>CM067316.1:32877030-33337030 GCA_034231615.1 Meghimatium bilineatum | reverse complement strand
GTGCTTTTTGTAAGCTTGTTCCTGTGGATTCTTTGATTTCTGTGATCCATCTTTACTTGTCCTGCCTCTGGCTTTATAGCCATTGTCTATGTGCCATGGCCATCTGTGACATGCTGTCTGTTGGTAATCTGGAAGCTTATGAAAAGCACTTGATTTGTTGTCTTTTGATGTGTTCCAATATCGTTTTGGCTATATGTCTGATGTTATCGTTTCTAATTTTATCTCTTAATGGCACTCTCTTAATTGTATCCTTCTTAGGCATCTCATTTCTTTTGTCTCTATTTATTTTGGTCTTTTTCTGCCATTGTCCAGGTTTGGCACTAGTAGAAAATGTGTCACCAATCATTCTATTTGTTCATACGTTTATCTACTGTTCTATGTATTTCTGTAGTAATGTTATTCGCAAAGCCCGCTACATTATCTACATATAAATTTGTTATGTCCCTGTTGTTAAGTTATGTATTCCCAATTCCCTTTATTCTATTTGAAAAAAAAAGGTTTGCATTGTTCTGATTTGTTTGTATATTCTTCAATTATACTAATTTTAATGGGAAGCTGATCAGAGTTGTTTCTCATGTGGAGAATGTGATATTTGCTGGTATCATGCTGTCTACTGCTCAGTCATTGTCTGTCAGAATGAGATTGATTTTTGTGATGGAACGATCAATTTGTTTAATTAGATTACTAATTCCACAAAGTCAATCATAGTCTCCCCAACACAGCTTCACATCTGGTGATGGACATTAGGTCTCCCCGATACAGCTTCATGCCTGGTGATGGAGATTAGGTCTCCCCAATACTGCTTCATACCATGTGGTGGACATTAGTTCTCCCAAATACTGATTCATACCTTATGGTGGATATTGGGTCTCCCCAACACTGCTTTATACTTTGTGACGGACATTAGGTCTCCCCAACACAGTTTCATACCTTGTGGTGGACATTAGGTTTCCTCAATACTGCTGTATACCCTGTGACGGACATTAGGTCTCCCCAACACAGCTTCGTACCTGGTGATGGCCATTTTGTTTCCTCAATACTGCTTTATACCTTGTGACGGACATTAGATCTCCCCAACACAGCTTCATACCTTATGGTGGACATTAGGTCTCCCCAACACATCGTTATACCTTGTGGTGGACTGTAGGTCTCCCCAACACAGCGTTATACCTTGTGGTGGACATTAGGTCTCCCCAACACAGCTTCATACCTTGTGGTGGACATTAAAATCACCAACTACCAATTTTCATTTGTATATTTGGTTTTGCTGATTTAATATATACATGTCCTTCTCTATGAACGTGAATTTTGGGGTATTTACTATTTTAATCTCCCTGGATGTACATTCATTTGTAACGCGAATACCTTCTAAGTTCTGAGTATTATAATTGTTCCAAATCGCTAAACTTATATACCTCATTTATACCGCGGAGGACGGATGTGCCGGGCCATTAGCGAAAATAAAACGGCGACACAACGCATTTCCTTTTTCTGGACTACATCCTGCTTGAAATCTAGTTGGACAATTGTCCTGCTACAAGAGAGATCCAGTGGGAGTTTGAGAATGAACGCTGAAGAAGAAAATATACCTCATTTATCATTAAAAAAACCAGGGTCGTGTCAGTGCTATGCTGCAGTGAGGCAGCCGCATCAGGCAGCACCAATCAAAATAAATTGTCGTGAGTGGGGGGGGGGGGAACCATTACAAAGAAACGCAATTTAGGGGGAGGGGGACAGCATTACATCATACTGAGAAAATTTACCGTACGGTTCTGAACAGAGCTCCTCCATTTTTTGAGTACCCGTCATTTTTACCATAGCATGTTCATGATAGCATATTCTCTATCTTTGTTTATCATGGTTTCTTGAATAGCAAAAAATAATTCCCATCTTTTACTGTGTGCAATATTCCTGTGATGTATGCTCTAACATCACTACTTTTACAATGAATTTTATTAATAGCGATGGTTCTAAAAGAAAGTTGCCACATAACCCACATAATAATATATTTATAATTTGAAAATGCTAACAATTCTGGTTAGTGTGAATGTCATAATGACATGAGATTGCGCTGCAGACATGGTTCACTACGGTGCTGAACTGTGCGAAAATTTCGAACGTTACACACGATGCGAAGTTAAAAAATTATATGGTTCATTATTGTCTAGTGTGTCCGTATCACATGATTTCATACCAACTTGTAAATATGAGACTTGAATAACATACAATGTCCGGTAATGAAATTTTTACAAAAACACACAATTCGTCTACAAATATCATTCGATCTCCGCGCAACGCACTGAGAGTAGCCCCTAAAAATGTATTCCATGGGAGTGGGGAGAGGTGTGGGGGATCTTAGTGCGTTGCGCGCTCATCAATATATGCTGAGCTTTATGCACCTTTAGCGAAATTCGTTTCCTTAAATAATGTATCGTCTGTGTCGTGAAAAGTGTGCACATATTAGCTCTTACACTGCCGATAATCAATCAATCAATGAATAAACCCGTAACCCTTCAGGTCGTAGGGGTACCACATTGGATGCCTGAGCACACAGAGTCCTCCAGCGAATTCTATCCTCAGCGATGCGGATGAGTGTGGAAATATTTTGCCTTGTCCATTCCTTGATGTTGTCTGTACATGCCTTTATTTTGCGTCATAATATTTCAATTACTGCCATAATAATTTCATAACTTCAACTCTACAAATAATTTCATAATTACTGCAGATAATATTTCAACTTGAAAATTGAAAATGTATCGCTGATGGTCAATTTTAACATAAATCCATTGTTATATCTCTTTCTATTATATGGGAACAGTCCTGGCATATTACTGCTTGAATCATTGTCATACCTCTTTCTATTATATGGGCACAGTCCTGGCATGTTACTGCTTGAATCATTGTCATACCTCTTTCTATTATATGGGCACAGTCCTG
Organism: Meghimatium bilineatum; assembly: GCA_034231615.1. Taxonomy (NCBI): domain Eukaryota; kingdom Metazoa; phylum Mollusca; class Gastropoda; order Stylommatophora; family Philomycidae; genus Meghimatium; species Meghimatium bilineatum. Next base: position 33,334,093 of record CM067316.1, on the reverse strand, counting down.
GCATGTTACTGCTTGAATCATTGTCATATCTCTTTCTATTATATGGGCACAGTCCTGGCATGTTACTGCTTGAATCATTGTCATATCGCTTTCTATTATATGGGCACAGTCCTGGCATGTTACTGCTTGAATCATCCACCAGTTGGTTGTAGCGATGTTGTGATCCTTTTGAGTTGTTTTGTCTTTGTTTCATTCTGTTAGTGAGAAGTCACATGAGGAGCTCTTCGTTTATCGTGTTTCGTTGTCGCTTGGATGAGAGGCAATGTAGCTCTTCTTTTACTTTCGTTTTTGTTTTTTACTCCCTTTTTCTGTGAAGTCATTAGTGGATTCGTATATGTTGATGTCGTCTTGTCTGTTAGTGGTTACGTACGGTATGGATGTGTTTGAAGATGCTGGCACAGATGTTATAATAATTGAAGTTGTCGGTTTGACAGCAGCTATATCAGCTTCAGTTGGTTTTTCAGCAGCGCTACTCTTTTTGTCCGGACATTTACTTTGTCAGTGTTTATCCTTGCCGAAGATATTGTATTTCTTTTGTGTCTGATGGGTAATGTGACATGACAACATGGTAACCGATTTCAACAGTTTCTGTCAGCCGCAGGTTTAGGTGCTGCGGTACTGTGTTCATTGATGGCTTGTACAGCAAAGTCCACATTATCTAGGGAAATTTTAATAGGGATTACATCTGCCTCTACCACTAGAAAGCACCAATACTATTTCAACTCTAGATTACACCAGGACTACTTCATCTCTAGATTACACCAGGACTAATTTAACTCTAGCATACACCAGTACTACTTCAACTTTATCATAAACCAGTACTACTTCAACTCTTTCATAATCCAGTACTTTTTCAACTCTTTCATAAACCAGCACTACTTCAAATCTTTCAAACACCATTACTACTTCAACTCTAGCATACACCAGTACTACTTGAAATCGAACATGTACCAGTACTACTTTAACTCTAACATGTACCAGTACTACTTTAACTCTAACATGTACCAGTACTACTTTAACTCTAACATGTACCAGTACTACTTTAACTCTAACATGTACCAGTACTATTAGAACTCTAACATGTACCAGTACTACTTGAACTATAACATGTACCAGTACTACTTCAACTCTTTCATAAAACAGTACTACTTCAACTCTTTCATAAACAAGTACTACTTCAACTCTATCATACACCAGTACTACTTGGACTCTAACATCTAACAGTAATACTTGAACTCTAACATGTACCAGTACTATTAGAACTCTAACATGTACCAGTACTACTTGAACTCTAACATGTACCAGTACTATTAGAACTCTAACATGTACCAGTACTACTTGAACTCTAACATGTACCAGTACTACTTAAACTCTAACATGTACCAGTACTACTTAAACTCTAACATGTACCAGTACTATTAGAACTCTAACATAAACTAGTACTACTTAAACTCTAACATGTACCAGTACTACTTGAACTCTAACATGTACCAGTACTACTTAAACTCTAACATGTACCAGTACTACTTAAACTCTAACATGTACCAGTACTACTTAAACTCTAACATGTACCAGTACTATTAGAACTCTAACATGTACCAGTACTACTTAAACTCTAACATGTACCAGTACTACTTGAACTCTAACATGTACTAGTACTACATGAACTCTAACATGTACCAGTACTACTTAAACTCTAACATGTACTAGTACTACATGAACTCTAACATGTACCAGTACTATTAGAACTCTAACATGTACCAGTACTACTTAAACTCTAACATGTACCAGTACCATTAGAACTCTAACATGTACCAGTACTACTTAAACTCTAACATGTACCAGTACTACTTAAACTCTAACATGTACTAGTACTACATGAACTCTAACATGTACCAGTACTATTAGAACTCTAACATGTACCAGTACTACTTAAACTCTAACATGTACCAGTACCATTAGAACTCTAACATGTACCAGTACTACTTAAACTCTAACATGTACCAGTACTACTTAAACTCTAATATGTATCAGTACTACGTGAACTCTAACAAACACTAGTACTAATTCAACTCTAACGTACACTAGTACTACTTGAACTCTAACATACACAAGTACTACTTGAACTTTAACATGTACCAGTACTACTTGAACTCTAACATGTACCAGTACTACTTGAACTCTAACATGTACCAGTACTATTAGAACTCTAACATGTACCAGTACTTCTTGAACTCTAACATACAAATGCACTATTTCAAATCAGCATATCACATTACTATTTCAATTGCAACATACCCCATTACTTTATCACACAACTTTATCACACAACATTCCTATCTGAATTGTAATATTTCTACTCGAACAGCAATCAATCAAGTGTCATGCCAAATGGCGTAGGCGATCATGTTTCTCTGCGATTCCCTGTCTCTTGTGTTGTCAATAAGCTCGGTTGGTGAACTTCTACCGTGCCATAATACTAGTCCATCTAGCAACTTTTTTCTTTGTCGCCCCTTGTCTCTTCTTTACCTTTCCATCGGTTGATAAGTGTTGAAGCTGTGATCTTCTCAGCACATGCCATAGAGACGTCGACTGTCTGCCCCTAATGTTTGATATGATTTATCTTTTTACACCAGTATCAATGAGAACATCGGCATTAGTTTTCTTAGCTGTCGATGGAATTTTCATCATTTTTCTGAGTAACCACATCTCTTTAGCCTCCAGTTCGTTTTGAATATTTTGTGTACAGTCCACGCTACACATCCAAAAAAAAAATTGCTTCGATATAACATATCAGAACGTGATTCCGATCTGAATGGATAATGTTCCATTGCACACAATGGTTCTAATATTTTGAAATGCTGATTTGAAACTCTAACATACAATAATAATAATTCAACTGTAATATTTCAACTCTAAAATACAGCAGTACTATTTCAACTGTAATATTGTGACTCCAACATACTAAAGTATTATTTACAATCTAATATTTCTACTTCAACATACTACAGTACTATTTAAACTCTAACATACACCAGTGTTACTGTGGGTTCTACTAGTCATACGGATTTGATTGACGTCTTTACATTAAGAAGATTCTTCTCCCTGTCTCCGTGCAGATAATTTTGACACATCGTCTCCCACTCTAATGGCCATTACTCTCAGTTTCTAATAATTGCCAATGTTTCAGAGACATAGAATTGGAATAAGAGAACTTTATTTTGTTTGAATGTTCCCTTTTTCATTATGATTAATTTACGAGAAGTGCGATCATTATTTCTGACAGTTTTTGTTGCTGTGCTACATAGAATTTGTCTGCGCTTTTAATTTCCTTCATTGTCATCTACATCATTTTTAACATCAGTTCCAACATTGTAACAGTTTTGTCATCACTGTCATCACTTTTCATAGTTTAATTGCAAGCATACATTTTATAGTTTAATTGCAACCATACATTTCATAGTTTAATTGCAAGCATACATTTTATAGTTTAATTGCAACCATACATTTCATAGTTTAATTGCAAGCATACATTTCATAGTTTAATTGCAACCATACATTTCATAGTTTAATTGCAAGCATACATTTCATAGTTTAATTGCAACCATACATTTTATAGTTTAATTGCAACCATACATTTCATAGTTTAATTGCAACCATACATTTTATAGTTTAATTGCAACCATACATTTCATAGTTTAATTGCAACCATACATTTCATAGTTTAATTGCAACCATACATTTCATAGTTTAATTGCAACCATACATTTCATAGTTTAATTGCAACCATACATTTCATAGTTTAATTGCAACCATACATTTCATATCACTATCAGTTGCGTCGTGTTCTTCAATTCGATGGTTTCTATTTGTTGTTTATCTCTTCAGCTTCCAGAAGGTTGTCAGTATCACTGCTACATTAACATCGTACACCGTCAGCTTATTTACAAGTTTCTTTAACAGAATTGTAAACATATGGTTGTATGCTACCCTGCATGTTTCAAGAGATGACTATGAAAGATTGACATCTACTATAACTGTAAGGTAACTCATACATTCCATATTGACATCTACTATAACTGTAAGGTAACTTGTACATTCCATGGTGAAATCTACTATAACTGTAAGGTAACTTGTACATTCCATGGTGAAATCTACTATAACTGTAAGGTAACTTATACATTCCATGTTGAAATCTACTACAACTGTAAGGTAACTTATACATTCCATGTTGAAATCTACTATAACTGTAAGGTAACTTATACATTCCATGTTGAAATCTACTATAACTGTAAGGTAACTTATACATTCCATGTTGAAATCTACTATAACTGTAAGGTAACGTATACATTCCATGTTGAAATCTACTATAACTGTAAGGTAACTTATACATTCCATGTTGAAATCTACTATAACTGTAAGGTAACTTATACATTCCATGTTGAAATCACCTATAACTGTAAGGTAACTTATACATTCCATGTTGAAATCTACTATAACTGTAAGGTAACTTATACATTCCATGTTGAAATCTACTATAACTGTAAGGTAACTTATACATTCCATGTTGAAATCGAACTCTTTAATCACAATGTACGACAGTACACAGTTCTTCTCAGTTCTACATAATGCTAACTGATAGATTGAGAACAAAATACCAAAATGAAAAGTCAGGTACATTTCTACTGCTATCATCAAATGACAATCATCAATACACAGTAACTGCGTGAAATGTAACAACAATTAGACTTACGTAAAACACAGGTTTATATTTCGCTTCAATGGGACACGACAGACTAATCTAAAACTAGTGGGTAATGATGGGCAATGATGAGCACACAAAAAATCATAAAAATTACAATACACAAATCACATTCAACGTTTCAACCAAAAGGTCTTTATTATGACACAAACAAAACATCAAAAGACGACGAATGGAAAAATTATCACAACGTCCAACGGAAATATGGAAATGATGACGATCAAATGACGTAAAGTTACGCAAAGCTTACTCTTCGTATTAAACAAGGAAACATGCTGAGGATGAGCTTTGATCGCCCCCTCTACATGCAGCTATATCATTGTATTTGTCTGGAGCCATAAGTTTAGATCTATCTGAGATAGAATAACCGCACGTCCGCAGTCCTACTTGTCTGGAGCCCTATCACCATACTCGTCACGAGCCCTATCACCATACTCGTCCCGCGCCCTATTATCACACTTGTCTGAAGCCCCATTGTCACACTTGTCTGGTGCCCTATTATCACACTTGTCCTTCGCCCTATTATCACACTAGTCTGGAGTCCCATTTTCACACTTGTCTGATGCCCTATTATCACACTTGTCTGGAGCCCCATCACTACGCATCTGCTGCCATATTATTAGACTTATGTAGTTAATGCACTAACAATATATATAATCATTATTAAGATTGAAAAACAATATAAGAAGATTTAACTTGCAATTCTAAATACTAAATATTTACCGCAAATATCCTGCTGGTAAATTGAAGGAAGAGATTGGCATGGCATACTGTAAAATGGCATGGTTGAAAAACATGGTAAAACAACAAAATAGAAACGAAACTGCTAATACTACGAACTTTTATTTTTCACGTTGCAACATATGGCTGTGAAACATTTGACCCTAAGTAAAATAGCGGCAAAGAAGATCAACGCCTTTAAAATGAAATGTTACAGAAGGATACTTAGAACATCATGGAAGGAGAAAAAGAGAAACTCAGATATTATAAACACATTGAAGATTCCAGAGTAGATTCCAGAGACACAACTGTTTAGAAAGACAAATAATGGTGTGCAGATCACCTGGGCGGAGGAGAAAGTCAGATCAAGAAGACGATGGACTGACGACATTAAAGATAACATGAATACGTCATTGGAAAATGCACGTCGCATGGCCCATGACAGAGAAGGATTCAGTGAGTTCATTGAGAAGACAACGTTCTGAAGAGAATAAGTCACATGACAGATTCTGCTGGTGTCCATTCCTGAATGTTTTTGGGGAAAAAAGACGGGATTAATTGTTGTTGTTTTTTGGGGGGAGGGGGGAAGGGGGTGATAACATTTTTCTTAAGCATGATTTAAAAGTGGCAGAATGTTGAGACATAGATTCGACGTTGTCGATTGTTCAAATTGTCGATTGACAGATAGAACTGCATCAAAACTACATACTATCACACATCGTTGCTGCTTTCCATTGCTTTTCTGAAAGCCATAGGCCTAGAGCCAAAAAGTAATCACGACGCTCTAACATAAAGTTGAAGTTACAAACGCATACATCCTCGAAACTCAAAATAAATATATATTAAACCAAAAAAAAACAACTAAATCATTATCATTTCATGAACATCATTAGTTTGGTTATGTAGCGTGGATTGTGCGAGTCTGTGACGACAAAGGTACTAAATTGAATTCCCGCGGCAGACAGTTTTGTATTAAAACCGTCCAGAACTTAATAGCAATCTATCGAACGTAAATATTGCATAGAAAAAAAAACTACCGCTAAACAATGATTGGCTGATCGCTACGTCCTGAATGTCACCAAGATCGCTCAACATTGTATGAGATATTGATGATAATGACAACTACATGTATAGACAAAATACTGATCATGGCTAATAAATATACAGATTGTCGCCATCCTAAAATTAATGTTTGCGAAATATGTATTAAATCTGATCTGTGAATAGATATAACTTTTTATATAGTAAGGTTGCAGTGATTTCTCTCTATGGCGATGTGTTTCTTCTTTATGTGGATAAAAAAGGAATATCTTATTTTACTGCAACCTCCACTACATTTATGGTGCTAATGACAAAAATATATATAATTCTTTAGTTGAAATAGACGTGTTCCACCAACGACGTGATTATTTTATTTAAATTTAGATTTTTTTTAAAGACTACAAGATATCGAAACCACAAAACCTTGCTAGAACAAAATATAGCTTAGCATTAAACTTATGTAGTTTCTAAATGATTCACAATGTGTTTTTATTTGAGTTGCATTAATCTATTAAAATAAATCATTTTGTTTTGAAATGGCGTGTATTTGTGAAGCGGCATTTTTATTTTAGTGAACTATCAGGAATTGCTCTATCTGCTACTATTAATGGATGCTTTACTTCAAAACTGAGAACATCATATGAAATGGAATAATGAGTCGAGAACACAACACAACTGTATAAATATATCCTGCAAGCTGACATACTTTACCCTAACTGCACCACTCTTTTGTACTAATCAGACTGCAAACTCTAGTTCAATTCCTGATCTCACACTTTTAAACGATGAGAATTTATATTGACAAACACTTCAATTTTATACATTCTTACAATGATACAATTACATAACCATGATAATCACAACAGTACCGCATGAGAGAAAACGCGGAAACTATATATATTAGTGACATAACGCCTAGGGTTAGTCTGTTCCCTATTCCGATTACAGACAAATTATAGTTTAACTGATTCCTTCAATCAAATTCGAACAATTCCAACGTTTGTGTGAAGACATTGTCATTGGTAGGAGCAGGCGCAATGAAAGAATAAACTAATTGAAACTTTTCAATTGAGAGAAGAACAGCTGTGCTTTTTATAGGATATTTGTTTTATTTTAATTTTATATTTCTTGAAAATTAAACTCAAAATACGTTAGCTTGTAGTGATGAGAACTAAACTAGGCCGACTAAGCTAATCAGCGCACGCCTTGTTCTTATTTTATATAATAATACTGGTTGACAGTTTCAATTGACATTTACCTGGATGTGCCAGTCACAAGACATGTATGAACAAAGTCAGTTAACGCATGGACAAGCTGTAGTGGAAGGTGAAATAAATCACTTATTTCTTCAACGCTAAAGTCGAATATTTCTGACCATTGTCATATATAAAGCGGCGACACAATGTACCTCCGTTCTATAACCTAAATCATGCTGAAAATCTAGTAGGGCAAGGGTATCCCCAATGAAAATCTTCATCGGTGTATAACAATTGACCACACCCACGCTGTGCTTGTTTACTTGGTTACTCTGATTACCTGCATTGAACTCTTGCTTAGATACGCCCACTCTTTACATGATAGTCTTGAAATCGACTCAAAGTCGCAGATTCACAGGCATTTGTTACTTCAGGCATCTTTCATATCTCCCTAAGGCTATTCATACTAACAGCTCGAATATTTGCTTATCTACGTCTTATGTACTATGCAGGAGATGGGCACCACTAGCTAAACCTGTTTGCCCACTGAAATACTACAATGGATAATAAAGGCATGGACAGGCAACATCAAGGAATGGACAGTGCAAGATATTTCCACACATATCCGCATCGCGGAGGATAGAATTCGCTGGAGGACTCTGTGTGCTGAAGCATCCAATGTGGTACCCCTACGACCCTGAAAGGTTACGGGTTTATTGATTGATTGATTGATTGATGCACTCTGCATCTCTCCTCACTCTCAACTCGCAGGTTCTCGATGTCCAGATATCGCAATACTGACTCATGCTCATTAACATCAAGATCCTCCCATCGTGCAGGCTCGTTTCGCATTGAGTATGTTTGCTCTATGCATAAGGTTAAGCATCTGTTCTAGAAGCAGAACAGGCTAACTTTTCGGCTTGCTATTTCCTTATACACCTGGGTGACCGGACAAGGATGATATTGGTTTTACGCAGTGAGACCCAATTCCAAGCCCTCTTCATTGACTCCACCCATGGCCTACGTATTTTACACATGAAGCCCATTTTTCTGATTTTCGTATGCTACCTTTTCGAGTTATCTGGTGTCAACGTTATTGAAATAGTGCGCACTAGTTTAGTTAGTTATTTATTCCTCTAGGGCCAAAGACGGCACGGCACATAGAGCGGATGTCATAGATGTCCATGTCTCTCGTTTCATTGCAACTTGCTTTAGATCTTCATTCTCATGAACATTCTCTAGTTTAGTGCTTTTCTAAAAAAAATATCAGGTGTATTATAGTGTTTTTCATCATTTTTTGGGTGCATTTTAGTTATTTAGCTCCTGAAATAGTTCTCTTAATTTTAAGAACACTAAAATGTTAAATTGTGAATAACTGGAGACAGCAAGTTTCCACGTGGCTTCATACTTTGCAATGCAATTTTTAACTTTATTTTGAACACATTTACATATTACTAAAATTGTTTTGCAATACAGTTCAATAGTAATGTGTAAATGTGCCTGCATTCGCCTTTTGAACATTGACATTTGTTCCCGTCTCTTCATTGTGACTGCTTCACCTTTTAACTTACCTTTATTTTTGTTTGATTATGAGTAATGATTATGCTCATAATTTAAGAACACAATTGCTCAATAATTCCAAATTTTTAAAATGACTAATCTATCTATCTATCCATCTTTTCCACATGTGCTACTAGGAGTTGTGGGGAGTTGAAGTTTTCTTTCTCTGGCCATCTTTTTTTACGCTTGTCATGGTTAGGCCCTGTTTTTAACAATCTCTCTGATTGAATCATTCCATCTTGTTCTTGGTCTTCCTCTTGCTTTGTAGCCGTGCTTTCTGCTGTTGTATGCTTGGATGGTTCGTTGTGATATTTCCATTCGCATAAGGTGGCCGAACCAGTTGTTATGTTGTCTCTCTATATATTATTTGTATGATATAGTCTTGACTATATTTTTAATTTCCATTTTTTCTTCGGTCTCTTCTGGTGAAGTTTATAGGCTTTCTCAGGCATTTCATCTCAAATGTTGTAATCTTTCGCATTAATGTTTTTGTCAGGGGCCATGTCTGGCACTGGTAACATAACGGTGGAATAAAGATGGTGTTTATTATATGTCGTTTGATCGGCATGGTGATCGCTGGGTTTTTAAGCAGCGATGACAGTTTATATGTTACAGCGTTTGCTTTTTAGCACCTCATTTTAATTTCTCTGTCAATTATGTCATCTTCTATAAAAATGATTCCTATATATTTAAATTCTTATTTCTTTTTCTTTTTTTATGCGGCTAACATACACATTTAGCAGTTCTGTTGCTCTGCATATTTCATTAGTTTCTGCTTTTGATGTGTGTAATTTCATATTGCATTGTTCACAGGATGCCTGTAATGAATTTATGTGTCTTTGTAGTTCATCTTCAGTTTCAAATATTAGTTCTTGATAATTTTCGAAGATCATGCAGAGAGTATGCAAAAGATAACACTAAATGCCAATGTACATACTTTACATGTTTATCCCCTTAGCTGCAGGGTATCCTTAAGGATACAATGAGGGGTTGCCGCCTTTTGGCTGAAATCTTCTTCTTCTTAGTTTCCAGGGAAACAATTCATCTGGATGCTTTATTATAAGTATCCAGACATAAATTTGTCATGGAAAGCTAAGAAGTGAAGACTCTCCGTAAAATGGCGGTGGCTTTTCATCATAGCCTTGAGAATACCTCCGCAGCTAAGGGGTTAACGTGTGGAAGGGGGGGGGGAATTGAAATATATTAAAAACACTACTACAACACAACATACAATTGCTGAACAATCATTCTCTTCAATCATTCACTAGTACCAAACTCTCCAGTGTACCCAACTATATTTGTGAAATGTTACTGAAAAGTCAGTTTAGAACTGGGGTTAATATTCCATGAAGTCGCTCTCTTCTGTGTAGTAACTTGTGTTATGATTACAAACCTAACAATGATCAATTGCTTGGAATGTGTTTTCTTATCTCAAGTATGAATTCATGCCTATCAGCTAAACCCCGTTTAGTATATACACTCGCTACCACTTAATTTTAACCTCATTCACTAAGGTTATCGAAAGAGATGGTTTCCATCAAAAAAAAGTTCTACATTTTTGTCAACAAGTGGTCGTCTTCAACAGTGTGCTAAATAGAAATCATTATTTTGTCTGGCCTAATTTATATGATATATTCAACACCTGTACTGCACCCACGTGACAGTTCCAGAAATCCACCTACAGGTGTCAGCCTGGTGTAATCTTATCGCGTCTGTCCATTCAAACTGTGAACATCTCAGTCCACAAGTACAGAAATATAAATATATATTTAAATTTAGAAACTGTTATAATCTTTTCCATTTCCGTATTATCAGGTTCATGTAAGATCTGGAGGCCAGCATGTCATTGAAATCGCAAGAAAACAATTTATTTACGTATAAGCGTATATATATATATATATATATATATATATATATAGATTCTTTAGGGGATATTGTGTCCACACCCACGTGATATGTTTTACGAAACAAACTATAAGTTCCTTACAACATGTGGTCTATTTATATTACGGAACATTATATTAATGACGTCGTATTTTGTAGGGAGGAGATGGGGTATATACGGTTAGGGGAGTTTACGGCTGGGGTTAGGGATGGTGTTGAATGTTTAGTTTTTGGAAGGGGATTTTAGGGATTAGGTTCAGCAACAGTGTTACCGATGTAACACTGAATGACCGATGTAAGACTGAATGACCGATGTAACACTGAATTACCGATGTAACACTGAACTACCGATGTAACACTGTAGTAACACTGAATATGTCGATCGTAATTGGCTAGATCTGCTAATCATGTGAGATTTCTCTGACGACACAAAATATGAGCGAACTATAACAGAGATAACATTTTCTGCGCAGCATATTGAGATGATGGACTTTGGTCACCAGGGAGTTGACCACAGTGGACTGTAAAATACCTAGATTTATATATATATATATATATATATATTAAGAACATCACAACGAAAAAAATTCAAACTCTCACTTCGACAACTAATGTATAAAAAAAGGATATTCTACAGAGATGGAAATGATATTGTCAGGAAATGTTTTAAGTAACAACCCAGTCACCAAATGAGAGCATCAATAAAATAGAACAAGAACCAGAACATACAATGGAAGAGGTCAGACAATAAGAAATCTGAAGAAAGGACAAGCTCGAGGTAACGACGGATTAACATCAGAAATGATAAAACCGGCGTTGATTCCAGTCTTCAAATATACAATACTTAATGCTGCAAGATATGGAAAAGCGGAATTAGGTCAGAAGAATGGAAAAATTCAGTATGCGTACCCTTTCCAAAGAAAGGAAACTTTCAACTGTGTACCACTGTTGTTGTTGTTCGTCCATCACAAGTGATGATGACCATTTGTTACATCCACTTTTGAAAATTCAATTTTAGTTATGTCCTTGATTATGAGTTCGTAGATGGCTAATGAGCCCTATTCGAGCTGTAAATGTCCTTGGACAGTTTGGACATGGAATGACGACTGTAGACAGATCATGGTCTATCCGTGACTTTCTAGCTGCTCTCCGCTGTTGAGCTGCTGCATTTCTTTTCTTTTCACAAGATGATGCGCTCTTTTTTATTTTAGAACGCCATGTAGATCTATTTTGTGCAAGTTCTTCCCATGTATCGTGGTCTATTTCAAATGCTTTCAGTGAGTTCTTTAACGATTCCTTGTAGAGCTTCCTTTGGCCACCTTGAGATCGTAAAACTGTGTACCAACTATAGAACAGTAACACTAATTAGTCAAGCTAGCAATATACTACTGCATAAAATAATGAACAAAATACAACGTAAACTGGAAACAAAATTCATGAAACTCAAGCCTGTTTTCGAGCAGGAAGAGTAACAAAAGACCACATATTCAACATTAGGAACATAATTGAGAAATGTAAAGAATACAGCTTAGACGTACATATGTGTTTCATAGACTACATCAATGCGTTTTATTGTGTGAAATATCACCAACTATGGTCCATCATGGGAGACATGGGTTTTCCCAAATACATAATACACCTTATTAATACACTATATCAGGAGCAACAAGCATCAGTAAGAGTGAAGGGTGAAAAATCAGAATGGTTCGCTGTGCAAAGTGGAGTGAGACAGGGATGCACTCTATCCCCTTATCTTTTAAACATCTATGCAGAGAATATAATGAGACATGTAAGAGAAAAACTAGAGGAAAATGCGTTTCATCCAATAAATACCGGTGGGTACAAGATTCCAGAAATAAGATTTGCAGACGACACACTCCTACCTACTAGACATCGTAAGGGACTGAAGAAGCTAATCGCAACAACAAAGAAATACAGCGAAATCCAAAATCTATATGCCAGAAAACAAAACTTATGACAACAGACAGATCAAAGTTCAAACCAATAATTAAAATAGACAATATATATCTGAAATGTGTAAACACATTCGAATATATGGAAGCAAATATAAACAGCTTCGATGATTGATCAGTTGAGATCACAAGAAGACTCGCAATTGGAGCACAAAAATTAACACAAATTAAAAAGCTATGGCAGAGTAGTAATAATGACACTTAAATAACTCTTTTAAGATCATGTGTTTTCCCAGTGGCAACATATGGATGCGAGACTTGGACTTTAAACAAGGCAATATCCAAAAATGATACATTCATTTGATATAAGGTGCTACAGGAAGATTCTACAAATATCATAGAGAAAAATAAGAATATTGAAGTTTTGAAATGACTGAAACTAAATGAATGTGGCTTCTCAATACCATCATAAGATGGAAACTACAGTATATTGAATTGGACACCTAAAGAGAGATGATGGTATCGAAAGGCTGATTCTGGTAGACAGAGTGCCATAAATGAAAAGAAGAAGACCAAGACGACCATGGACCAGCGACAAGAATGTATGAACATGTCTCCACCAATGTAGGCTTCCTAGAGGTGAGTAAAGCATCCATGTTCTAGACAACGTTCTAGAAATAATATGCCACTTTATATGCCACTATATATATGTATATATAGTAGGCAACCACATTTTGGTTTACGGACTGGATTCAGTAACTTTAGTGTATGATGGACCAGCAAGTTTTACGTTTAGGCCTTTGAAGTGTAATCAAGAATCCCAGTATTCGTGATGAACCTTCTGAATTATATCTGCATTATAAGTTTTCTAGCGATGAAGGACTCCAGTAGAATTTTAAAAGTCGACAGCGACCAAGACTGCTTTGATGTTGCAATATCTATAATGTGATGTAATGATATCCTACTTCTTTCAGCATGTCTTTTGTATTCTACTCTACTAACCCTCATATTGTTCATGAATGTGTGTGTGTGTGTGTATATATATATATATATATTTATTCTGAGCTTAGTGGCAAATGCATATCAATCAATCAAGTGTCATGCAAAATAACGTAGCGATTATGTTCCTTCGCAACTCTCTGTCTATTTTAGTTAATAAGTTCAGTTGGTGACATATTTTTGTGCCCCAGTGACAATCAATTGAAACATTTCTCTCTTTGTCTACCTCCCTCCTCTCCTTGGTATTTTCGGTAGTTACTAAATCCTCATGTTTTGCTTTTTTTGCATATGTGCCCTAAACATCTTGATTTTCCGCTTCTAATATTTGCTATAAATTGTCTCTTTACTTCATCATCTTTGATCACTTCTATATTAGTCTTCTTGGCTGTCCATTGAATGTTCATCATTCTTCGCAAAAACCATATCTCAGTTGCCTTCAGTTTATATTGAACTCTTCCATTTACTGTCCATTCTTCACATCTACATAGATGTATCCATCTAATGGCATTAGGTCAAAGGGCATGAGCCCATGGACTGATGGATCAGCAACCAACCAACATAGATGTATTGGCTAAATATAACATCCAACCACTCTAACTTGCGTATGCATTTATACTACTCCATTGCGTATAATGTTTTTAATCTTTATGAAAATGCTTATTTGACATCTGATATCTGTGATATATTATAGTCTAGGAAAGGGACAAGTGCATATAATCATGTTCAATCATGCTGGTGGGTTCGTAGTGATCAGTAAAATGGCTCGACTTGCCGGATTTCGCCAGCAGTTGAAATTTGCCAATTTAAAACCTTACCTTCCAAATTCAGCAACAGAAGTTAAGAGGTTTAGTGCTCAATGGTGAAAAAAACATTTTTCCATATGCTTTTCCAAACAAAACAAACATGTATTATGTATCAGGAATTCCATTTTTGTACAGATAACTTTCCCTACTTGGGCAACAAAGGGACACAATATGGAGATATAGGAAATTAGATTTATAGTAACATCTGGAAATCTGGGTGCAAAGGGAACGCATTGCTCTTGGCGGACACAGGGTTAACAGATAACCAAGATTTCCAAAAGTGCCTCCTCGTGGCGCACCCTGGTAACTGAAATACAGCGGCTCGTGCTGATTCTGGCTAAACCTTTTAGGGATCGTGTCCGTGAATGTGGAGGTAACAGATGGACAGAGATTTGACTGCAAAAAGACAGGCAATATCTCCGACACCTCTGTGCCAACACATGCAGCAACACTGTCGACACACAGTGAAGCTAGTAAGTCTGGTAGAAGCATTGGAGGGCGGCCAATGTAGTCGGTACGAAGCAGGCAGATGTCCCAATAAAAGTAAAAGCACAATAAGTACACTGAGAAAGATGCACAACGCTAGAGGGCAGCGTCAAGTATAAAAAGCACGGAAAATGGTTCGCTGAAATTGGAACTAAAGCATTGTTTGCTCGAGACAAGCTTCTAGTTACCGGTGATCCCAGCCTGGGCCCAACTCTACTGTCGGTCTTTCCTATACCGGAAGCGTGCTCGCGGAGAGAAAAGGTTCAGTACCCGAAGGGCACAGGCATAGCAGCCTGAGGTGACAAGCACTGTTCAGCTCTAGAACAAAACACGAGTCCCTAACGTTCCTAAATATGTGTACAGATTCAGACCTGGACGAGGGGCTCACGAAGTTGGTGAGCAACTCTTCGGCTTAAAAGACGAACGAGCCCGAGCCCAACTCTTCTGTCAAGTTCTTCCTAAACCGGAACCAGGCTTGAAGACGAGAAAAGGTTTAGTACCCGATGAGCACGGGCACAATACGTCTAATTACACGATGCAAGTTCACTGGCTGCGAAACGCCTCGTGCAGGACAGACGTGAAGGACAAACCGTCTCGGCATAGAGTCAGTACACATTCACTGTCTGGCGACAGATTGGAAGGCTGTCACAGGCTAAGGTAACCCACCTGAATTGTCATGACATGCCGAAATCGGATGTGCTAGACCTACAAGGCGCATAACTGTGGCACAACATAATCACGCTCCCGGTGGAAATCGCACGGATATCCATGCTGGTTACAATGGAGCAAACGCAAAACAAACAAACATCTGGAAATGGAAAATAATATATAAATACTCTAAACTACAACTGTTTATATACTATGTAATATTTATATAAAATACATGGTCGCTATAGCTACAAAGAACAATAGCAGTGAATAGAAATAAAATTGATTTCAATATTAATGTCTGTGAAGGTTATTCAATAGTGGCTTGAAAGAATTTAAATTAAACAAGCAAGTAAGAAGATATCAGAAAGCAATATATTTCTATAAAAATATGAAGAAATTATTGAACTAACATCGACATGTACTTAAAATTAAGAATCAATGACAATATATTTAATACGAGCATTGAAATGGATACCAGATGGTAAAATAAAGAGATGAAGACCATGATAAACTCTTCTTAGAACAAGCATCTACGAGGATATAACCATGGGTATCAATAACATGCAAGAATTACAATTAGCAGCATCACATTGCTCTAGTGAGCCCTGGTTTCTCTATTGAACCGTTTTCAGCGCCAAATGAGCACAGGTAGGCATAAAGAAATATATTTATATATAGATGGGTAGATAAATGAACAGACAGACAGACATACAGATAGATTAGATAGATAGATAGATAGATAGATAGATAGATAGATAGATAGATAGATAGATAGATAGATAGATAGATAGATGGATGGATGGATGGATGGATGGATGGATGGATGGATGGATGGATGGATGGATGGATGGATGGATGGATGGATGGATGGATGGATGGATGGATGGATGGATGGATGGATGGATGGATGGATGGATGGATGGATGGATGGATGGATGGATGGATGGATGGATATGCAGGTAGGTAGGTAGGCGGGTATGTAGGTAGGTAGCTAAATAGTCAAGCAGGAAGGTAAGTAGGTAGGTAAATAAATATATAGTTTGGTGGATGGGTATATTGGTAGGCAGGCAAGACGTGTGACCATCGATCTAGAAAACATAGATTTACTCCCTGTCACCCTCAGAGTATAGGCCTACATTCTTTGAAGAATAGCAAATACGACTGCAGCAAATCTGGCGTACGATATTTGCGAGGACATTCAATCAAAAGAAGAAACATATATTGTATTAGTAGATCTGGAAGATGAGTATAGCAGAGTCAGCAGTTCTGGTGATAGTATCCACTTGCTAACTGGCTCAACATAGAGACATAGATCATTCGCTAGATAGAAATTGGTGATCATGTCTAGAACAGTTGGGATCCTGTACATTGGAGATCATAACCATAACGCAGAGACTTGTCACGTGGATCTCCACCGTCACTTGTGCTTTTTAACGTCCAGGCCTACAAAAGTGTACAGAAACAGACAGCTGGGTCTGGTAGAGTTCTGACTTGCGCGGAATACCTCTTTTTGTACAATCTTTGTAGAAACCGATATGACATCATTAAGGGTATGCAAATTAACAAACATTTCGATTTGCTGCGCGAGTTACAATGCAGTCATCAATCCCTCCAAGACAGAGATCGTCTGATTCTCATTGAACAAAGAAATAGTTACATGCATATGGTAACTGCCACCTGTATTGACACCGACAGGGAGCAGAGATGGAACACACAATGAAATACGTAAGAGTCTCGTTCGATGGAAACATTTCCATTGCGAGCCATGTCAACAAAGTCATTCTGAAAACTAAGAAGACTATCTGTGCCCTTAGTCATGACATCCGCAGAGATGCATCAACGAACACTCCTTTCTTCTATGCAGGTAGCTGTACTATTTCTTATAGACCATCATCAGGTATTAATCACACTTTCGCAAAAACAGTTTATTAAGCTGGAGAGAATCTAGAACAAGGCCGTGATGGCAGTTCTAGGATATACCAGAGATACACAAATCGCTGTCATGAGGTTTATTTTAGGCCTACCTATCATCATTGTAAGACATCGAGTAGATGAAAGAATACTTTATAGTTGTCAACAACTACCATCAACTTTTATAGCAACCTCTAGATTACACAAAATGAATGCGCATAAAATGAGGAAAGTCGTGGATTGCAGAAGCAGAAGATATCGTACTCGGAGCATACGAGCTGGAAGAGGTAGAAAGAGGCTGTGAATGAATGGAAGTAAATAAATGCCGTTGGCAATTGCTGTAATACATCTAGGAAGAGAGTGTCGCAATTGACCTACAAATAGGACAGAGGAAATGATACAAGAACTCATAGAACAATACTCTAAGCCACAAGTTATAATTATTGACACTGATGGCTGAGTAGCAAGAGAAATATAAATAGAATTGTATAGGCCGAAATCGACTACAAAAATTGCAAGAAAGTGATGGCAAGTAGGATTTCTATCCCACCACAATTTCGAGCGTAAGAATGGAGATATAGATAGTAACAGCGGCTGTAACTTGAATACCGACACAACCACCCACAGTGATTCCATCATACTTTCAAAGTATGCTGCGCAAAGTAGGAAAATGCATGGGAAGAAAATGGAAAAGAGTGGGACAATCTTCTCAACAACGCTCAGAGCATCGCGTGGATCTATTGTCTTGGACAAACTGGAGTCAGGGGTGACGAAAGAACTAATATATTGGCGGGTAAAGCTATAGTAGATGACAATATTATGAGAACATATCGAGCAGAATTAATTAGAGTAGTCATGAATATACTACAAATTACATAGCGAAATCGGATGTGCTGGACCGAAAGGTGCAAATAACACAGCTTTCTTGTAAAACTAACATCACAAAACATTTCACTCTGACTCAAATCACACAAAATGCGTGTTGATTATGTGAGTGAGAGCAGAAGAAAAAGATGTACAGAAGGACTAAAACGTTACATTATATATACACACATACATAGCATAACATAATCCATAACATAAGAGCAGAGCATAACATAACATAACATAACATAACATAACATAACATGACATCATATAAGTTCACGCAACGCAACAAAGTACAACAACAACACATACCATTTACACACATTTTCTACACACACGCATACAAACACACACATGAATACATGCATACATATATGAACTGGTGTAGTGCAATTCTCTGTTGATATCTCGCTTGCCGGTTAGCCTTCTTCAGTTTCCATCTTCCATTATTATTTCAACTAGTGAGCACTGAACGTTTCATTTGTTGATATCCACACTGGTAAATGATACGTTTGTAAATAACTGTTATTTTTTATCGTTGTCTGTCCAAACTAACGTAATTTTCCATTCTAATTTTCTAACATGTACTTATGGAACGCTGTATTATGTACATTTAAATCAGAGTCAGGCAACGTTTTCTGGTCTGCAGACCTAATTTAAGCGATTGTCGTGTAACATGGATCTAGAGAGCTGTGTTTGTCGTGTGACATGGATCTAGAGAGCTGTGTTTGTCGTGTGACATGGATCTAGAGAGCTGTGTTTGTCGTGTGACATGGATCTAGAGAGCTGTGTTTGTCGTGTAACAGGGAGCTAGAGAGCTGTGTTTGTCGTGCACAACGGAGCTAGAGAGATGTGTTTGTCGTGTTACATGGATCTAGAGAGCTGTGTTTGTCGTGTAACATGAAGCTAGAGAGCTGTGTTTGTCGTGTAACATGAAGCTAGAGAGCTGTGTTTGTCGTGTGACATGGATCTAGAGAGCTGTGTTTGTCGTGTGACATGGATCTAGAGAGTTGTGTTTGTCGTGTGACATGGATCTAGAGAGCTGTGTTTGTCGTGTGACATGGATCTAGAGAGCTGTGTTTGTCGTGTAACAGGGAGCTAGAGAGCTGTGTTTGTCGTGCACAACGGAGCTAGAGAGATGTGTTTGTCGTGTTACATGGATCTAGAGAGCTGTGTTTGTCGTGTAACATGAAGCTAGAGAGCTGTGTTTGTCGTGTAGAACGGAGCTAGAGAATTGTGTTTTTCGTGGAACAGGGAGCTAGAGAGCTGTGTTTGTCGTGTAGAACGGAGCTAGAGAATTGTGTTTTTCGTGGAACAGGGAGCTAGAGAGCTGTGTTTGTCGTGCAAAACGGAGCGAGAGAGCTGTGTTTGTCGTGTAACAGGGAGCTAGAGAGATGTATTTGTCGTGTAACATTGATCTAGAGAGCTTTGTTTGTCGTGTAACAGGGAGCTAGATAGCTGTGTTTATCGTGTAACACGGAGCTAGAGAGCTGTGTTTGTCGTATAACATGGAAGAACTGTAAAGCTCTGTCTTGTTACATGGAAGACTACAGAGCTGTGTTTGTCTTGTAACATGGAAGACTACAGAGCTGTGTTTGTCTTGTAACATGGAAGACTACAGAGCTGTGTTTGTCTTGTAACATGGAAGACTACAGAGCTGTGTTTGTCTTGTAACATGGAAGACTACAGATCTGTGTTTGTCGTGTAACACCAAATGGTATATTTATAAATGGAAAATCATAATGCAACAAATGGGATTTGAACCAGGTCTTCTCAAATGACACCTACTTGCCTTGCAGTTTGATTCAATGTTTTTTTCCGTTTATACACTCTGAAATTCTTTGACTAAAATTGTATTTTTATTAGGAATGCGCTGTAGTCGATAAAGAAAAGTGTGTTGATTAGTATGGATTCAAAGACAACTGAATACAGAAATAAATTGTATGACAAAGTATTGATTTAAAATATATGCAAATAAAACAGTACGAATACCCTACAGCGTGAAGCGGATAAATACAGAGAAGCTAACAGATATATATATACATAAGGAATCAACTAAGTGTATCACATTGACTAAGTTCTTGAGAGTTGATAGATCAAAGTCTGAGGTGGTACAAACATATAAGTTATAAAGTAGACAAATGTAGGGTCGGACTAAACATACTAAAATACCATGGCTGAGAAGCTTCGACAAAAATAGTAATAACATTCTATAAGGCTATTATATAACATTTTATAAGGCATCTATATAGAATTCTATAAGGCTTCTATATAACATTCTATAAGGCTTCTATATAACATTCTATAAGGCTCCTATATAATATTCTATAAGGCTCCTATATAACATTCTATAAGGCTTCTATATAACATTCTATAAGGCTTCTATATAACATTCTATAAGGCTTCTATATAACATTCTATAAGACTTCTATATAACATTCTATAAGGCTTCTATATAACATTCTATAAGGCTTCTATAAAATGAAAAATCGGAATATGCTACAAGTCAACAGTTCCCACCAATATTCAAAGAATAAAGTCTATTCAAAAACAGGGATCTAGCCACAATTTATCAGATGACACAATTGATGTCGAATGATGCAGTAACAGTAGGTCTGAGGATAATGATATTAGTGTCATGAACTCAGAAGGCAATAGCTGAGGCTTAATTACGGATCACATAGTTATAACACAAATAGTGTATATAAATAATTAATAGAATTGACATACGCAAGTTCACAATATAATGCATCCGAAAACCGGCGGGGTGGGGAACAAATAAAGAACTAAAACAATACCAAGAACTAAGAGAGTTTATCATAAATCAGAACACTATAAAACAGTGATTCCACTATGGGAACTAAAGAAACATACATTGATATCTGGAGTTGCTAAGAAAGAACTTAATAA
This sequence comes from Meghimatium bilineatum, assembly GCA_034231615.1. Lineage (NCBI taxonomy): Eukaryota > Metazoa > Mollusca > Gastropoda > Stylommatophora > Philomycidae > Meghimatium > Meghimatium bilineatum. Next base: position 33,312,390 of record CM067316.1, on the reverse strand, counting down.
ATATGAAATAAACCTTTTACAATACACTATGAATACACACAAAATAGTATTAAAGTATTCGCAGGAATGACCAACAGTCGCTAGAATTGTGATACCCGAAAAGAAAAGAAAGAAAGGTTGTATAATATGAGACCAAATGGGAGCACAAAAAAGTGACAATTGCCTTTCATGCATGTCGAAAAAGATGTCGTAGGCAACAGCGACTAATGAGGTTTTGGAGTAAAGTTGGTTGGCCCATCCCATATACGATCAAAGTAACCGAGAACATGTGTTTAAGTTGGATGTGTCAGGCCGAAAGGCGCATATATCGTAGCGACGCTACAAACCATTGCACAATGAAACCGTTCTTCGAACAACATCCTACTAATCTGTTGGAGTTTGAGAACGACCGCAGAAGAAGAACAAGAAAAATTCATTAATTAGACTTACAGAAAAAATAGTACAGCAAATAGAGTAGCACTGAAAGTTGTAAATATATTCACATATCTATGTAGTACACCATCACAAAATGCCACAGTTGATGATGAAGTGTATACAATAATCTACAAGACAAAAAGAACTTTTTGCAGATTGTACGCAAATGTGTGGCTTGAAATGTTCATTAACCTACAGAGTCAGCTGAAAGCTTACAGAGCAATGGTACTCCTAGTGCTGTTATAAACTGGTCAAAAATATACTGGGTATAGACCAAATGTAAGGAAACTCAATTACTTTCACACAGCATGTCTCAAAAATGTTATGAACATGAAATAGCAAGACACGATTCCACATAAAACTGTCTTTGACAGACCTGTATCACTAGCATTAACACTATTCTGATGAAGACATAGATCCGTTGGACAGGTATCTGGTACGAATACCAGATCATCGCCTGCCAAAGATACTTCTTTATGGTGAGTTTCAGAAGGGTGTATGATCTCATCGCTGCCGAAAGAGCACTACGAGGACTCGTTAAAGATATCACAGAAAGCCTTGAAATAGAGCACGACACAAGGAAAGAACTTGCACAAATAGAGCTAAATGGCGCTCTACAGTCAAAAAAGCACAACAACTTATGAAAAGCGGAGAAATGCAGCAGTTCCACAGCGGAGAGTAGCTGGAAAGTTACTGGTAGACCAAATAACAATCTACAATGGTCATCCAATGTCCGAACTGTCCAATGACATTGGGAGCAAGAATAGGGCTTATTAACCATCTACGAACTCATAATAAAGGACATATGACTGAATTAAAAAAGTGGATGTAACAGGCAGTCATCATCACTTGTGATGGATGAACAACAACGAACAACATGTAGGTATGTATGTATTGTTCTTGATTCTTGATTAGAAAATGGTCTCACAGCACGTAGCGCATTTCCATAAGTGCTCCGCCCTCTGTTCCAGCAGCCATCCGACTCGATGGTTTTTCGAGTCTAATGCCGCCAAAACAGATGTCGACATCAGGGCACAACTCTGGCCCTTGCGACAGGTTTCTTTGTTGTTCCGCCCACCCATGCCGTGCCCGCAACTAGTTCAAGCACAACGTCGGCCTGTCGGAACAACATGGTAACTGTTATCGAAGGTTACGACTACTCGTCTGTCATTTGTTCGAGAGTGCAAAATTGTCACATTTCACGCTTAAATAATGCCAAATGTATGTTACTTACGTATTTTTAAGAACAAAAATGTAAATATAGACACTAAAGTTGCATTAAAAACACTATTATTATGCCATCACTGTGATTCAAGTGTCAAACCTGGACAATGACAGCACAAGACAAAAGAAAAATAGTGACAGCAGAAATTACATGTCTACCAAGAATACTCGGAGTGTCATTAAGAGATAGAATTAGAAACTATACCATCAGACAGATAACCAGAACAATACCAAGATCCGAATTCATCAAGAGACAACAGATCAAGTGGTTTTCATACACTTTCATACTACTAAAAAACAGTATGCCACAAATGACCATGACATATAGACATCACGGTTATAAAGACACAAGACAGATCATGTAAAAGATGGATCACAGAAATCAAAGAGGCCACGGGAAAAAGCTTACAAAAAGTACACAAGAAGGCCGACTAGAGTACTCGTCTATCCTTGACACCGCACGGCAAACAAAAGCTACATCGTACAGAGAGATAGATGGAAATGTATTAAAAATTAATCATGTGTAAATTACGTCGAATAATTAATTGATTGTAAACGCCCTATTTTTTGTGTATGTGATATGTGCCATAACTAGAAGACTTTTAATCTATGCCTCTATCGCAAATAAGATAAAATAGAAGTTAATAAATACATTTTATTAGAAAAAAGTTGCTTCACAGGGTCTACACCATTTTCAATTCACATGCACAATTTTAATTAAATGAGTCATATATTTGCTCTGATAAAAACAGTATTTTGAAGTTGGGCAATGCTGGTGACATGTGCTATAGGCTAAGAATATATGCTATAGGCTAGAGCCTATAGACTAGACTTAACAATATTCTCGAAGAATGAGAGCAAGTAACTGGTGAAAAATCGACTTCATTTCTCTAGTAATATATTATACTTTTATTGTAAAAATAAATGTACCTGGTGAAACTGTATTTAAGCTTTCCTTCATAGGTTTTGAGATATGAAACAAATGCAACGCGCATACATTTGACCATTTTCCACTAAATAATATATTGTCTGTGAATTATCGGTCAATATATAGTGATTGTTCTCTAACAAATGTATCTTCCCTACATCTTTTACAATTATGTACATAATGAACGATTTGACCTTAATCAACAATATAAGAAAAAGGCAATCTTCTTTTTTTGGCCACTTCATGAGACAGGCAGGTATAGAGAACATAGTCACAACAGGCAAAATTGAAGGCAACAGAGACAGAGGGCGACAACGTGAGAAAATATTAGACAGTTTGACAACCTGGCACGGCAAGGAAACAACAACGACTTTGATACATAATACTGTGGACAGAGAGCTGTAGAGAGCCATGACCGCCTACGCCAGCCGGCATGGCACCTGATGATGATGATGAATGAACGTATTGCGTACATTTTATATATGTACACATATTTAAATATATATATATATATATATATATATACATATATATATATATATATATATATAAGTACATGTGTGTGTGTATATATGTGTGTCTGTGTGTTTCAGCAGATTTTACACAAATGTGTGGCATGGAAATGACATTCATCTACAGACTTATATATATGTATATAGTCAAATTTATATATAAATATATATATGAAGAAAGGGTTAAGTTTAGCCTGACGATGAATTTATTTCAATTGCTCAACTATCTATCTTAGAATCCTATCACTGTAAGATTATCTTGTTTACCGTGATTAAATTGCATGTTGTATTTCATGTGTTCACTTTGTCATCAAATGTCATTATTGTAAACATCTATTTTTGAATGTGTAATAAATCATGAAGATCTTTCTTTTTTAGTGCAATTTTTTGTCTTGGGGGGAGGGGGTCTACACTTCTTAACATACTTGAGCGCGTCTGTAAGATTTCTTTGAATTATAGTCAATTGTTGAGAAAACATGGGTGGGGGAAGACTGGGTACAATAATTGGCAAAAATATTTTAGACTTTATTTATAAACGGCCTCTTAGTCCGAAAATTCTGTTGAAAAGTTTTGTGTAAGCATGTTGTTCTTATGTAGTATTGTTAGTAAGTTGTGAAATAACCATGTAGTCAGAGAATCGAGTAAACATCTACAAAATTTGAGAAACCACAGCAAAGTGTGAAACATACCAGACACCAGATTTACAACAGTTGCCATATTAGCCATTTCCTACAAATTTAGCTATTTCCAAATGTCACTTCAGAAAATGTATGGTTTTATCATTTCTGTATGTTTAGTCGATATGCATGACTATGTGTATATATGTTTTACAAATTTTCATTTTTAAATTTCATGAAAAATATGACAAGTATAGTCACAGCAAAAGAGCATATTGTTGTCAGTATTGTTTTTCTTATAACTCAAGACTAACTACCACAGATAAACACAACATAATTCAATTTCCTACACACAGTTATTGGAATGGTGGATGGCATGGCCGTGTGGTTAGAACGCAGTTGTCAGACCATTGAGGTCTCGGGTTCACCCTACAGGATTTTTTCTTTCGGAGGTACAATCAAAATCCTTCCTGTACATGTCGCGGCATCTGCTATGGCAAAGTGGCCTTTATTTCCACAGGCCATAGATAACCCCATGCACTCCTTCACAGGAAGACATGCAGTAACGAAGGCTATTGGAATTATAGATTTAAATTTCCTTGAACTGGTTTCAATGTATTCATTGTTTTTAATATTTATCTAAATAATATAGTAGTTTGTCCATTCTTTGGCCAAGTTTTACTAAAATTGTCGGAAGCAACCATTTCCAACACTATGGCAACACTGGTTTACAATTATGTTTTAGATCAATCAGATGCAGTTTAGCTTCTGGTTTCGAAATTAGGCCATCAAAATAGTAGACTCGTCCAGGGTACAAGCTATCCTTGAGATTAGCAGACATACAACGGGTAAACAAGCAAAAAGTAAAGACGCACCACTGTAAGTTTCCTGGCTCTTCCTACAACCTTTGATGCACTTCAATGTGTGAGGCTCTTCCTACAACCTTTGATGCACTTCAATGTGTGAGGCTCTTCCTACAACCTTTGATGCACTTCAATGTGTGAGGCTCTTCCTACAACCTTTGATGCACTTCAATGTGTGAGGCTCTTCCTACAACCTTTGATGCAATTCAATATATGTAAATGCATGGCTATGTAATCGATGTAGGTGCTGTGGGGAGGAGGAGGCTGTAGGCGAGTGTGAGAACTGTACTTGTAAGATAGGATAATCTGTAAGACGTATAAATAGTTTCATCAGGATTGTAGACACCTTTTAATACTCGAGATTGTAGAAATATTTTAATACTCGAGATTGTAGAAATATTTTAATACTCGAGATTGTAGGCATCTTTTAATACTCGAGATTGTAGAAATATTTTAATACTCGAGATTGTAGAAATATTTTAATATTCGAGATTGTAGAAATATTTTAATACTCGAGATTGTATGAATATTTTAATACTCGAGATTGTAGATACATTTTAATACTCGAGATTGTAGAAATATATTAATACTCGAGATTGTAGATACATTTTAATATTCTAGATTGTTGAAATATTTCAATACTCAAGAGTGTATAAATCTATTAATACTTGAAATTGTTGAAATGTTCTCAAGATTGTAGAAATCTTTTAAATTAAGATTGTAGAAATCGTTCAACACTTGATATTGTAACATTTTACATGAATCGCCTTTCTGTTCCCGGATTTAAAAGGGAAGAAAATTTAGCTACTGTATAGTTTATCTTTTCAACAAATAAAACAAGGAGTCATACAGGGATGCGTGCTTTCACAAGACATGTTCTCTGTATACAGTGAAAACATATTGCGTGCAATATTAGATATCCAAGGAATATCAGTGAGAGGACATAACATAAATAATTTGAGATATGCGAATGACACTATTCTGATTGCAAAAAGTGAGAAAGACCTTCAAGATTTAATTAATGTTGTAGTCACAGAAAGTAAAGAGAAAGGCATCTTCCTATATATTAAGAAAACAGAAGTAATGGTTATTTCAAAGAAACAAAATAAAACACCTTGCAAGATCATAGTGAATGATATAGTATTAAAACAGGTCCACCAATTCAAATATTTAGGTACAATTCTTCTTCTTCTTTCGTTCACTTGAAACATGTCTATATCTGTAATCCTGTCTCCTTAATAAAACTCACTGTATTTTGTAGTTCATACAGTGTCACATAGAGTTTTGATTCCAGTGTTGTTTCCTCTGGCCAATATGTCTGCCTCAGCGTTTCATGCTCAGAACACTCTTGAAGTATATGTTTGGCACTCTTTGCTGCCTGTCCACATGTACACATGGCCGTGTTGCCAATCTTGAACATTCGTTCATGTGACTGCGGAGTCGGTTGTGTCCTGTTCTGAGACGTAGAATTATAACTTGTTCTGGTCTGTTCATAATATGATAGTTATCTTGTGTTAGTGTTTGTGGCTTTCTTATTGACTTGATCATCTGTTTTTTCTGATGGTAGGTGATTGGTATATCTGGTTGGTCTTCGGCAGCACCTTCCATAGCCAGTTGGTCTGCTTTTTCATTTCCTGGTATTCCACAGTGAGAGGGTATCCACTGCATGGTTACCCTATACTGGTAAGACAATTCGCTAAGTAGTTTTTTCAAGTCTGTTAGTTTTCCAGACTGGAGAGCTTGAAGCACTGACCTTGCATCTGTCAGGAATACCACAGGCTGTAGGTCAGAGTTGGAGTTCAGCAGTTTTTTTAGCTGCCACACTAATTGTCTGGATTTCTGCATCATAATTATTGCAGAATTTTCCTGTCGGTGTTCTGATTGTATCTCTAGTCTTGTGTGGATATTCTATATATACACCTGCACCTCCATTCCTCACGGCATTCTGTGCTGACCCATCTGTGTATACTCTGACCCATATATCTTGTGGATATTCCTCATCCAGGAAACTGAGGGTGACTGTCCTTCGCTGCACACTGTTCTGTTCGTCCTCGCTTAGTATTCCTTTTACATGGGTCTGAATGTATATTGGCATTCCATGTATTTCACTCCACGGGGTTTGTTCTGGTACAGGCTTTAAGGGGCTGTCAACGTCAGGTAGGTCTGTAAGTTGTCTGCGGAGTCGTTTAGCTTGATGGATAAAGCTGCCTCTTTTCAGTCGTCCCTTTGCTAAATTTTGGAATCTTTCCTTCATTGGATGATTTGGCATACACTGAAACTTTTCTGCCTGAATTAATACTTTTGTGTCTCTGCGTTCGCCAAGTGTTTGCATTCTTCCCATTTTCTGTATTCTGTATCTCTGCTATGGGTGTTGATTTTATTGCTCCCAACATTATTCTAAGTGCCTGGTTTTGCACTTTATCTAGATCTTGTAATGTGGTGTTTGATGCAGGACACCACGCAGCTGAACCATATTCCATGTGTGGTCTTATGCCTTGCTGGTAAACTTTACTGAGTATATTCCCACTGACTCCCCATGTGGTTCCACTTAGTTTTCTCAGGATAGCTAACTTCCTCCTGGCTTTTGTTGTTGCTTTGTTTATGTGCTGCTTCCATGTCAGCTTATCATCAAAAGTAACTCCGAGGTATGTGGGTTGTTTGTCTTCTTTCAAGAGCTCTTCATCTATCTTGATATGACCAGCTTTTTGTTTTGGTGAGAGGGTAAAGAGTGTAGTGCTGCACTTATCTGTGTTAATGCTGATGCACCATCTATTAGCCCATAAGGTTAGGGCATCGATAGCTCTTTGTATTTGTTTAGTGGCCACTGTCGCATGTTCTTCTGTGCACCAGATCACCAGGTCGTCAGTATACATTGCCACTTTGATCCCATGTGGTAGTTCAGCAACTAGGTCATTGATTTAAACCAAGAAAAGTGTGGATGACAGGACTCCTCCGTGGGGGACTCCATGACGCAGTAGAACTTTCTTGCTCTTGCGACCATCTAATTGTGCCCTGGCTCTTCTATTATGCAGGTATGCTTTTAGCCATTTGTACATTCTTGAGCTTACCCTGCAATTTCGCAATTTCTTTAGAGCCCTTCTTTCCAGATCTTATCAAATGCTTTTCTGAGGTCTATCCATGCTGCTAGTACCAGTTTCTTATCTTGGAAGGCATCATCAATCTCTTGGAGAGGTAGGTTGCCTGATCTTCAGTAGAGTAGCACTGTCTGAAACCTGCTTGCTGTGATACCAGAAGGTTTCACTTTCAAGGTACCACTGCATCCTAAGATTGATAATGCGTTCCATTGTTTGCATAGACAGCTTGTGAGGCTGATGGGCCTGTAGTTGGAGACTGTGTTGCCATCTTTTCCTGATTTGAGGAGTGGTATCATTATTGCTTCTCTCCACGCTGTGGTACATTACCCGTGGACCAACTTGTGTTAAAGATCTGCAGTAGCTTTGCTCTTGCTGCAATTCCCAGGTTTCTAATCATTTCATTGCACACTCCATTAGCTCCAGGGGACTGTTTCATTTCAATTTGGATATTACATGCTCCAGTTCTCTCATTGTGATTGGTGCCTCCATGACTTCAGGTATAGGTTCGCCTTGTCCAATGTTTTGCTGGTTCTCTCTAACCTCCTGTTGTTTGTGTGGGCAGACTTTGATGTTATTGTCTTCTGCAAAGGAATCTGCAAAGTAATCAGCTGCATGTTTACCTGTTAAAATGTTTATATCTTTATAAGTGTGATCCTGGTATTTTCTCCCTGTACCTTCATCATTTAGTTGTTTTACAAGTTTCCATAATTTCCTAGTATCTCTTTCTTGGTTCAGCGACTCTGTTTTTTTCTTTCCAGATACTCCGTCTGGCTTGTAACTTGCTCTTTGAAATTTAGCCTTTTTTGCTGAGATTTGTTGTGATGTTCTTGGCTAGGTTTGTTCTCAGCCTGCTGTCTAGATATTTAAATCTTATTTTGCAGCTTTTCCAGTTCATCATTCTAGTAGGGTTGTAGTTTTTGCGTGCCCCCCTGGGTATGGTTTTACTAGCAGCATGTAGTATACATCTATTAAATTCACTCACTGCTCTATTGATGTCTTTGTCCAAGTTCATGTCCTTAGCTAGAACACTGGTTAAATGCTACATTTTCAGTCTGCCCTCTTATAGTTCCACCTAGTGAGCGTTCTGCTGTCCTTGGTAAATTCATTGTGGATTTCCAGAAATACTGGTCTGTGGTCACTACCCCCAAGCTGCTTTCCAACGACACGTGTGATGTTCCATTCCAGGCCTGGTGAGTGGAATGCCAGATCTGGTGTAGAGGTGGTGTGCCATGCTCTAGAGTAGAAGGTTGGTGAGTCTGCTGGCTGGTTAATAAGGATGAGATTATTTTCATCCTGCCAGCTATCAAGTTCCTCACCTCTCTTGTTGATATGATCGTAGCCCCAGCTCTGAGAGTGGCTGTTGGAGTCACCACACACCATAAGTCTCTCTTTATCTGGAATTGTGTCTAGTGCCAATGGTTTATCATTTGGGCAGTAGTAGTTCAGGAGATGGAATTCTGCACTGTCTGTTTTTAGGTGAGCATCTGGTATTCTGCCCCTTCCATATATACTTCCAGCTGCATGCGCTGATATTGTTTTTAACAAGTGTCAGAATTCCACCCTTTCGCCTGTCCTTTCGGTCAGATCGGTAGCACTGGTTGCCTCTGATTTTGAAGGCTATGTCGCTGCTGAGGTGTGTTTTTTTGATACAGCATATATTAACTTGTTCTTCACTGAGGACATTTTCAAGTTCCAATTTTTTGCTGTATCCATCTCTTTTACTGTTGACACCCTCAGCATTCCAGTGCATTATTTTTATTGGTCGTTTAAAGTTTGTTTGGCCAGTAGCTCTATTCCCTTGCCTCCAGGCTCCTCGAGGCAATTGAGAAGGACTTTCAGTAACTGAGGTTGGGGCCCTTTCGAGGTATGGGGCCCGGTACTGTCCCTGCCTGAACGTCCGCCACAGGGCAGGCACCATAACTTTTTATAGATACAGATTGTTTCCATTGTGTTTTGTGCGTGGCATCCCGATTATCTGTGCGCCTTTTGGCTGGATGCCTCCGTCTTCAGCACTCTGCTTACTTTGTCAGGACTATGGTCCTGCTTGAATGGGACTGCCCGACCAGTCTTAGTTTCCAGCCCCTGATGGCTGAACTAAGCCCCATCACCACTGCATGGTGCTGGCCTTGATGGGATTTAGGTACAATGATTACAGCAGATCGAAGACGTTCAACAGAAATAAGATGCAGAATAGGACAGACAAAAACAACATTTAGCAAAATGAAAAATATACTGTGTAATATGACCTTGTCATTAGAGGTGAGAAAAAGAGTTCTGCAGTGCTATATAACCCTTGTACTAACATATGGGTGCGAGTCGTGGACAACAAACAAACTGGAAAGTGGGAAATTAGAGGCAACAGAGATGTGGTTCTACTGAAGAATGCCGAGAATATCATGGACTGCCAGAAAAACTAATGTAAAGGTGTTGAAAGAGTCAAATGCGAAACGGACCTTAATCAACAATATAAGAAAAAGGCAATTTTCTTTTTTTGGCCACTTCATGAGACAGGCAGGTTTAGACAATATAGTCACAACAGGCAAAATTGAAGGCAACAGAGACAGATGGCGACAACGTGAGAAAAAAAAAATATATATATATATATATATATATATATATATATATATATATATATATATATATATATATATATATATATATATATATATATATATATATATATATATAGTTTACTCCCGAAAGAAACGGCTATTTTACAGACTTTAATGACTACAAATTCATAATAGACACAACACATAGGAGGAAAGCTTGACAAAAATATGTAAATAGTAACACTAAAATAATCCTTTTTATCACGTGTTTGTCCGATGGCAACATACGGCTGCGAGACCTTAACTTTATACAAGACAATACTTTGAAGGATACATTCACCTGAAATGAAGTGCATAATAGAGTAAGATTCTAAGAATTCCTAGGAAAAAGAGATATTTAGAACAAAGAAGTTTTAAAAATCATCATTATCAGGTGACAAATTCTTTCCATAACGTAGCATTCCCTATGGGTCTCTTGAATTCTCCGCGGTCTTGAACAAGTTGTCCTGTTTCTTTTAGTGACATGCGCAGGTATTCTTGAATGTCATTTGTCCTACGGCGTATTGGGAGGCCTTTGCCCCTGTTGCCTTCTATCATCCCCTCCAGTAACACTCTCTCCATGCCGTCGTGTCTCTTAATGTGACCGAGAAAAATAGTTTTTTCTTTAATATGGAGTTAAGAAGCCAGCTTTCCTGTACGTTAATTGTTCTTAACACCTCCTGATTTAAATTAATTTAAATTTGGCTTCTAAATACAATCAAAAGAAAGAAACTACAGTTTTTTTTACACTTAAAGTGACGTGATAGCATGGAAAGACTGATTCGTGACAGAAGAGCACCAAGAAAAAGAAGCAGAGGAAGACCAAGCAGACGATGGAACAGCAATATCGAAGAATATATATACACATCTCTGGCCAACGAAGACAAGCTTGCCCTGGACAGAGAGGTGTTCGTATTATCCGCTATGAAAACAAGATTCAAGGAATTATACGTCACTTCATATATATGGAGAGCAACAAGAATTAAAATACCAGTTATGGTTTGCCTACATATGGTTTCCCTTATTTGCCTATAATATTGTAAGCAAAATATGTTGCAAGATAGATAGACGAGCTTAAGGAGCAGGTGAGAGAGAGACAGAGAGAGACAGAGAGAGAACAGAGAAATGATCCACTTAACAGTCATGTACATTTACGTGCTAAGATTCGAACTGAGCGGAAGCCATTTCCCACGGAAGAGAAGAATAAAATTGCAAAATACAGTTATTTATATGACTTTTTAAAATGCCTAGATTTGTGTAACTGCTCGGGTGTTGCCCGGATTTCCGGTGTAGAAAGGTGAACAATTTGTTTATTTATCTACATATTTTGTCTATTACACCGGCTACTCTTTAGAAAGAAAAAATTAGACAGTTGATACAACATTGATATACAATACTTTCTGGATTGTGGAGTCAATTCGGAAATCGTTGACAGGATCGCAAATTTTTCTGAAAGAGAGAACACACAATGAGCGTAAATTATGGAATGCATATATTCGGGAGTAGCACAATGGTCCACTGTGTCATTTGAATTGTTGAACCTTTACACATAACAATTGACAAACATTCAACATATACACATAACAGTTAACAAACAATAAACATATACACATAACAATTAACAAACATTCAACATACACCCCAAAACAGTTAACAAACAATAAACATATACACATAACAATTGACAAACAATAAACATATACACACAACAGTTAACAAACAATAAACATATACACATAACAATTAAACATTGAACATATACACAAAACAATTGACAAACATTCAACATATACACAAAACAGTTGAGAAACAACAAACATATACACATTGTAGTAGATAAACATTCAACTCTCTGACTAGCTATTCAGTTTTGTTGCTGTGATTCTGACTTCAATAATTCGTTCCTCAGATAGAAAATATTCAAGATATTCAAAAGACACTAAACTCTTCATCACTTTATTACAACCAAGTGATATCAGCATGGAGAGATATAAAATAATTGTTACTATTACAGCAAATACAATGCATGCGGTCTTAACAGTGGCTCACTAGACAAACCACCCATGCAACAGTAAACAGTACTAGATGACATACCGTTATATTGTGGCTCTCTTATAGAAGCTTTTTAGCATGTCATCTATATAATTATAGACCCTCTCTGAGTACAGGGCTTCTTCAAAAGGCATTGCACTAATCCGAAACATGAGGTCTCTTGTGAGTGAACAAAAGCTCAGAAAAACCACCTCACTGAACATAGGAAGTAAGAGTTAATCGCTCGCAATTCCTGGGGTTCTCAAACAAACAACAAATACATTATATGTTATCAACAACAAAAAAAGAAAAAGAAATGATGAGAAATAATACATAGACATTAAAAGAGATAATACATTTTGGATGTGTCATATTGATTTTTTGGATGACAGTTTTAAGTTTTATGGTACAATACAAGAATCAGTGGACATGTTTCTAAGGACAAATATCCAACATAATTAAACGGAACGAAATTCCGATAAAGACGCATATACCGACGAATCCAATATTCGACACTTTACGCGATGAGAGCCCCCGACCACTCGACATGCGCGCTGCACGCTGTGTGGGAGGTGGATGGCCAGTTCATTGCGCGGAAATAGCTAGATCGGTATTTTAAGTTACGACTTTTTAAATTTCCGAGTTAATGCAATAGCATATGAAATTTAAAAGTTGGTATGTTGTCACGTGATTAGTCCACTGATTCTTGTATTTTACTAGTTTTATCCGAAACTTTGATAGCAGTCAATGATGAACTGTGTTTCTTTACAGAAGAATGTATAAAATGACTAGCTTAAAAAAATCACTTTATAGGACACATACCTAACAAGAAATCTGAAAACATAACATAACTAGATAGGCGATGACAAGGAACCATCAGATAAAGAGAAACTATGCAAAACAAAATAGCACCTATTGAAAAGTAGCGGAGATAAACGCTAACTTAATTAGAACCTCATGAGTACAGTTTAGTAAGATGACACAGCGAAGACATCATTGGATACTAACAGCTGTACCCATATGTTCCGCGGGAAGTTAAATGGAAAGCAGCAGACCATGAAGACAATAATGAATAGCCTATTATAGATATGACAGTATTTACCATATATTTGTTACCTAGTTTTGTTTCGTCTGATCTGATCTGTCTTCAATGTTCCTTGTATTTAGGGTTGTCCTGAAGCAAGTGTTCATGTGTATAGGCCTAACACAGTGGGAAGAATACAACAGATCGCTGCAGTTATCCATCACTTTACTGCAGAGGCAACAGTCGTTCTTGCAGCTGTGCACGAACATTCATTCGCCAACACCATACGCGACCAGTACCAGATCTTGCAGCGGAATGTCGCAACTTAACATATTAGATACTCACGTGTAAGACAGGTAATGAAGTCCTACTGAATGACGACTAAAACACTACACAATATCACTAACGGATGTAAATATGGTACATATAACAAAGCAAAACACAAAATATAATCTACAGATGATAATACACAGGACAAAGTTGACGTTTCGGACCAATAGGCCTTTTTCAAGATACGGACATAACATACAAACATAAAAAAACCACAAGTAAAAATGAATGCGTATCCGAGTGAAATGTGGTAGTAAGATAGATACCGGAAGCATACGAACAGGAAGTACACAAAGACGATAATACAGGTGGAACGAGAGGAACAAAACGATGACGTAACAAAGACCAATACGACCGAGAACTAAGCGAAAGAGTGGTCGGAATTGAGTCCAAATGGCTTGATGGTACCCAACTCGAAAATGAGACGATTTTCGAGGGTGTACCTAGATCTATCATCGATGGTGCAGGAACTGATGGCAGTGACCTGAATGTCAAGGACACCACGGTGGCTAACGCCGTTGAAGTGATTGGCCACAGGAGTGGGTGTTCTGTGTTTGATAGCATGCAAGTGGTTACAGAAGCGGTCGCTCTGTCTAAGGCCAGTCTCACCGATATATTGCTTACCACAGCGTTTCTATTGATTACCATATTAGATATGTAGAGTCTTCTCAGTGAAGGTTGGATGCGATTTCCAGGCAACCTCTTAGCTAATTGCTGCACAAACTGTAACCTGCTGAATACTTAATGTAACAGCGTAACTTTGATGTATATTTGATGGAGTTTTATATTACACGTTCACATAGAAGCACAGACAATGACGCAATAGAAACAGATAAAAAGAAGTACTATAAATAACATTAGTGCAGAAGCGACAGTCATTCCTATCTCTGTCCATATTAACAGCAATCAGTAATAAGTGACGGCACAGAAAACACTCGATAAAACAGAGAAATATACAATAATTTTAGTGAGCAGGGAAACTTTGTTTTTGCCGATGAGTATGTTAACAACGAGAAAGTGACAACACAGACAATGGATCTTTTAAAACAGATATGTGTATTAACTTTAGTGCACAGACAATAGTCGCTCTTACAGCTGTGCAGGTTGTCACCAATGAGATCCCTTATTCAGATCATTCAAATGCCATCGATTGTACAGCTGTGCAGGTTGTCAACAATGAGATCCCTTATTCAGATCATTCAAATGCCATCGATTGTACAATCGCAAACAGAGAAATACGCAATATATTTATTGAAAATGCCACAGTCGCTCTTGCAGCTGTGCAGGCCGTCAATAATAAGGAAGTGACAGCACAAAACATTGTCATCGTTAGTGACGCAAAATCCGTTCTCCAATTCATGCTATTGATTTTCTAGTTATCTGGATCATCCCAATGTCTAGCCCACCCAGTAGTTCACCAGATCATCTCACTGTCTAATTCAGTAGTTCTCCAGATCATCTCACTGTCTAATCCAGTAGTTCTCCAGATCATCTCACTGTCTAATTCAGTAGTTCTCCAGATCATCTCACTGTCTAATTCAGTAACTCTCCAGATCATCTCACTGTCTAATTCAGTAACTCTCCAGATCATCTCACTGTCTAATTCAGTAGTTCTCCAGATCATCTCACTGTCTAATTCAGTAGTTCTCCAGATCATCTCACTGTCTAATTCAGTAGTTCTCCAGATCATCTCACTGTCTAATTCAGTAGTTCTCCAGATCATCTCACTGTCTAATCCAGTAGTTCACCAGATCATCTCACTGCCTAATTCAGTAGTTCTCCAGATCATCTCACTGTCTAATTCAGTAGTTCTCCAGATCATCTCACTGTCTAATCCAGTAGTTCTCCAGATCATCTCACTGTCTAATTCAGTAGTTTCCAGATCATCTCACTGTCTAATTCATTAGTTCTCCAGATCATCTCACTGTCTAATTCAGTAGTTCTCCAGATCATCTCGCTGTCTAATTCAGTAGTTTCCAGATCATCTCACTGTCTAATCCAGTAGTTCTCCAGATCATCTCACTGTCTAATTCAGTAGTTCTCCAGATCATCTCACTGTCTAATCCATTAGTTCTCCAGATCATCTCACTGTCTAATTCAGTAGTTCTCCAGATCATCTCACTGTCTAATTCAGTAGTTCTCCAAATCATCTCACTGTTTAATCCAGTAGTTCTCCAGATCATCTCACTGTCTAACCCAGTAGTTCTCCAGATCATCTCACTGTCTAATTCAGATGTTCTCCAGATCATCTCACTGTCTAATTCAGTAGTTCTCCAGATCATCTCACTGTCTAATTCAGTAGTTCTCCAGATCATCTCACTGTCTAATCCAGTAGTTCTCCAGGTTGTCCATTTCCTAAACTAGCACTTCTCTAGGCCGTCAAATTTCTTAAACGAGTAGTTCTCCTGGAAATCAAATTGCATAAGCAAGTATTAATGTATGGCCTTTTGCGTCGATCAGACGGTCATTTAGCAATAAGAATAAGCAATCCGTTGAATATTTTCACAGGAATTTGCCTTTTCAAGCGATCACATCACAGCAACGAAAGATTTTCGTTTGTCGTTCTCTTTTTTTTCCATATCGTTAAACATATTATTTTTGAACAATGCTGCTCCCTCATGCAGGTTCTGCCTCCCAGACATCCCGAGTTTCGGTCGTGTTTTCCAAGTTTTTGGATTCTATGTGGAAGCCTTTCATTGAGAATTTGCAGATGTCTTTATACCTCAGTATTGGTCTACCGCATGTTCAATTGCCTTCAGTCAGTCCCCGAATAGTACTTGTTTTGGGATGCGGCAGTTTCTCATTCTGCTGACATGACCCAGCTAACGTAATCTATTTATATAGAGTGTTTCCATGGCAGATGGGTTAGCTGGGTTCGGCGCAACACTTCCATGTTGGTGATTTTGTCGTGCCAGTCGAGATAAGATATATTACAACAGCAACGAATATCTCATACAGGTATTCAATATCCTGAAATATCAGGAACACGAAGATAATATTCGTATTCAGCTATAACGGGTTTGGTTCAATTTCCACCAGCCTTAAGAATTATTTTCATTTATCCTTATACTTCTTACTTGAATTTACTTGTTCAAATTTCATAAGTCTTTTAGATTTACTTCACTGTACTCGGTTTCCCATAAGTACTCTCTCCCTTTCAACGAAGTGGCATGCCACCTACTGAGAGTAGCACTTATTGCACGTAACTCCGTAGTTTCAAGTAATAATCCAGAGGGATCTCCGAAAACATTCACAAGCGTCTTGTATACAAGAGAACAGGAGCCGATTTCAAACACATGACCTGTTGAGCACAAGGCGAACAGCTTAACCACTACGCTTGGGAGACCCCCACTTGTACAAGATATTATTTGAAACAACATTTTCCTGTCATCTTCCTGTTATTTATGTATGTGTACACAGATTTATAGGTCCTTTTAGTACAAATACGAATGTTTTATGTTTGTGTTCCTGAGGATACATCAATACATGTTCCGGAGTGTCGTTGTTGTAATAGTACTTGTCTCGACTGGTCCGTTCTCATTGACTTGAGTACATAGGTTGAATGTCTTGAGGAGATCACATCTTTTGGTGCAATGATAGCAATTCAGCCCCCGTTGCGTACCATGAGAAACATTTTTTTTCAGAATAAATGTAGACTGCATAGCAGAATATGTCGTAGTGGATTCTGAAATGAAGATTATATGGAAAATGGTATCAAATTCCACGGCTATTTCCTCCATTTTTAAGCAGACTCATTGCATTAATTTCTTGTGACGGTTTGTTAAGAGTGGTTGTGGTGTTAGTCTTGGTGCCGTTAGGCGATGCACTGTAATGTGCATTGAAGATGCTTTTCCCGGTACCTAGTCCTGGATCAACGATTCTCTCAATATGTTTTCCCACACACACAAAATAATGGGGGTTGAACTGTGACCATTGCATCCATCTTTTTTGTGCGGATGTGATTGGTCAAGTACGGAAAACCTGTTTACTTGAGTTGCAAGGTAATTCGGTGTCGCTAGACCTGGTTCTACTCAGCAGGTAGTACTCAGCCCAAAGTAAATTAGAGAGAAAGACTGAGCTGGTAGTACTCAGCCTAAAGTTTATTAGAGAGAAAGACTGAGCAAGTAGTACTCAGTCCAAAGTTTATTAGAGAGACCGAGTTGGTACGATTCAGCCCGAAGTTTATTAGAGAGACTGAGTTGGTACGATTCAGCCCGAAGTTTATTAGATAGAAAGACTGAGTTGGCACGATTCAGTCCGAAGTTTATTAGAGAGACTGAGTTGGTACGATTCAGCCCGAAGTTTATTAGAGAGAAAGACTGAGCAGGTAGTACTCAGCCCAAAGTTTATTAGAGAGACTGAGTTGGTACGATTCAGCCCGAAGTTTATTAGAGAGACTGAGTTGGTACGATTCAGCCCGAAGTTTATTAGAGAGAAAGACCTAGCAGATAGTACTCAGTCCAAAGTTTATTAGAGAGAAAGACTGAGCAGGTAGTACTCAGTCCAAAGTTTATTAGAGAGAAAGACTGAGCAGGTAGTATTCAGTCCAAAGTTTATTAGAGAGAAAGACTGAGTTGGTACGATTCAGCCCGAAGTTTATTAGAGAGACTGAGTTGGTACGATTCAGCCCGAAGTTTATTAGAGAGAAAGTCTGAGCAGATAGTACTCAGCCTAAAGTTTATTAGAGAGAAAGACTGAGCAGGTAGTACTCAGCCCAAAGTTTATTAGAGAGAAAGCCTGAGCAGGTAGTACCTAGCCTAAAGTTTATTAGAGAGACTGAGTTGGTACGATTCAGCCCGAAATTGACTTAAGCTGTTGTGTTAGAGAGACATTTCGTACACATTTGTTATTAGCGATAACAACATAACAGCTGGTGATTCTTCCTCCTTTGTTACCCAGACATCACCTATTTGGAAATGAGTAAATGAGAACATGTACATAGAGTACACATACACAGAGTACACATACACACCGAGTACACATACACACCGAGTACACATACACACCGAATACACATACACAGGACAATGGTGTACATTCAGGAAACAACATCATAATATACCATACACATTATTGGATACACACACACAATATCAAGTCTTACAGTATTTGATACAAACACAATATCAAGTCTTACAGTATTTTATACACACACAATATCAAGTCTTACAGTATCTCAAACAATTATCTTGTTTTGTGAGAAATACATTCTTTATTGGTATATATATTCTCAAGCCTGTTGGCTAGCAGACAATGTTCAAATGTTGCATGTTACGTTTACAATACAGAACTAAGATACGGTGAATACAAACATAACCTGGCCATAATTTCGTCTTCTTCTGAAATTGTTCTCGAACTCTTGTTGATTTGCAGGATGGTTCGAAGAACAGAATGCATTATGTCAATGTCTCACATGATGGTCACACGTAAGTGTTCATGATGGTCACACGTAAGTGTTCATGATGGTCACACGTAAGTGTTCATGATGGTCACACGTAAGTGTTCATGATGGTCACACGTAAGTGTTCATGATGGTCACACGTAAGTGTTCATGATGGTCACACGTAAGTGTTCATGATGGTCACACGTAAGTGTTCATGATGGTCACACGTAAGTGTTCATGATGGTCACACGTAAGTGTTCATGATGGTCACACGTAAGTGTTCATGATGGTCACACGTAAGTGTTCATGATGGTCACACGTAAGTGTTCATGATGGTCACACGTAAGTGTTCATGATGGTCACACGTAAGTGTTCATGATGGTCACACGTAAGTGTTCATGATGGTCACACGTAAGTGTTCATGATGGTCACACGTAAGTATTCATGATGGTCACACGTAAGTGTTCATGATGGTCACACGTAAGTGTTCATGATGGTCACACGTAAGTGTTCATGATGGTCACACGTAAGTGTTCATGATGGTCACACGTAAGTGTTCATGATGGTCACACGTAAGTGTTCATGATGGTCACACGTAAGTATTCATGATGGTCACACGTAAGTGTTCATGATGGTCACACGTAAGTGTTCATGATGGTCACACGTAAGTGTTCATGATGGTCACACGTAAGTGTTCATGATGGTCACACGTAAGTATTCATGATGGTCACACGTAAGTGTTCATGATGGTCACACGTAAGTGTTCATGATGGTCACACGTAAGTGTTCATGATGGTCACACGTAAGTGTTCATGATGGTCACACGTAAGTGTTCATGATGGTCACACGTAAGTGTTCATGATGGTCACACGTAAGTGTTGATGTGTGCGATGTTAGAAGTTGTGCGAACGATATGAAATGTAAGAATATCTGAACAAGAATAAGATATGGAAAAGAAAAAAATATAAACAGAAAGACAATATGGACAAGAAGACATAGATTATTGTCTATTGTCTTTCTCCAGGTGAATGATTGTTGATCGCCTTCACACTTGCCGTTATACCTAGGGGTGGGAGTTTAAGCTGTCGTTCCAAGGCCAGATGTGTCGCCGAGGTTGCATTTAGTCCATGTTTGTTCAAGGCTATCTTGATGTTTTCTATCCACCGTTTTCTTGGTTTACCTTTAGCCTTACGCCCGGATATTCTTGTATTATATTCTCGTATTTGGTTAAGCTTCATTCTCATAAATGACCGAACCATTTTACGTGCTGTCTTAAAAAAATGTAACCTTGGGGTCTTTGTTACCTCTAATATTTTATTGTATTGTGTCCTGATATAACCTAATTTGACTTTGTTGTCTGCTGGTTGAAAGGGGCACGCCTCTCCAAAAGAGAGGTAAACTCATTAACTACTACCTACTTGCTCTCTCAATATGTTCGATACTTGATATTATACCAACTCTTTCCCTATTTTCTTCATTTCTTATTTTATCTAGTTTGGAAGACAGACAAGAAGAGGAAATAGACAATTAAAAGCATATTGACAAGAAGAACATTTAGAAAAGAAGAATATATGGAAAAGAAAATGTATTTTTGCACAATAAGAAGATATAGAAAATAAGAAGATATAGAAAATAAGAAGATATAGAAAATAAGAAGATATAGAAAATAAGAAGAAATGGAAAATAAGAAGATATGGACAGGAAGTAGATATAGATAAGAAGAAAATTTGGACATAAAGATAATAAAGACAAGAAGAAGATATAGACAAAGGGTAGTTGTAGACAAGAAGAAGTTATAGACAAAGGGTAGTTGTAGACAAGAAGAAGATATAGACAAAGGGTAGTTGTAGACAAGAAGAAGTTATAGACGAAAAGAATATATGAAAAATAAGCTGTTTAGTCGAAGACAAGATATGGACAAGAAAGTATATGGTCAAGAAGAAGATATAGACAAGACGAAGATATGGAAAATAGCTAACTACGAACCACGAATAATATATGGACAAGAAGAGGATATGGACAGGGAATAGATTTAGATGAGAGAAAGATTTAGACAAGAAATTGATATGGATAAGAAGACGATTTAGGCAATATGAAGTTATGGAAAAGAAGGAGATATTGACAGGAAGAATATACGGACAAGAAGACGATATGGATTTAATGAAGATTTAGGTACGAACAAGATATAGACAGGAAGAATATACGAACAAGAAGAATATATGGACACGAAGATGATGTGGTCACGAAAAAGATGTGGGCAAGAAGTAAATATGGACTAGAAGAAGATTTAGACAAAACGAACATTTGGAAAAGACAAAGAATTTGACATAAAGAAGCTAGGAGTTCGTGACAGAAAAGAGCAAGAAAATAATAACCAAGTATAAATGAAAACGTTTTTATGTTGCTGTTCCTGAGAGTGAATCCAAATATGGCAACACTACCGTGACATACAGGTCGTAAGATGCGATTAGGATAGTTTCTAGGACATGGTTGATTGCTGCAGCTTCTCAGAGCTCATAGGAACCCAAAAGATACGATGGAATCGAAAACAAATTCGTCTCAGGGCGAACCGCCAAGATATCAAATCCACACTGTAAAATGTGACTGTAGAAAGTATTCTGTTCACTTGTCTACATGCTGCTAACCAACAGGAGTTTGAGAATGAACTTGCATCAAGGTGAAAATATGGGGAAATGTACACAACAAAGAAAAGTACACACAAAAGTAAGAAAAGCATGATGAATAGAGGAAATATAACATTACTAAAATAACTTTCGTATGTCATGTTTTCCTGTGAAGGAGTGCAAGGGGGTCTGCTCTATGGGCTGTGGAAATAAAGGACACTTTGCACAGCAGACACCGCGACAAGTACATGAAGTATTTTGATTGTACCTCAGAAAGAACAAGTCCTGTCCCAACCGTAGATTAAACCCAGGACCTCAAGAGTCTGAGAACCGAGTTCTAACCACATGGCCATGCGCACCACAATAAAAACTAATGGGTGCGAAATCAGAACACAAGAGACACATGGGAAAAATACAACAAGAGAGGTATAGGAAACAAATTAAGCAGCATAGCGAAAACAGAAGACATGATGCATAAAGGAAACAATTGGGGAAAAACATAGAGGAAACAGAAAACAAGAAACGTGGAGCGAATAAAATACCAGACATAAACGAAACAAAAACATATGCGAAACAGAAGAATAGTAGAAATAGGAAACTCGAAGCTTAGAAAATAACAAATTGCAAGAAAACAGGGGGAAATAATACAAGTAAAATAGAAGAAACACAGAACGGAACTATTAAAAACACACAAATATGAAGATAAATATCGACAATAAACACACTAAAAAGACAAACTTAGGAGAAAAGTAGAAAATAGGAATGAAAGATAATAAAAAGAAAACTAGAAGAAACAAGATTAGGAAAACCGACTTTAAAAACAGATTAAAAAAGACAAATCAGACTAGACAAATAAAATACAGATATAAGACAACGAAAATAAAGTTTAAATGAAAAGTGATAGAAGAAAAAGAAAACAAGACAAGAGGTACTAGGAAGAAGGCTTACTTTCTTTTAAAGACAACAGAAGAAAAAAGGAAAACATAGTAGACGCCTCGTCTTGATAAATAAAGCGATTCAGCTTTCACACAAATCGTTTCGTAGAAACTAGGAATTCTATGCCGGTTAGACAGCAGACGGCTATGTTTTCAGCAACAAAACCAGACATCTATGCAGACCGACAAGCGAAGATACAGACTGATCATGAAGGAAGCAGACAACATCTGTAGAAAGTATTTGTATCCCGGAATGGAAGGTGGGGGTAGATGGGTGATGAAACACAAGAAGAAAATTGGAGAAATATAGGTCAGGAAAACAGCAGCCTTGAAGTTGGAAGCAGACACGCAGCTTTGTTTATCTTGTCCAGACTTGCACCGACAGGTGAGCTTCTCCAGAACTCAATGATCTTAGCTCAGACTTCCATTACTCCTCCACACTTTCCATCGTGTACAATACCTCATCATCAGTCAGTCTGGCTCGTTGCTTTCTGCTTCCGGAGTTACCTAAAACAAAATAAGATAACAAGTATTGGTATTGAAGCCAGCAAACTCACAATTATATAACATAATATACAAATACATGAACAGAAATTAACAACTACATAACACAATCATGACACATACATTAACAGCACAATCACACCTATACAACATTATTACAAACACATGGGTATCAAATGCATAGCTATTAATATATAACATACTCATTATTCATACATGGACAGCAACCTCACAGCTACAAAGTATAATTATGACAAACATATGAACAACAAAAGCATAGCTACACGGTATAATCATTATAAACACATGAACAGGAGTCATAGCTGCACAGTATAATCATGACAAACACATGAATAACAAGATGTAATAAGGTCTGTCAGATCATTGGTCAATTAACACCTTTACTAAGAAACAAAGATATTACACTAGAAACAAAGAAAGCGTTTTTCAACACCATTTTCTTACCAACATTGTGTTATCAGTGTCAAACTTGGACATTAGATTCTAGAACAATACATAAGATTAACACCACTGAAATGAAATGTGTGAGATGTATGATTGGAGTTAGTTTGAGAGACAAAATCAGGAATGAAGCACTAATGAAACAATTAGGGATCAAGCCAACAATAGAATACATACAGAAACAACAAGTTAAATGGTACGGCCACATAACCAGACAGAAAGAGCAAAGTATTATCCAAAAGACACTTAACAAACGATACGAAAACAGGAGACCTATTGGACGCCCTCGTAAAAGGTGGATAGATAGTGTATTAGAGACACTCTGAAATATAACAGCAGAGGAGGCAAATAGAAGGGCAAAAGACAGTACACTCACTCACCCCTCAACACCGAAATGTACATGAGACAGAAAGAAGAAGAAGAAGAAGAGAAATGATAGTGTGATAGCTACTTCAGTAAACGAATTAAGGAAACTGATAGTGTGATAGTTACTTCAGTAAACGAATTAAGGGAAATGATAGTGTGATAGTTACTTCAGTAAACGAATTAAGGAAACTGATAGTGTGATAGTTACTTCAGTAAACGAATTAAGGGAAATGATAGTGTGATAGTTACTTATGTAAACAAATTAAGGAAACTGATAGTGTGATAGTTACTTCAGTATTAGAGACACTTGGAAATATAACAGCAGAGGAGGCAAATAGAAGGGCAAAAGACCGTACACTCACTCTCCCCTCAACACCGAAATGTACATGAGACAGAAAGAAGAAGAAGAAGAAGAGAAATGATAGTGTGATAGCTACTTCAGTAAACGAATTAAGGAAACTGATAGTGTGATAGTTACTTCAGTAAACGAATTAAGGGAAATGATAGTGTGATAGTTACTTCAGTAAACGAATTAAGGAAACTGATAGTGTGATAGTTACTTCAGTAAACGAATTAAGGGAAATGATAGTGTGATAGTTACTTCAGTAAACGAATTAAGGAAACTGATAGTGTGATAGTTACTTCAGTAAACGAATTAAGGGAAATGATAGTGTGATAGTTACTTATGTAAACAAATTAAGGAAACTGATAGTGTGATAGTTACTTCAGTATTAGAGACACTTGGAAATATAACAGCAGAGGAGGCAAATAGAAGGGCAAAAGACCGTACACTCACTCTCCCCTCAACACCGAAATGTACATGAAGCCAGAAAGAAGAAGAAGAAGACAGTATAAACATGAAACGCATGAACAGCAGTAATAGCTACACAGTATAATCATGACAGACATATTAATAATAAAGGCATAACTACAAAGTTTAATCATGACAAACGCATGAACAATAAATTCACAGATGCACAGTATAATCATGACAAACATATGAACAATCTTAGCTACATAGTAAAATCATAACATACGCATGAACAGCAGTCATAGCTACAAATTATAATCATGACAAACACATGAACAACAAACTCACAGATACACAAAATAATCATGACAAACGGATGAACATTTCTTATTGCCATCTTCAGGTTTTGTATATTTATGCTGAACATATCTTGTGATGTTAATTGTATCTCATTTCTGCTTATATCACAGTTTTTCTGATAGCACCATAGTTTTCTGATAGCATCATAGTTTTCTGATAGTATTATTTCTTTGATATGTTTGTGTAGTCCTCATTTGTTCATTTTTTTAAATCAGGCCTGTCTACTATATAAGAGCTGCTGGCTAATGGGAAGTAAAACCTTCTGAATGACTCACTTGACTATTCCCGTGATTTTCACTGGTTACTATGATGACAGCAAAAGGAAAATTGAAGTTAAAGTCTGTTGGTGACCCAAAAGTGTATGAATTCAGGCCCTTTGACCCAATGACAATGAATTATTTTCTTGCATTATTATATAGTCAAATGTGTCATTTTGCAACTTTTCATTTCTCAATAGCAAATATGTCTTATATTGCTGATGGTCTGTCATAACGAGTAAATACAGAAACTAAGATGGACGTATTGTTTTGTTTTTTTAATTAGGAAATCCGCTTAAGTGAAATGTTGAAATCATTTACCCGTCGATCCGAATTTCAGTTCACCTGTAACCCAGCGACTTGACTTTCCAGAATACCTGTTACTTATGGTTTGATATAACTGCTTCATGGTTCACCCAGCCACCTGCAAGTATGGTACCATGGTTCATGCTTTATGAAAGTCGAGGAATATCTTGATCTATTGAGCAAGTCGGTAGGCGACTATAGCCTGTTGTTTCTGGTCGTCCACTGAACGCTTATGATGGGAAAATTGTGCGATGTGACTGGTTCATAATTGAGCAAAACGTTAGCTTAAATTCGACTACATCAACTTTAGTAAAGTGCTATTTTTTACACAGAATAATACGTGCACACGAAATACAATAATATATTTAACTTCTGTGACAAGCAACGCGGATGTAGTGAAATAGACGTTGCTGTAATATTTCACTACATCACCTACCTACCGTTCCTACTATAATACTATCACAGAAGTTAATGCTGTATTGCGATAAGCAATACTTTATGAGTGTTGTAGTGAGATATTTGTGTTTGTTAGTTTTTGATCTTCTAGAATTACGTTTAATAAATGTTGTTTTTTTTGCGTTATTTTTGGGTGCAATTGGAAGGTTTCTATAGCGGATTCTTTCCTATCAAGAAGGTCCCCAACTGTCAGCTGTGTGCGTTTCTGCGAGAAGACCTCTTACTAACAGGGACTAAATCATAAGTTCCTAAACTATTTCGAGCTGCAATACATCTGGCTTGCAGACAAACTACAGGGACAGTCACAATTAAGTTCACTCGTAACTCTAGACAATATGCTGACGACAGTCACAATTAAGTTCACTCGTAACTCTAAACAATATGCTGACGACAGTCACAATTAAGTTCACTCGTAACTCTAAACAATATGCTGACGACAGTCACAATTAAGTTCACTCGTAACTCTAAACAATATGCTGACGACAGTCACAATTAAGTTCACTCGTAACTCTAAACAATATGCTGACGACAGTCATGGCTGACAGCTCATTAATAGCCAAATAAATGAGTTAACTGGTCTTGATGTTAATGCAGTTTTAATTAACTAATTATTGCTGAAGTCATTTCAATCAGATTTCCAACCGTGAGTGAGTGCTACACTTTTTTAATACAAGTACATGTTTTCACGTTATATTTAGGTGTAGAAATAAACTTTATTTTCTAGGCAATTATTTTTTTCTAGCAGGCTACTGCTGATTTCTTAACAGTCCGGGTGCACAACTGCCTGTGACGAACATTGAACTTGGTACCTTTTCCGTCATAGACAGACACCATAATATAACAAGATTTAAAGTAACGACATATATTATGTCAAACAGAGCAAATCACATGTAGGTATGTCCGAGTTCTAGAAAGCTGGATCGAATAGAAATAAACATTACTTTTAAACAAGCATATCGAGATTATAAAACAGAAGATGTTGTCAAAATAAGCACGAAATATTAATTAGCCATGTATAAATCGACTGAGCTGGGCTAAAAGTCGAATAAGGCAGTCATTAGTAAAAAAAAAAAATAGCAGTTTATCGTACTTTCAAACTCTCTGGCTAAAGTTATACGGATACTAATGCTGACTATTTGAGAACGAACGCAGAGGATGAAGAAGAAATCAATATTTGCCTTTCAACTTCTAGCCAAGCGTAGGTCTTCAACAATCTACTTATCTTTAGTTAGACCCTCCAGTTACTCCCATATCGACACATAATTTCTGTGTTTGTATATATTTCCCTATGATGATTCGATTCTTTTCCAGAGAAAGGGCCTACCATTTTTACGGAGAGTGAAACTAAATATAGGATAAAAAGTAAAACAAAATTGTGTTCTTTATTTTTTCTGTTTATTTCCCTTGGCTATATTTATCAGGTAGATGTTTACTTTTAATTATTTAAAGACAAGAAATGGGGGAAGATTTCTTTTGGGTGATTGTGTGTTGGTGGGAAGAGACTGGGGTTAGGATGGCCGTAATTATAAAACAGACTGGAGTTAGACAGGTGGCCCGTATAGCTCATTTCCTCCAGTATAACGTAGAACGAGTTAATGTTAGTCATTAGCCCAATCGAGGCATGAACGTGGCCTGTTAACTTTTCAAATGGTGCTTCTTCTTGTTCCGCCACACCACACTTTCCCACATTCGTTCATAGCATATCCTTGCGCGCATATATTTGCTTCCTGACGCACGCCTCACAACTGTAACAAACGTACTGCATCTTTGTTAGTCGCAGACAAGTTCAAAATAGTTACAACAGCCATTCTGTAACTAGACATAAATGTATAAAATCGTGTCACAAATTAATACAATTTTCGAATCGGCACATATTTCTTGAACAGTATGAAATTAGACACTTTCTCTGGTAAACACCTATTTTTCTTGGCGTTAATCTTCTTCCTTGTCCTAATAGTTCCCAGAACAATGCCTCTTTTATTATTATATTTTACCTAATACTAGGAAGATACCTCACAAAATGTGGTTAATGTCCCCTCTCTCCATTTCCTCCCTATTGAAAATTACTCTAAAAATATTCAAAATAACGCACACAAAAAAACAAGCAATAACTTTTGCTTTATGTAGCCCCTTCCTCCAACTTATCCATGCATATTCTAATCCTAATGCCCTCCCCAAACTTCCCCATGCATATTATAACCCTGATGCCTTTATATTGAGGTTATCATCTTATAGAAGCTTCATGGCACGTCATCTATACAATCCCGTAGTCGTAAACTTCGATAACAGTTACCAACAGTTACCTGTTGTTCCAACAGACCGACGTTGTGATTGAACTAGTTACGGGCACGGCGTGGGTTGGCAGAACAACAAAGAAACTTGTCGCAAGGGTCGGAATTGTGCCCTGATGTCGACGTCTGTTTCGGCAGCATTTGACTCGAAATACCATCGAGTCGAATGGATGCTGGAACAGAGGGCGGAGCACTTATGGGAATGCCCCACGTGCTGTGAGGCCAGTTTTCTAATCAAGACTCAAGACTCTGATGCCCCTCCCCCCAACTTACCCATGCATATTATAATCCTGATACCCATCCCCCAACTTATCCATGCATATTATAATCCTGATGCCCATCCCCCAACTTATCCATGCATATTATAATCCTGATGACCCTCCCCCAACGTATCCATGCATATTATAATCCTGATTCCCTAACTTACTGGCGAACCATTTATAAAATTAACTTTCTACTGTTGGCTGTTCACTTATTTCTATGAGTGAAATATTGGTGATCGTTACAAATCGTTTATTGCCATAGAGAAACATCTGTACTGCATATTTCCTTTATTTACAGAAACATGGCAAAGACCTACACTACTGCGTGTCACTAAGAGAGATTACTCAGGTGTTGAGGAGCGAATGAAAAACACGAAGTAGGAGCTTGTAGTGACACGAAATAATGTAATGTGTTGGGGAGTTTCTGTCGATAGGTCAAAAAAGCCTCCGAAGAGCAGGTGTTTAATAACTACATGTCAGGACTTTTAATGTAGACAGAAGTGGCAATAACCTAAATTCAAAACTAATATCTACGTGATGCCGTCACACCCCCCCCCCCCCCCCTTCCACCCGGAAATGATTCTACTCCAAGTTAGTACGGACTCACCCAGGCAACACTGTAGGGATCAATTTCGGATTGTGTGTTAATAAGGGACAATAATCGATTATGTACTAATAAGGAACAATAATCGATTGTGCACTAATATGGAACAAGAATCGATTATATCGAAACAATCTTCGTTTACGTTCGCTCTCAAATGTCTGAAGATTCGCAGGATGTAGTCAGAAGAAGGGAATTCCGTGTGCCAATCGTTACAGTATAGCTGCATATTTAGCGCCTTTTGGTCTGGCACATCTGACTTCATCATGAATTCTAGGTCATTGGGTCCGTCTATGAGATGAAGTAGTCAACTTCACTCATAACATCCTTAGTCGCCTAGTACGACATGTGTGGTAGAAACTTATAATTTGTGCTCCTCTTTGCGACCACGGTTTCACAAGGGCGACACTAGACAACTAATATAGCTGGCCTTTAAGTCTACGCATCCTTCAAAACTGTTAGAGCACAAAGTCCATCGGAGGCTTGTGTAGACATTAGGTTGTCAAATCACACACGTCGTGATTTTGATATCAATTCACTATATATATATATATATATATATATATATATATATATATATATATATATATATATATATATATATATATATATATTTACACACATATATATATATATATTAAACTATCATACTCAGTGGCGTAGCGTGGGTCAATGGCGCCCGGGGCGGAATCATAATTTTCCGCCCTTACGACATTAAAAATAATAAGTCATTGATTGTAAATGACTGGATCAGAATAATTTTTTGAAGACATATTAGGTACATAAATAAAAATACATTATTATTTAGCTTTTCGAGCCTTAAGGGCGGCAAAATTGTTTATGACGTCGTCAAAATTAATTTCGTCCGTGATACTTTGCTGTATTGACAAAATGACTAAATTACTTAATCTTTTGGAGCTCATTGTAGACCTTAAGTATTTAAAAAAAATTAACTTTAACTTTGAGAAGCTTCATTCACATGCTTTCCTTTTGAAAATTTGTCGCCCTCCCGATGATGCCGCCCAGGGCTGTCCGCACCTCCGCCCCCTCCTCGGTACGCCACTGATCATACTGTATTTTTTCCTTGAGAGAGTTACAGTGAGTATTCGAGTTGTGTGTGTGATGAAGGATGTATTCATTTGCTGTGTCTACATCATGTTCAGAGTGAGGCTTGTAATTTACATTCCGACAGAAAAAAACTACGTCCTCACTGGGGACCAAACTCTGGACCTCACGAGTGTGAGACCAACGCTCTAACCTCTCAGGCATGCGCTACACTACCGAATTATATACCGGAACCAATTTCTCAGATGCGATTTGGTACGTAACCTTCGGACACTGTCGGCACTGAATTCTCTAAATGTACGAAATATTTCACAAGCCACTGAAAATCGTGCTAGATATAGATGTGGCCAAAGTGTGATGTGGTCAGCCAGCGTGCGATGGCAAGTCGACCGTTTCCATATATGAATCTGAAATCCTAGGAAATATTGTGTTTGTAAATTCAACAGCCCCTTCAGGTGATGTACAGTCACTGACTTCATAAAGCTAGTACCATGTCCAGGCATGTCTATATATGAAAAGGCTGTCACGGGCTAGGGTAGCCCACCCGAACAAAGGCGTGCTGAAAATTGATGTTCTAGGCCCAAATGGCGAACTTAAGTTTTTTTTTTAAATCATAGCACCGCTTATTTTCGCTCTTCGGTTCAAATTAGATGAATATCGAACACGTTAAATTAGCGTGAACACATAATAACAAACATTTGTATCCTTGAACACTTTCGTAAATAAGTAGATGTTTTGTACATGTGAACAAACACTGTAACATCACACCAGCTTGTTACATAGACTGTTACATTTTTATCATGTTTAGTTAATATCCAGTTTTTACAACAAAGACACACTCATTTTCAAACTACTATCACAGATTTCTGAATTGATAAGGGTTCGTTAATGTGAGCTCCAGCACTCGGGACATATGAGTTTTATCATTTATCTCCGGCGTGGCTAGGCATTTTAACCTGGTCATAATCAAAGGTCAGTTTGTAGATTATTTTAATGGACTCACTTTATATGGTGATTTATACTTATACGAGGAGAATTGATTTTTCAGACTGCAGTTGTAGCTAAGTAGTTACAACTTTGATGTACTCAAACTTCAACCCTACATTATTGATGATTGAGACTCTCCGTGCAATGTAGCCGAGAATGTGGTTACCCAAGAATCTGAATACATTCATTATGCAACTCTGCGATATCCGTCTTGGTTACACAGTGCAGGTAATGCAGAAGATGTATAGCAGCAGGCTCCATTAGAAGAAACGAATGATGGATTTTGTCTTAAAGACATTTCTGAAAGTTTGGCAAGTTACATACCATGAAAAATGTTACTGTTTACACAATCTCATGTACCCGCGGTGCATACGTGGATGTGTACTACGGTTAAATATGGGACAGGATGAAGACATGTGAAAAATGTTTCGTATTGCAATATTTCCTACTTCAATCATATATTTATATAATATATACATTAAATCAGTAGCATTTACACGTGTATGGTCGAAATATTACAACCGGATTCAAACCAGGTAATTAATTTTGGTGTACCATTACCGGCAATCGATACGTTCTCATGTCAGAAAAAGGTCTCAGCATCCCAGACTGGAATTGGTGAAATGTGACCTCGACCTATTTCCTGGGGCAACTATTTAGGTATTTTATTCCTCTGTAGTCAACAAGTTACTTTTGTAAAGATTTACGACCGTCTTTGTGACCTAGTTCTTCACCAGCATCACCTGTCGGGAAAGGTTTTAAAGGAATATGTGGATCTTACCTGTGTTGACCTAGATTCTAATTTTTTTTCACATGTATTTATATTAAAAGTAGGAATATCATATCTTTGAACCTTTCTGTCTAACGAATCTAACGACATTCACGAACTATCTTGCTTGATAATCTACTATCGCCCTTACAAATAGATTACACTAGGGTGCTTGAGAGCGCTGACAACCTGTTTCCTTAGAAATAGATTACACTAAGGTGGTTCAGATAACTGACACCCTGTTTCCTTATAAATAGATTACACTAAGGTGGTTCAGAACACTAACAATCTGTTTCCTTATAAATAGATTACACTAGGGTGCTTGAGTTCGCTGACAGGGTGCTCGAGAGGGCTGACAATCTGTGGTTGATAACAAGGTGGTTACGAAGTTGACAGAATTTCCAAGGAAAGGCATGTCACAACTGTATTTCTGTATTTCAAATGTGTCTGCGTTATCATTATTACATTCATATCAATTGGTATACCGTTTCCCCATTGACGTTAGATTGCATACATTTTAAATACAGCACATGAATATAATATAGAAATGCAAAAATATATAGAAATTATACAATATGGAAATACATTCGAAATGTCATAAATTCTAGTACTACATTTTAATAGGCTGCTGCTTGTAACATCTCATTTTATATATATATATACCCTACATCATACGAGTAAATTATAATAGATTTATAGATTTCAATCGAAATTATAAGTATGGTTGTACAAAGATAATTGAGAAACTCCCTATGATTTTTCAAGTAATAGAAAAGTGGAATTGTTCCCAAAATTTCAGGAATGCAACAATTATACACTTGTATAACGCAAAGATACCTACAATATTGTAATATCCATCGAGATATTTTGCTACTATCCATAACAGGGATTGCCTGAATCCATGTGAACCGTCTTACATTTCATCTTAATGAATTATTATTGCCAACAATGAATTATCTAGAACAACAATGTGACCTATACATATCATTTATAGACTTTACAAAAGCATTTGACACAGTAAGTAGAAAGGGTATGTGGAAGTTTATGGCAAAATATGGTTGCCCATAGACATTTATCACAAGGGTCAAGCAATTGCACGATGGAATGCAAGCCATAGTTCAGGATGATAGAGAGTTATCTGCAATATTTCTTATCTCCAAAGCAGATAAACAAAGATATGTATTATAGTCCGTTCAGAATCGTTTGCCGAGATGTTATGATTTATAATTCAAAAAGTTCTTGATGATTTCACATGAATTTTGGCATACGTTGTTAAAATGTCCATGTCGCGAAAACATATGTGTTACTTGATGTCTAGCTGTAACGGTTATTTGAAAGCGGCGAATTCTTTTGATGTTTGCCCATGTAAATATGATTTCGACCATAAACAAAATATTTTACAGTAATCTAGTGCAATGATGACCCATAGGCGTGTCCACAAAATGTTACATGGTGGCAGGTGTAAAAAAAATTTAAAATATATCTTTTGTTCGTAGAGTCAATTTGATATTGTTCCATGCTCTTGGTGTGAGTTTCACAAATGTTGTCGCTGCCTTTGAAATAAGTACATATATTTCTTCATGTAAGGAAATTTTGTCTGTAATAGTTGATCCAAGATATCTGAACTTCTGTATTGAATCAAGCGGGCTAATTTTTATAAGTAATGGTTGATGGTTTGCTTATAACATTTTTTTGAATTGCTTGGGTGGTATTGAGCAATGAAATGTTTTACAAATGAACTTGTAAATTTTGCAAATCAAACTTTTTTTAGTGTAGACTTAATCAGAGTAATGATCATTCATAATCAGACGAGTCAAATAGGTCGATTACTGTTTTCGGCTGAACAAACAACAAACCTTCCTTTTTCCAATATTCCTCTTCTTGGCGTAACACATGATCCTCACATTTCACCCAGTAGTCTTTATGTATATTTGATACAGCATGATTTGTAAGTGCCTCAATATCACATAATTTGAAAGTTGTATTTGTAGATGCTACGTGTCCTTTAACTTTTGCCCAAATTAGCTCTATAGGATTTAAGTGTGCATGATATGGAGGTAGTCTCAAACATCTATGACCATGTTCTTCAATTAACTTGTCTATTTTAAATATCTTTGTTCGTTGTGTCTGTTTTACAAGGTTAAGCAATTCGGGTTTCAAGTACCTGTCGGTAACTGGTATGTGTTCTTTTATGAGCCACGTTTTGATTGCATCTTTTGTACTTGATGATGTTGGGATTATATCTTCTACGTTCACTACGATATGGTATGAAGCATTGTCCATTATCAGACAAGAAGGTCTATCTAATATTGGAAGAATACTTTTTTCGATCCAGTCTTCGAATATGTGCCCATTCATTTCGGAGTGGTAGTCTCTATTGTCAATGGATTTTGAAATGAAAATTAGATGAGCATTCTGCAACAACCCATTATGTCTGCTACCTGCATGTGCAACTATCAAACGTTGCCCTTTACTACTTGGTACTGATCTTTTAATACTTCCATCTGCTAACTGCCATTCCTTTTCATTTGTATGATGAGCGTTGATCCAAGTTTCATCTAAATACACAATATCATAACCATTCTCGCGCATTCCCTTCACTTCACGTAAATACTTGCTTCTAAGAGCTACCAGATGTGGCTTTTCACAAATAATGTTTTTTCCACCAGCATACTTTCTAAAGGTGAAGCCTGCATTTCTTACAGTTTTCCATAATAAAGTTTTTGATATTTCAATGTCGTTATTAGTTTTCAGCCAAATCTTCAACTTTCTAAGTGTCACTTCTTCGTTTTTATCAAACATTCTACATATTTCTCTTTTTACTAGGTCCTTATCGAAACTGTCTATCTTTTCTTTCCTTCCTTGCTTTCGTGAATTTGTTGGCAATAAATATCCGCTTGCTTCCACTATTCGATCAAATGAACGTTTACACAAACCTAAAATATGCATTGTTCTCTTCTCAGGATTTGATAAAGAACAATAATGATGTCCCTTTTTACGCTCTCTGCAGAAGTATTGATAAATCTTTATAGCAATGTTATGCTCAGTAAAATATTTCGCTTTCAGATTCATTCTCACATAGACTTGCAGAAGGTAATATGCTTAGTGCCGCCTACATTCTGTAAATATTGAGACGTGCCTCTGACTTGTGACTTGAAATCGAGTCAATAGCCGTTTTTGATTTCACATAATTCTAAGTTCAGGAAAAATAATATTTGGTGCTAAACGGGAATTTCCATATGTAACATTGCTTTATACAAATGTACAGTGGAAACAACTACTTTTAGAACGGTGCACATTCTACCGTGAGGGTCATGCCTTTATATTTAATAATCAGCTGTGAGATGTAAGCATCTACATAATCCAGCGGTTGTTTATAATTTAGATTAACTTTTTTTTAATATAGGTTAAATAAGGTATCTTTGATACTGGATCACATTTCTTTGATAAAAAAATATTTCTATAGCGACATTATTATTCTAAACCTAACTTCAAATGATCAATCCAAATGAACAATACGTTTTTGATAAAAATAATTTAACATCTCGGCAAACGATTCTGAACGGACTATAGCACCTACCTTATTTAGCATTAAGTCGAAATAATGCTGTGCTATGTTAGGTGATGCTTTCAGAGATTTGAACCTGGGAGTAGATATTAGATATCGCATTTATGAACAATTGTTTAACCTTCAGCGATTTCGAGCAAAAATAAGTCACATCACACATCATCATCAAGTGCCATCTCCGCAACGAAGGTTGTCTGCAACAGACCTCCAGCATTCCGTCTCTTGTTTTGGTGGTGCACTCTTCTAAACTATAACCTGTCCATCTTGTGATGTAACTCTCCCACTTGTATATCTGTCTACCTCTTGCTCGCCTCCCTTCGACTTTACCCTCATGTAAGGTCTTCTACAAGGTGTCATGTCTTTTGATGTGTCTAAATTATTCTATGTGCTTGATCCTTATTTCCTTTAATAATTTTTTTCTTCATATTAAGTGTTGTTAGAACCTTTTTGTTTTCTTCTCTTTCCATGATGCTCTCTCTCTCTATTCTTCTATATATTCACATCTCAAAGGCATCAATTCTGTCTTCCGATTGCTTTTTATTGTCCATGTTTCTGAGTCATATATTAATATAGAAGAATATTTGGGGAATCTTATAACTCTAATTTTTTGCTTGTTTGTAATTTGTGATACATAGGAAGAACACATACGAAATCAGGTTGCGTGGCTATCTACATTCAACAAAAAGGGATATCATCTTGTGAAAATTGTAGAAAGGCAGTAGCACCACAGTGGAGAGTAGTTAGAAAGTCATGGATAGACCAAAAACCACCTATAGTGGTCATCCAATTCCCAAACTGTCCAATGGCATGTGTAGCCAGAATAGGGATTATTTAATCATCTAACTCACAGTCAAGGACAAAATTCTAACTGGAGGGAATCCTATGCCCGAACGGTTCTTGGACACTTGGGAAAATAATACGGATTATTAACCATCTACGATTGTATAGTCAAGGGCAAAATTCTAATTGAGTTTTAAATATGGATGTAACAAATTGTCATCATCAGATGTGATGGACGAACAACAACATCATTCTAATAGCCTGCTATTTGTCTATTGTCTATCCCCAGGTGAATTATGGTTGATCGTATTCACACTTGGCATTAAGCGTAAGGGTGGGAGCTTAAGCTGTCGCTCTAAAGTCAGATGTTTCACCATGGTTGCATTTAGTATATGTTTCTTCAAAGTTATCTTGATGTTTTCTATACACCGTTCTCTAGGTCTACCTTTGGCTTTACGCCCGGGTATTCTTTTGTTATTTGCTCTTACTGGTATTTGGTTTGGGTTCATTTTCATAATGTGACCGAACCATTTTACTTGCTGTCTTTCAATATGTTCAATACATGATATTATACCAACTCTTTTCCTAATTTCTTATTTTATCTAATTTATTAACCATTGCAGCTTTTCTCAGACACTTCATTTCACATGTAACGATTTCATCTGATGTGAGGCTGTTAAAGACCATGTTTAACATTGGTAGCAGAGTGTAGGTATAAAAATTGTAGATATTATCTGTTGTTATTTTTAAATTTCCATCTTGATCTTCGAGTGAAGAAGTAATGATCAAAGTTGGTAGGTAGGTCACTGTGTTTGCTTTCTGGGACCTTGTTCCTATTTCTCTCTGTAGTCTTCCATTTTTTGGAATAAAATGCTGCTTAGATATTTAAACTCTTTGGCCTGTTTCAATTTGGTGTTATCTATTGTTATCATTGGTGTTGCAGACTTGCTACTATTTGTAACATCTCAAATATGTCCTACGTCCTACTACTACATTATAATAGTCTGCTATTTGTAAGATCTCATGTATGTCCTACGTACTAATATTGCATGCTAACAGGCTGCTATTTGTGAAATTTCAAGTATGTCCTACATCATACTAGTACATTATAGTTCCTGCGTAAAACACAAGGTTGATCAAGTTTACAATGAACTCACAACCTATCAGACAGCCATGCAAAAATACAGATAACAATAGTAAACAAGATACTTTCAACGTTTCAAATATTACTGGATTTGTCAAGAAAATACAATACAAATAGTGAACACATTGTAAAAGCAGCAAAAATTAAGAAACTATCACAAAACCAGTAGACGGCAGATATTTAAGAGCAAAGACACCAACAATAACATTAACAAAAGTATTCACACGTATTGTCATTCAGACGCGCATTAAAAAATATGAGGAATGAGAACAAAATAGAACAACTATACCTGAAAACAAAATGAACGACAACACAACAAAGGCCCCACCGTCTGAATTTGAAGACATTACTTATCTGTAGAAAGACCCATGGCTTAAGGGTACTAAACGGTATATATGGAGTGATATTCAAGAGTATAACTAGTTCTATCGTCTGTGGTGCAACATTTAATTACAGTGAACTGAATGTCACGAGCGCCATCATTATCAGCGCCACTGAATGCTTGACTGCAGAAGTATGCGATCTTTGGTTAATGGCATGAAGATGTTGGCAGAAACAGTCACAGAGTTTTCTAACAATTTCATATATATATATATATATATATATTATATATTGTGACAACGTTTACAGAATATAATGTAAATGACGTTACGTGAAGTTACGTATAAATGTCATCACCAATAGTGAAAGTGGCCTTAGGAAATGAAACGGGATATGCAACTAGAAATAGCAAGATGATAGAGGTGCGTTATGTTGTTATGTTATGTTCCTCCAGGGCCATAGGCGGCGCATAGGGCAGAAATAATAGCTTTCCATTTATGTCTTTGTGTTGTCAGATCTTTCCGTTCTTGGGTATTGTTTAGCTTCATTGACATGCCTTCTCTATTAATGATTCTTCGTAGTGTTTTTCTATGTCTCCCTCTTCTTCTTGCTCCGGTTGGCACCCAATTTAGTGACTGATGGTGAATTATTAGATTGTTCATTCTGAGAGCATCGTCCGATATAAACCATCGCCTTTGTCTAATTGAATGTAGATATATGGCTGTGTTTGCTGTCCTCTCGTATAGTAGTGTTAGATTTATAGTCACTCCACTTAACGTTCCGAATGGTACGTAGGCATTTGTTTTCTAA
This sequence comes from Meghimatium bilineatum, assembly GCA_034231615.1. NCBI lineage: Eukaryota > Metazoa > Mollusca > Gastropoda > Stylommatophora > Philomycidae > Meghimatium > Meghimatium bilineatum. The sequence goes on along the minus strand of CM067316.1, from coordinate 33,273,758 downwards.
TGTGTTTTAGTCTCTATCTGTGGCTTTTGTGGTTTTCCAACTTTCACATCCATATGATAGAATGTGGATAACGTTGGAGTTAAACAACCTGACTTCTGTGGTGTCTCTTAACGTGTTTGACATCCAGATGTTACGTAGTTTATTGAAAGAACCCGCTGCAAGGGCAATACTATGTAACATTTCCTTTGAAGTGTCTCCATCCAGTGCTAGATTGGTGCCTAAATATGTAAAATTGTTGACTTTTAATAATGGAACTTATAGGTGAGAATATATATATATATATATATATATATTATATATATATATATATATATATATATATATATATATATATATATTATATATATATATATATATATATATATAATATATATATATATATATATATTTATATATATATATATTCATTTTGTACAGTCACCATTTGACCCTTCTAATTAGAAGGCTCATTTGATGGGCATTGCACTAAGCCGAAAGCTGAAGTCTCCACGTATGAAAGAACGCTCTGGAAAACCACGCAATTGCGCATAGAAAGTAAGAGATAATCCCTCGCAATTGCTGGGGTTCTCAAACAAACACAACAGTCACCTTTTAATTCCCAATGTTAGCACGTGTTTTCAACAAACATTTTCTCGTCTGTTTAACTAGTCCCACCATATGTTGCCATAAATCAACAATCATGCACTCAGTTCTTTCAAGACTATCTGCCACGGACACTTTTTTTCCCAATCTACGCCTTCCTCAAATTTCAGTTTGGTGTCTTTCCATGTGTATTCCATATCATTTAAAACTTTCGCTGTAACTTCCGCAAGTTTGTCATTGGATTTTCCGTGCTTGCTTTTCCTGTTGAAATCATATCAATAAAGTGTAATCCTGACTTTCGTCAATTGAAAAATCTACAAGCAAAAATCAACACAAGCCCTGTTCTATTATTTTTGTGCTTTTCGTTGTTCGTGGTTGAGATAGACGACACAGTATATACATAAATACCATGGAAAAGCGTGGCAATAATCAAAGTCATCAAGTATGAAGTTGGTGTTCGGATTCTACTCGTAGATCTTATATTGCCGAGAGTCATTATGTAACACAGAGTTGTACCTACTTCAAATGTGCTTACTCCATTTCCTTTTTATTTCTAAACGTGAGTAGTAGAGTATGGCGGATTCGATACATGACGGGACAGGGGACACCAATCGTGCTTTTATAGCTCACAGAAGGAAAAACTCCCCAGCGTTAATATCGCTCATATGGGGGGGGGGGGGTAAGCCATGGAAATCGAGAAAAAATCGGTTAACAGTGCACGGATTTTTTTTACCGCGGACATCGGGTCCTGTAATCCGATACCGGAACTACCGCAGCCTGCTTGGAGATGTAGTATTATGCTGACTGTATAGTAGGATAACATGTGGTAGGATGGTGAGTCATCCACCACCTGTGAGCTAGATAATAACAGTTAAGTCTAAACATGGTCACTTTTATCACTTTTCGATATGATCAACGTCACTGGTATATCTCTTTTCTATACTTACATCTGTACTTTCACTACTGTTCTCTACCTTTACGTATTATTTTTGACCTGTTTCAATCTGTCAAATTTTTGCTTTTAGTTAATTATAAAGATATCATGTCATACCAAATCACATTTCAATACTTATTCATTAACTTCATACATCATTTTAAAATGATGTTATATATGACACTTCACTTTTATCGCTTCTAGCGACGATCAGACCCACTTTTCAGCACTTTTCGATAAGATCAAAGTCATTGTCTGGCTCCATTTTATACTTACATGAACACAATTCATGCCGATTCTTAAAATCTGGGATTTGCTCTGCAGCAGTGTAAAACTAAGATGAAGATGGGAATTGTAGCAGATTTTTTAAGTCAGTTGACATTAAACAATATTAGCTGGACTAGAGCTGACAGTACATAACACTAACACAACTAGAACTGACAGTACATAACACTAACATAACTAGAGCTGACAGTAACACAACACTAGCTGAACTAGAGCTGACAGTACATAACACTAACACAACTAGAGCTGACAATACACAACATTAACTGAACTAGAGCGACAGTACATAACACTAACACAACTAGAGCTGATTACAACACTAACTTAACTAGGGCTGACAGTACATAACACTAACTGAACTAGATCTGACAGTACATAACCACTAACATAACTAGAGCTGACAGTACACAACACTAACTGAACTAGAGCTGACAGTACATAACACTAACACAACTAGAGCTGACAATACACAACATTAACTGAACTAGAGCTGACAGTACATAACACTAACACAACTAGAGCTGACAATACACAACACTAACTGAACTAGAGCTGACACAACACTAACTGAACTAGGGCTGACAGCAAACAACATTAACTGAACTAGAGCTTGCCATTACACAACAATAAACTGACCTAAAGCTGACATTACACAACACTAACTGACCTAGAGCTGACATTACACAACACTAACTGACCTAGAGCTGACAGCACACACAACTAACTGAACTAGAGCTAACAGAACACAACACTAACTGAACTAAAGCTGACATTACACAACACTGATTGAACTAGAGCTGACATTACACAACACTAACAGAACTAGAGCTGACATTACACAAACACTAACTGAAATAGAGCTGGCAGTACACAACACTAACTTAACTAGAGCTGACAGTACACAACACTAACTGAACTAAAGCTGACATTACACAAGGACTAACAGAACTAGAGCTGACAGTACACAACACTAACTGAACTAAAGCTGACATTACACAAGACTAACAGAACTAGAGCTGACATTACACAACACTAACTGAACTAGAGCTGGCAGTACACAACACTAACTTAACTAGAGCTGACAGTACACAACACTAACTGAACTAAAGCTGACATTACACAACACTAACAGAACTAGAGCTGACATTACACAACACTAACTGAACTAAAGCTGACATTACACAACACTAACTTAACTAGAGCTGACAGTACACAACACTAACTGAACTAAAGCTGACATTACACAACACTAACAGAACTAAAGCTGACATTACACAACACTAACAGAACTAGAGCTGACAGTGCACAACACTAACGTAACTAAAGCTGACATTACACAACACTAACTTAACTAGAGCTTGACAGTACACAACACTAACTGAACTAAAGCTGACATTACACAACACTAACAAGACTAAAGCTGACATTACACAACACTAACAGAACTAAGCTGACATTACACAACACTAACAGAACTAGAGCTGACAGTGCACAACACCTAACTTAACTAGAGCTGACAGTACACAACACTAACTGAACTAAAGCTGACATTACACAAGACTAACAGAACTAGAGCTGACAGTGCACAACACTAACAGAACAAGAGCTGGCAGTACACATCACTGTGTTATAGCTGACATTCCACAACACTTACATAACTAGAGCTAACATTACAAAGCACTAACTGTGTTAAAGCTTAAAATTACACAACACTAAATGAGTTATAGCTCACAAACATATCAAAAAATGTGTAAATGTCTCCATAGAAACCAATCATAACCATCATTTAAACTTTACCGAGCTAGTATCCTGTACAAGGCATTGGCATTGAACTATTATTAAATTGTGTGTCCTCACTACTAATACATTTATTCTTATCGACAGTTCCTTGTGAGTTGTCGACCCCAGATTTAGACGAGTATATTGTTGTTGAAAGTTCAATGTGGGTACCCGGTCGAACCACACTTTTCGGAGAGTAATTTTTGTTATCGTCGTCTGAGAAAAACATATTTGTTTAATGAATATTCTTTTTTTTCAAGAAAACTGTAAAATGCGGTTTACATAAAATGGGCAATAAGAAAGTGCATATATAAAAGATATTAACTCAAATATTATAAACACATTGAAGATACCAGAGTGGTGGTTGCTAAACACAATAACAAAAAGAAAACTACGCCTGTTTGGTCATATAAAGAGACACAACTGTTTAGAAAGACAAATAATGGAGGGAACAGTACCTGAGAAGAGGAGAAAGGGCAGACCAAGAAGACGTTGGACTGACGACATTAAAGATAACATAAATACATCGCTAGAAAATGCAAACCGCGTCGCCCAAGACAGAGAGTGGTTCAGAGAGTTCATTGGGAAAACAACGTTCTGGAAGGAATACGTCACATGACATTTATAAAAGATATTAATTCACCATATCATTAGAAAAGATCCCCAAAAGAGACTGGACACCGATTACTCTTGTACATTATCCACTATCAACGTTATGTAGTTTACCAAGAATTTAGAATATTAATGTGTATGAAAATAACTTCTCGTACTAATTAAATTAATTTAACCAATATTTCGAGTTAAACATTTATAGTTTTCATACTATATTTTTTTGCAATATGTATGATAATGTAAAGTCTATTCTGCATACACTAGGTGTTAATCCACTATTTCTGAAGATCTAACACTCCCCATGCCTTGCCAAAAAGGTCCATAATGGGCCGTTGATTATATTTCAGATGGTAAACATTGTATCAAGTTGTCTCCCGTCTAACACTATTCTAAAAACATGACATCAATCAATCAATATCGATAAACGCGTAATCCTTCAGGGTCGTAAGAGTACCACATTGAATGCTTCAGCACAGAGTCCTACAGCAATTTCTATAATTAACGATACGGACGAGTGTGTGAAAATCTTGTCCTGTCCATTCGTTGATGTTGTTTGTCCATGCCTTCATTTATCCTCCAATGCTTCTTTCTCTTTCGACAGTTCCCTGTAGTATTATTTTTGGCAAAGAATCATGTCCGCATATATGTCCAAACCATAATTTTCGCGTTTCACCATTGAAAGCAATGCTTTTTGTACACCTGCATACATTTCTATTTTTTTCCTTATATACAAGTTGGTCTAATAATCCCTATAGGAAATTCGTAGAATTCGCTGTAGCATTTGTATTCGAAAGCCTGTGATCGTCTCTGCATGTCCGTAGTGAGTGCCCAACTCTCACAACCATATAGCACAACAGAAAGTACCAGCGACTTATACATTTTGACTTTCACTCCGACACTGATGTTGCTTTTCCAAACATGAAATATTGGAAAGCAGAATGAACAATACTGTGGAAAATGTGCAGGCATTTAAAATTGGGATTGTAAACGTACACACTTCATATAATATGCACACACACACGAACATGGAATTTACTGGTGACATGATACTTCATGTGGAATAAAAACAACACATAAACATATCAATAATAAGATGTTGTTGGAATGAAAGACAACACTTAATGAGGTCAATAATAAGATGGTGTATGAATGACAGACAACACTTAATCAAATATTTGTAGGAATGAATTATTTGACTGATGGAAATCAGCACGCATTATTTCTTAAATTAGAATATGCTAGAAAGATGGTTTTGTCATCATAATGTTTACGGTAGTAAATCCATCAGGACCCTAATTTTGAAACTTTTACATTAAGAATAATTATAGCCACGTAGTTAGGCTCTATGGGATTAAAGATTATTACTTCCCAAGAAAATTGAAAAGTTTATGCAACTTATATGCCAATATGCCCACCGTGATACTAAAAATAGTTTATATTATATAAACACATATTTGATGGATACACTACCAATACTTTAACAACATTTTAACAATAAAAAAAGCCAGAACTTAAACAATATCAAAACTTCAACAATAGCAAAACTTTGTCAACAGCAAAAATTTAACACTAACAAAACTTTAACAATATCACAATTTTAACAATTCCGTAATTTTAACAATACCAAAACTCGGAAAATACACAAAACTTTAACAATAGGAAAAATTCAACAATAGCACAACTGTAACAGTAGGAAACCTTTAACAATGCCAAAAACTTTAAAAATACACAAACTTTAATAAAAGCAGAACTTTAACCATACCACAAATTGTAACATTACCAAAGCTTTAACAATAACAACACCTTAACAATAGCAAATCTTAAATAAACGCAAAACTTTAACCATAGCAAAACTTTAACAATTTCACTACTTTAATAATACTACATTTTTAACAATGCCAACCCCTTTAACAATAGCAACACAGTTTAACAATAGCAAAACTTTAACAATGCGAAAACCAAGATTGAAAGAGAATATTTGAAATCTGGAAAACATGATAAAATAAATAAGCCAGGCTTGTGGTATCATTTATCCAAGTTGTTTAAAGATTTTTGCAAACAAGACAAGGTTTCAAGATCTAAGACTGACATTGCATTGAGATACTTCTCACGTTATGTTGTATGTAAATGTTGCTATTGAGATGTCCCTGTGCAAGAAATATTTCACAAGACAAACAGTTATTTGCAGAACAACAGTGAAGATATGGTAGTTTATACACACTATTACCCTGTACGTGCATGCATTCTAGGTACAAACCTGTACAGCAATCTACTGATTACGTCTTTCCGAAAGTATTATCAATAGATCTCTTGTAACAGGGATTGTATTCGAAAGATTTTATTTTAAACTCAGAAGACATCATACTCCTAGCGTTAAAGTAGTCTTCTAAACTTAAAGTAAATACATATTGTATCAGTGAAGTTCTGTTCTACTTAAACAAGAAGTAAACAAATATTGTTCCAATAAAGTTATGTACTTAAACAAGAGTTAAACACATATACAATCGATGAACCTCTGTCAGGCTTCAGCATGGGAGAACAACATATTGTATGGATGACCTTCTGTCTGGCTTAAACAAAAGGTAGACACAAATTGTATGGTTCCGCTAGGTTTAAAATATAGGTAAACATACATTGTATCAATGAAGTTCTGTCGGGCAAAAACATTATGTATACAGATATTGTATGAATGAAGTTCTGTCAGGTATAAATATTAGGTATACAGATATTGTATGAATGAAGTTCTGTCAGGTATAAACATTAGGTATACAGATATTGTATGATTGAAGTTGAGTCATGCTTAAACATTATGTAAACATATCTTGTATGATTGAAGTTCTGTCATGCATACACAAAGTGTAAACCTCGCTATACACAGTGCCTCACAGAATCATTACCAATAACAAATGTCAATATTTCCTCATCCATGTAAGCCAGCAAGTTTTTTAATTTATTGTTCTCTTCTGAACGATGAAGAAAATTATAAAAAATTGTCGGATAATTTGCGGATATTGCAGGATTTAATGATGGCAATGTATTTCTTGATTTTGTGGTATTCTCGATGAAGCTACCTTTCACAGGTTCACTAGAATAATTATAGAATATCAGTGATGAAAAACCTAATGTCGACATAATGTTGCATGAACACGGGCTAAAGGTTACGTGTGTTCTGTCTTAATCTCGAATTTTGTGATTGGGACTACTTCTCCAAAGCAACAATCAGAGAAGCAACATTCATAAACATGCTGCATACATTTGATGTTCCTACGTGAGCTAAACTATCTCTGGCAGACATTTGCGAGTTAAACTATCTCTGGCAGACATTCGCGAGCTAAACTATCTCTGGCAGACATTCGCGAGCTAAACTATCTCTGGCAGAATTCGCGAGCTAAACTATCTCTGGCAGTCATTTGCGAGCTAAACTATCTCTGGCAGACATTTGCGAGCTAAACTATCTCTGGCAGACATTCGCGAGCTAAACTATCTCTGGCAGACATTCGCGAATTAAACTATCTCTGTCAGACATTTGCGAGCTAAACTATTTCGGCAGACATTCGTGAGCTAAACTATGTCTGGCAGACATTCGCGGACTAAACTATGTCTGGCAGACATTCGCGAATTAAACTATCTCTGGCAGACATTCGTGAGCTAAGCTATTTCTGGCAGACACTTGTGAAATAAACTATCTCTGGCAGACATTCGCGAACTAAACTGTCTCTGTCAGTCATTCATGGACTAAACTATCTCTGGCAGACACTCGTGAACTAAACTATCTCTATATGACGCACGTACACTAAACAATCTCTTTCAGACATTCGTGAACTAAACTATTTCTAGCAGACACTTGTAAACTAACCTATCTCTGGGAGACACTAGTGAACTAAACTATCTCTGGCACACACGTGAACTAAAATATATGTGGCAGACACTCGTGAAATAAACCTATTGACACGTGACTGATAGTTCACACCTCTGTAGCTTCCTGAATTTATAAATGACCACGATTGCAATATTTCTTCAATGTTCATTTTAAACCTCCTGCTGCGTAGCAGGGGCTAGTCCAGAGAGCAGAACAAGTTAGTAAGTTGATTACAACATGCCTTCGTTGCAGGCATATTAATGGTTTAGCTGGTATCCCCAGAAATTGATACGATCCTGATGCAGACACAGATTCGTTGGGCAGGTCATTTGGTGCGTATGCCAGACCATCGTCTGCCAAAGATATTTGTCTATGTGAGCTAGAGAAGGGTATACGATCTCAAGATGGCTAAAGGAAGCACTACAAGGACTCGTTAAAGAACTCACTGAAAGCCTTTGAAATAGACCACGATACATGGGAAGAACTTGCACAAAATAGATCTACATGGCGTTCTAAAATAAAAAAGAGCGCATCATCTTGTGAAAAGAAGATAAATGTAGCAGCTCAACAGCGGAGAGCAGCTAGAAAGTCACGGATAGACCAAGATCCGTCTACAGTCATCATTCCATGTCCAAACTGTCCAAGGACATTTACAGCTCGAATATGGCTCATTAGCCATCTACTAACTCATAATCAAGGACCTAACTAAAATTGAATTTTCAAAAGTGGATGTAACAAATGGTCATCATCACTTGTGATGGACGAACAACATTAATGGTTTCAATATTATCACTTATTTTCATGTGATGTTTTCTGTCTTATTGAGAGTTTTAGCGGCCATCCACTCACTTGATCAATTTGTGTTTTATTATCTCTTAGTTCATGATGAAGTAAGGAAATTCAAAACAGACAAGTAATATGAAAGAATAGAGAACTAGCATATTAGTACAATATCACAGTAGAACAAATAAATAGTCTTATAACGGTTACTGGTACATTCATAATCAACTTGACTAGTCATTATTATTAAAGAAAAATACTTTAATGTAAATAACGCGGTAGAGTCTCATAAATCACTTTTGTACGTTAGAATCCCACCGAAGACGGGTGTGTCGGCCATTGGTGCAAATAAAACGGCGACACAACGCATGACCATTCTCTGGACTACAGCCTGCTGGAAATCTATTAGGACTATGGTTCTGCTACAAAGGAGATCTAGAAAGGTTTGAGAATGAAGGCTAAAGAAGAAGAGAAATACGTTAGAATTCCTCCCGAAACGTGCTCACTCATAAGCGAAGATCTAACATTGTCAGAAGAACATATCAAAATCGACAAATAAAACATGAATGAAAAAAGGGTTTAAACGCCGTAGAAGATTGACTTCATTGTATTCGGTTTCAAATATGTACTCGGCACGCCGCCTGCCGAGAGTACCTCTCATAGCACGTAACTCCGTAGCTTCAAGTGATAATCCACAAGGATATCCGAAAAAAAATGCTCCTTATAAAGAAGACGACACGAGCCGGATTCGAATCAGTGACCTCTTGAACACAAGGCGAACAAGTTGCATGCAAGTATACAAAATAATGTGTAAAATAAAATTATATAGAAAATGCTTAATATGGTTGTCATCATCAGAGAACATATCCTGAATAGGATGTAGCAGTCATCACAGACTTTCGAAACTTCTGTCGATCTTGAGACAGTCTTCCTGCTTCTGTTTTAGTAGTTTTCATGTTCAGGTAGTTTTGTTATGTCTTGCTTCCATCTTCTTCTTGGTCTGTCTCTTGTTCGTCCCCCTGTAATCATCCCCTCCAGTATGGTCTTCTCTAGGTTGTCATGACGTATAATTTTGGTCAAAATATTGTAGTTTTCGAAAATAACCATGCTATTTAGCCAGTTTACTTTTACATTAATTTCTCTCAAGATGGCTATATTGGTGATCTTTTTGGTCCATGGTATTCTGAGGATTTTCTGTAACATTTTGTTTCAAATGATATTTTCTTCTTTTTCACTTTGTTGGTGAATGTCCAAGATTCACATCTATATAAGGCCATTGGGAATATGGAAGCTCTTAGGTATGTTAGTTATGTTGTTTTGCAGCAGCTCAGCCATATGTTTCTCATTTGTTTCAACTTCTTTGACGAGATAGCCTTCTAATTTTTTTATAGCAGTTACTTCTATTGTTACTGTAATATGGTATTTATATGACATAATCTATATATATATATACACCGATAAGCTCAGAAGATCTTTGTTTTGTAATCTTCTATATGTTCCTCCATTTCGTAACGCAGACAAGTGAAAATTAGCAAACTAATAGCACATTCTACGAAGCAGGCGCTGAATTTCGAATTAATATCTATGTGTCCAGCTAAACGTGACCAACGATGCGATTGGTTGACCTTTCACCTATCGCCACTTAAGAAAGTTACAACTGTTGTAAACAAATGCCGATACCGGCGTATGTCTACTGAATGGTAGAGACATGTTTTACAGAAATTTTATCAGCGTTTAATCTGTTTAAATCGAATTTTACGATGTATTCATCGGGTTACTATTGTCATTGTCTCAACTTGCGATTATGCTATTTTTTGTAGTATTTGTAGTATGTTTCACATCTGTCACAAATCTGCCGCTGAAAGGTCAAGGTCACACGTTCGTAAACAAATGCCGTAACGGTTATACGCCTATCTACAGTTTTAAAATTATTATTGTAACTTCTTAATCGATGTTAAGTATGTTTCATTAGACGTTTCATCATCATCATCAGGTGCCATGCCGGATGACGTAGGCGGTCATGGCTCTCTACAGCTCTCTGTCCACAGTATTATGTATCAAAGTCGTTGTTCTTTCCTTGCCGTTTACGTTTACGGTGTAGCAAAAGTATGTGTCCACCTGCGTCTCTGCTATTATTATTGGTGGTTGATTCTATAAAATAAAAAATGTCACATATGTTCTCATTTCACACCGTTCGCTTACCAGCTCATTAACGATCGCGTAAAGATTACGCACCATTTAAATATATATATTAATTTTCCCCTCTAAACAATTCGGTTTCCGTTACAAAGTCAGTAGAGTATTGGACTTTAGTGCCATAGATAAAGTTTGTTTGAGTTCGATCCACAGAGTCATTGGCTTAAAGTTTCTTTTTTTTAAAATGTTAAATTCTTAGGCACAGACAAACAGGTTTTTGATCTATTGTCTAGTGTTTATCGCCAGATGGTTTGTTATCCACTCTTGCCGTTTAGCATAGGGGTAATTAAAGCTCGAGCTTGTGTTCCCAGGCCAGATGTGTCGCCTCGGCTGTGCTAAGACCAAGTTTGTTCAAGATGTCAATGACGTTTTCTATCTATTGTTTTCGTTGTGATCTTCTGGTTATGTACCCTGATCTCATTTGTTTATATGCCTGTACGGGCAACTTGTCGTGAAGCATTCTCATAATGGGGCTAAATCAATTGATTTGTTGTCCTTCTGTGTATTATGTGCAAAGTGTTATACCTATTCTTTCCCTAATGTCTTCATTTTGTAATCTACATGTTTACATCTGCAGCTTTCCTCATTCATTTTATCTGACATGTCATTATTTTTCTGTAATTTCAGGTCTTTGATGCTTTGAATAATAATTCGCGGTTATTAATTTCTGTTGTTATTTTAAACGTATTCTTCCAAATCTCAGTGTAGGCATATGCAATGTCGTTGCACTAGCGTATAGAAACTGAAAAATATCAAGTCAATGCTAATTTTTAAGATATATATTCACATATATTTTATTCTAATCTCGCATTTATTCTAGTATTATATTTACAAGGTAACCACAAATTTGCTTACTTTGGATCTGAAATGGATGGAATTTACAATCCCAAAACTCTAATAATAATCCATCATAATAAGCAAAGTCAACTACATATGATTCATTACAGACAATATCATTATACCATTGCAAATACTAGGTAATCAGAATATACCTATATAAAATACCCAAGTTCTATATTTGCGTCATGTATTTTCCATATCATTGGTTACAAATGAATATGTGTATAGCTGTATTATAAAATTATAACAAATAAACAACAGAAGATTTTATAATTTATCAATGAAAGTACAAGAAAGAATTGTTCAGAGACTTCGTATTGGATACAAAAATGATTCAGTATTAAATAAGGTAAAGTGCATCGGAAGTATGGCACATCACACACAAAGAGATGTCTTCACTATGATCAACGTGACGTGCTGACTGTGAGGAAATATTTTATAGCTCTCAGATATGAGCACATTTGTCTGGATGAAGCTAGGAAGTTACTCATTAGCGTGACATGTTTTCGACCAGTCTTCACGACTCGACCACTGATGCAGTATTGAGAGCGGATAAATTTTCTGGGCATTTCACCTTGAAGCAAGATTACACCTGAGCCTCGTTGTGGTATGTTTGCTCTCATTAACACAGTATGACCTGTTTTTTTAATAATAAAATATACTTCTAGTCATATAACCTTTGGCCTCACGTGCGTTCTATAAATGAAATCAATATCCGGAGCAGTTGGGTTTTTCCAAGTCCATAATCTGGATAGTCCTACGAGTTCATTCCAAACGGCGCTGCTTATCATGGATGATAAGACTTTTCCGGTGCTTTTCATTGGTTGGCAACCATAAAGTATAGGCAAAGTAACCAATAATCATTTGCATTAACCTAGACAAATAACACTCTTTGGGATGAGCGCGCCGAAATATTCTGCAGAATGTGCATTTCCTTTTGTTGGTCCGTCTCCAAGCTGCTTCAGTACCATTTTCAGAACAATTGTTATACATGAAGATTAACTATTTCATTTTCAGAACAATTGTTATACATGAAGATTAACTATTTCATTTTCTGAACAATTGTTATATACGAATATTAACTATTTAATTTGCAGAACAATTGTTACACATGAAAATTAACTATTTCATTTTCCGAACAACTGTTATGTATGAAGATTAACTATTTCATTTTCCGAACAATTGTTATGTATGAAGACTCTAGAGTATATAGGGGTTAAGCACGACGGGGTTCCAGAATAGACCTGGGGACTGATCACGTAGAAAAGTGATTTGATTGTTGACGTGAGTTTCATTGGTCGGTTTTGACTATTTTTGACAGGAGATTGCAAGTATATAAATAGTGATAAACGAATAACAAGACAACAATGAAAAAAATAACAAATGAAGGTTTGTTTACTTTCTACAGTTAGGTTTTCTAAACTGCCGACGGTCGCACGTCACGTGACCTAGATGAATTTCTGTCACGTTGAAGGTTATCCATCATTAAATAAATACTGGAGTTTCTCCAATAATGAGCACGACTCCTCATTCGTGGTGAGCCTGGTTGCGTAGTAGGATCAATCCCGTGACCCTGATATTTATGTGACTATAATTTTTTTTCATATCAAATTTTTGAATTAGCCATATGATCAACGCTATGTTTTATTATAATGAGTATCTCGTTCTTGTGTGAGAAAGCCACCACAATTCTTCTGATGGCGTACTGGAATATTAGCTTTATGATTGACAGTATCCTAGTTGGGTTGGTATGGTTTGTCTACAAACAGTACCAAGTTCAACACAGTCTAAGAAAATCAGTAACACAACAATTCAACATAATAATAAATAATTGAATTAAATGATGTACTATTCATGACTATCAAATAATGATGAATTTGAATGCACCACTAATAATAATATGAAATAATTAGAGCATAACTGTTCAGGGTCGCAAGTGAGCAGCATTTGAAGAGCATAAACAGTCCCCAATCACTTCTGACTTCATATGTATTTTTTTAAATCAGTGTAGAAATTATTTAGGGATTCATTTCTTTGTGTTTTATTCTTGTTGTTCTTCGTTCTATACTCCTGCAGAATAGTAATATGTGGTCCGGAGAATGAAATGTGCTGTGTTATGGTTTATAGCTTAGCTGCGACATCTGCGACTTTTGGCCTGACATATTCTATTTCAGCATGGGCTTATGGGATGCAGCAGCGACGCATTAATTAGAGGAGGTACATGCATCAAGGAAGGGAACTGACCACCCAACCTAATAGTTGATTCGGCCTAGTATATGAGGAGTTATCTTCATCCCCGACGGCAGGTTGCTGCCATGGGACATACATTTTCCTTTGCAACATATCCTGTATCAAGCCCCTTAATCTCTACAAGCATGTCTACCACGCCCCGTAATCTCCACTAATCTACAAGCATGTCTACCACGTTCCCTAATCTTCAATAATCTACAAGCATGTCTACCACGCCCCTTAATCTCCACTAATCTACAAGCATATCTACCACGCCCCTTAATCTCCACTAATCTACAAACATGTCTACTACGCCCCTTAATCTCCACTAATCTACAAGCATGTCTACCACTCCCCTTAATCTCCACTAATCTACAAGCATGTCTACCACGTTCCCTAATCTTCAATAATCTACAAGCATGTCTACCACGCCCCTTAATCTCCACTAATCTACAAGCATATCTACCACGCCCCTTAATCTCCACTAATCTACAAACATGTCTACTACGCCCCTTAATCTCCACTAATCTACAAGCATATCTACCACGCCCCTTAATCTCCTCTAATCTACAAGCATGTCTACCACGCCCCTTAATCTCCAATAATCTACAAGCATGTCTACCAAGCAACTTGTTTTCCATTATTCTACTAATATTTATACTATTTCTCGCGTTAGTCTTATTTCTAAAATTGTAGGGATAAATATCTCTTGCCTGAAGCTTTTGATTTTCTATCACGCATCTCTTGCCTGAAGCCTACCACATCTCTTGCCTGAAGCCTACGACTTTTTACTTATACATAAACATCTTATCTAATATCATTCTGCAAAAGAGTTTATATTTCTTTACTCCCTCCTCCTTTCCCCTCCCAAACTGATCTACAAGTACTGTTTATACTTCTTGCTCTAGTTACTGCTACCAAAACACACCTGGTCTAGTTTCAATGCTTATATCTCCTGGTTCTGTGAGTTCTTGGCTGCCATGTATTAAACTTTATTGACGGAGAATTGGTTCACTTGTGAGCGGGTCAGACTTCACCAACTCTCTTTCCAAGAAAGAACCGTGGGAACGTGGGGGCACCATCAGACTTTGGCATCCTATACAGAGTGCACTGCATGCATTCCTAATTTCATCTTATGCTGTCGTTCTACTCCTCAGCTCCGTCAAGACAAGGCGATAGACGTATACTATATATATATATATATATCAGAACATCGCTACAGCCATACCTGCAATGATCTTGTTTTATTGTTGAGGTGGTAGTTCATTTGCTCAACAATTCTATTATTTCGAGTTACTAATATGTTTACATAAACACTATTTACCAGAAATTTCCTATTGTATAATCTAATCTATTTGTATTATGATGTCTCGGTGTTTTTTCACACAAGTAACATGTGGGAAAGGAAAACGATGTCTATTCATATGACATGACAAACCTCACACACCAGTTCTTCAATTTCTATATTTGGGCAAACATGAGCACACATGTATCATTTCGTATGCATGCGATATCAGATTTGACATCAGCGACATCAGAATCAAAGCTATAGATAAGAATTCAGCCAACTGCTTCAATTATGAGTTACACCAGTTTTCAAACACAAATCTGGAAACCAAAAGACAAATCATAAATTCAATCTTCATACCAATATTGTGTTATCAACGACAGACATGGACACTGGAACAAGAGATACAGCTTACATACGTGTGCAATAAGATGTATAAGAAAAGCGGCAAACAGAACAAGAGATACAGCTTACATACGTGTGCAATAAGATGTCTAAGAAAAGCGGCAAACAGAACAAGAGATACAGCTTACATACGTGTGAAATAAGATGTCTAAGAAAAGCGGCAAACAGAACAAGAGATACAGCTTACATACGTGTGCAATAAGGTGTCTAAGAAAAGCGGCAAACAGAACAAGAAGAGATCATGTGAGTAATAAAGAGATTACAAGAGCTGTTGGAACAACGTTTGTGGTCAAATATATAGTAAATTAGGGACTGAAATGGTTCGTCCACTTCGTGAGAATGATACAAAATTGACCAGCAGCAAGAACATGCATCATGAAAATGGAAACAAAATGCAGAGGAAGGGCACGAAGATGGAGATTGATTGAAGGAATGATCAACATTCTGAGACGTCACAATATTACTGCATATTCAGCAACTAAACGTTGTGCCCTAGCCTGAAAACCGATGCTCATTCAATCTAACGAGGCCTTATAGCATAAGCAGATAATAGACATAGATAGTTTACTAGAATCAGAGCTATAGATAATAAATTAGAAACTAGAAAAGAAATATTTATGAAAGATACTTTGCATAAAATGGAATGAGCACGTTACATAAATAAGAGAAGTGTACATGGAACCGATAGTTTCTTCCACAATTAAATTAAGATGATTGAATACATCGTGAGAAGAAACAAGCAAATAATAACTACCGAATCCATGAGATCGGAAGAACAGGAGAAATAACTATATATCTTGATCAAAAGAGCCATTTAAAGATAGACATAGAACTGACAAGAAAAGATAAGAAAGTATTTACTTCCTGGATGAGATTGAGACAGTTGTCTGCAACAGAGATGTATGGTGTATCACACTACGATCTCTATGTGACTTCTGACGGTACTTTATTTCCACCTCATGGAATAATGAGCGAATTATCTCTACATTCCTATATACAAAATGGCTTTTCTCCATACTTTTCTTTCTTGCCCAGAAGACAAACTGTCAACAGTATCCCAGAAGACATATTGTAAGCGATATCCCAGAAGAAATATTGTCAGCGGTATCCCCGAAGACATATCAATGGTATCCCAGAAGATATATCAGTGGTATCCCAGAAGACATACTATCAGCGGTATATCGGAAGACATATTATTAACGGTTATCCCAGAGGACAAACTATTTGCGTTTTTCTCAAACTTCCACTGGATTTCTCTTGGAATTGTCGCACTGGACAATGGCCATACTAGATTTCCAACAGGATGTAATGTGTGTCATCAAATTCGTTGTGTCGTCGTTTTATTTGGTCAATGGCTTAACACATCCGACTTTGGCGGTGGTCGCTGACACCTTCAATGTGTTGACACTACCACTGAAAGATGGACATCTGTAAGCATAGCACTAGCAGGCCAGATTTACTAGAGAATTTTGTCATGTACTACACGCATGCTAGTCACAAACATAACAGCTAACCACTGTCATACTTACTTGATCGTTATGCTGCTGTCTGTGCCCCTATTGACATAGCCACATACTCGCACTTATCGTATTAATGATGCGCACACAGTCAACATGACTGTCTATTTTCAATATGGATAGACAATTTTATACAACACAGACACGTGACGAGAGAAATTACGAGAACTATAGAACTTCTAATGGTGCTATAGAAAGGATAATCACAACTATGAAGTGCCTGCATGAACACATTAGAGCTGACAGAAATGGGCATTTATCTTCTAGCAACATTTCTGGTCCTCATATGCCTCCATGTTACATACAGGTAGACAACACAATGAAACAAACAAATTCAATAAACAATATATATATACATGTTATTATTATCAATTGACATTTTCATTCCAGAACGTTGTCGTTTTTGTGGATACTCTGAAAGCCTCTATGTCCCGGGCAAGCAGGCTTGCATTCACCAGAGACATGTGCATACATTCTTCGATGTCGCTGGTCTATCGTCTTCGTCTTTCTCTTTTTCTCTTGCCTGGCTATCTTCTTGTTCTTCTTTCTGTCATCATGTACCTTTCGGTACTCTGCCTTCCGGAATCACTCTCTCGATACTATCATGTCGCTTTAAGTGTTCAAAATAATGTATCCTTATTTAGAAGCCACCCTTCATTTAGTTGCAGTAATTTCAAAATTTCAATGTTCTTCATTTTCTCCGACCATGATATTCGTAGGATCTTTCTGTAACACAACATTTCAATTAAATTTATTCTTTTGGATAATGTCTTCTTTAAAGTCCAAACCTCGCATCCATATGTTGACGCTGAGAAAACACATGATCTTGAAAGGGTTACTTTAAAAGCGTCATTACTGCTTTGTTACATCTTTTCTCCTTTGTGTTAGTGTTGTAATTGCGAGTCTTCACCTAATCTCGACTGAACAATCTCCTGAGCTGATTATTATACTTACTCCCAGATATTTTAATTTGTTTACACATTCTAGTTTTATATAGTCTATGTTGATTATCCACACCAAGAATATGTATTCGACTATATTAGAAAGCGTCGCTGGAATTACATCGGATACTTGTCACGAATGAATACTGAAAGACTCCTATGTCAAGTCTTTATGTGGTCACTAAGGGCAAGAGAAAACGAGGAAGACCAAAAGAAACTTTACGTAGAACTATTACAAGACAACATTTCACCATCGGTATCAGAAACAATGAAGATCTAAAGCAAACTGCAATGAAACGAGAGATACCGAAATCTATGGTGTCCGCCCTATGTGCCATCTTTGGCCCTAAAGGGATAACTATCTAACTAACTAAGTAAATGGGCGGATTTATCTTTGTTTTGTCATTTGTCATAGTTTTTGTTGTCAGTGTAATTAAATATAGATTTAGGATCTCGCTGTATTTTGCTGTTGTTATGATTAACCGTTTCAGTCCCTCAATATTTATATATATATATAACATAATAACACAACTAAATAACACTGGGAACCCACCTCGATTTGACTATGTACCAGCTCTATTGCTGAGATCCCTCTATGTAAGAGAGATTTGAACTCTTAAAGAAACTTCATACGAAACAGACAGTATCACTCCTAGAAATAACTCCATAGTTTCATACGATAATTCCCCAGGATTTCCTAAAACAATACACTTTACAAGCAAGACGTCGAAAAATGGATTCAAACTCGTGGCATCCTAATCCCTATGTCGGTTGGAACCCCTTCATTATCCTAACATTCAAATCCCTTGTAGAAAATCTTTTCCCACGATATTGTCACGTCTTCCGTTTCTCAAATATTGAAATTTAATTCTTATACCTGCAAATCTTTCTTTACAGGTACTCCAGTACTGCAAAATTATCTAATCGCTAAGGTAACACTGCACCTGTATACTTGATTAGTATTACATATGAGATGAATAGAATATTAGCACTAGGGATAGAAGGATGAGAAGAGCAAGCAACACATTTCAGGAATCACATCTGCCAAAACATGCTTCGAGTCACACAGCATAAGATATTTCCTATCTTATCATATAAACCCGTTATATCAGTCAGGGTTGTTTGGGGGGTATCATATAAACCCGTTATATCAGTCAGGGTTGTGGTGGATTATCATATAAACCCGTTATATCTGTCAGGGTTGTTTGGGGGGTATCATATAAACCCGTTATATCAGTCAGGGTTGTGGTGGATTATCATATAAACCCGTTATATCTGTCAGGGTTATTTGGGGGGGGGGGGGTATCATATAAACCCGTTATATCAGTCAGAATTGAGAGGGGGTGTTATCATAAAAACCCGCTATATCGGTCAAGGATGATTGGGGGGGGGTATCATATAAACCCGTTATATCAGTCAGTGTTGTTGAGGGGGTATCATATAAACCCGTTATATCAGTCAGTGTTGTTTGGGGGGGGGGGGTAATCATATAAACCCGTTATATCAGTCAGTGTTGTTTGGGGGGGGGTAATCATATAAACCCGTTATATCAGTCAGTGTTGTTTGGGGGTGGAGGTATCATATAAACCCGTTATATCAGTCAGGGTTATGGTGGGTTATCACATTGAATACGCTTGTGGTTGCGTCTGTGGGTCTCACCAATGGCCCACTAGACATACCATCCATGCAATAGAAAATCTTAGTGGATGATATGCCGTTATATTGAGGTTATCTTCTTATAGAAGCTTCATGGCATGTCATCTATACAGTTATGATTTTGTTTTGTTGTTTAAATGTTTTTTCATGTTTGCCTGAATATATATATGCACCCTCTGTGGTTGGGAGGGAGCCAGAGATGTACTGCGCAGCACTAAGGAGGAGGAAACTGACATCACTGTTTTTCCTATGGCTGAGGCCCATCATAGAGGCACAGTGACTCAGGACGTGACAACTTTTTTACTTGAACATGTGGTTGCATGCCTGGAGCAATAGAGAAGTTCGGCATAACCAGTAGTCAATTGGTGGCGGGGAATGAGCACAGTGAACCCTATCTTGGCTACAGTGGCTAGGAGCAGTGCAAAGGTTGAAACCTAACTTCCTGGAGGTGTGATAGTTATTATCTGGCTCTGTCCCGGGGTGGGCCGAAAATCCACAGACTTTCCAGCAATATAATGCCATCTAATGGCATTAGGTCAAAGGGCATGAGCCCATGCACCACTGGATCAGCAACCAACCAACCATCACATTGAATGCATCAACACACATAATCCTTCAGCTCCTTCAACGATGCGGAGAAACATTGTCCTGACCAGTACTTCATGGTGTCTGTCCATGCTTTAATGTTTCATCCTCTGCTTCTTCCACATACGAACATTTCCTGCAGGTATTGCTTTTGACAAGGAATCATGTCGCCATACATGTTCAAATGACTCTCGTTTTCGTCGTTTCACTATTGATAGCAATGTTTCTTGTAGACTTGTGTCTATGGACTCTATTGTATGTATTACGAACGCATCTATCTTTTACTCTGTATAGGAAATTTGAAGAATTTGTCTGTACAATTTGTATTTCGAATACATAAGAAGGAGAAAAAATACATTAGTATTTCTTCTTCTTCTTCAGCGTTCATTCTCACACTCCCATTGGATCTCTCTTGTAGAAGGACCATGATCATATTAGATGGCCAGCAGGATGTAGTCCAGAGAATGGAAATGTGTTGTGTTGCTGTTTTATTTGCGCCAATTGGTTAATGCAGGCTTTTGAAAACAATTGCTACAGACGAATATTACGTATCCATAATACAGGAATATAAAACTACCATATACGAGAGTAGCAACAAAAAAATAAACTTGCAGGCCAACAAGAACATCTCATGACAGTGGTGAGGTCAAGAACATCTCAGGGCAGTAACGAGGTCAAGAACATTTCATGGCAGTGGTGAGGTCAAGAACATCTCATAGCAGTGGTGACGCCAACAAGAACGTATCATAGCAGTGGTGACGCCAACAAGAAAGTATCATAGCAGTGGTGATGCCAACAAGAACATCTCATGTAAGTGCTGACGCCAACAAGAACATCACATGACAGTATTGAGGACAACAAGAACATCACATGACAGTAAGTAGGACAACAAGAACATCACATGACAGTGGTGAGGACAACAAGAACATCACATGACAGTAATGAGGACAACAAAAACATCACATGACAGTGGTGAGGACAACAAGAACATCACATGACAGTAATGAGGACAACAAGAACATCACATGCCAGTAATGAGGACAACAAGAACATCACATGACAGTGGTGAGGACAACAAGAACATCACATGCCAGTAATGAGGACAACAAGAACATCACATGACAGTGGTGAGGACAACAAGAACATCACATGACAATGGTGAGGACAACAAGAACATATACGATGTGAAAGTCGTTGTGATATACGATGTGAAAGTTGTTGTGATATACGATGTGAAAGTCGTTGTGATATACGATGTGAAAGTCGTTGTGATATACGATGTGAAAGTCGTTGTGATATACGATGTGAAAGTTGTTGTGATATTCAATATGAAAACAGTTGTGATATACGATGTGAAAGTCGTTGTGATATACGATGTGAAAGTCGTTGTGATATACGATGTGAAAGCCGTTGTGATATACGATGTGAAAGCCGTTGTGATATTCAATAGGAAAACAGTTGTGATATACGATGTGAAAGTTGTTGTGATATACAATGTTATAGCAATGGTGATATACGTTGTGCAAGCCGTGGTGACATACGTTGTGAATGAGTGGTGACATATGTTGTGAAAGCCGAGGTGATATACGAAAAAGGTCTACATTTTTAGGCACCAGGTAAGCCACTGAAGAATACTTACCTTGCCAGGGGAAAAAATTTCAGAATCGCTGTTATATATTATTGAATATCGACAATATAATTTCAGATAATTTACTTTTGCCAGCCCCTTAGATGGGTACGTGGCCCTCCTCCCAAAAATAATCTCAATGTGTGTTTCGTGTACCCGCAACAAAACCTAACAGTGGTGCTCTAGTGATCATATGACAAACGCTGAGAACTACTGCGCAACGATCTTGGAAGTGCTGATATTCAGTATGGCTTTTCATACAGTTTTATCATGTTATATTTGTCTGAATCTCGAGATACAGCCTGTTATTGTTCAACATCAAGGAACTAAGGTACATTTCTTACGTTCATGTGTGTTTCCAATTGCTACACACGGCTGTAAAACATGGACAATAAATAAAACAACAACCAAGATAATAGAGGATTTCGAAATGCATTGATATAGAAGTGTCGCGAGAATATCATGTAGAGCAACAAGACCAATAAAGATGTGCTAAGTAAAATCAACGATCAAGAAAACAGCCTTTAAAAGAATATTAGAGTTTTTTTCAGCCATGCGAAGAGACATGATGGCATGGAATGATGTTGTTGGTGGGTCGAAAGAAGACAGTAGAGGCAAAGATCGACCACGACCGGACAAGAGATGACTCATAACTCATGTGCACATGTCGCTAGAGGAGGCGGGACAACTTGCCAGAGACCGCGGTGATTTCAGGAGATGCATAAGGAAGGCTACATTCTGCAAAGAATACTTCACATGAAACACACTGGATCTCGAGAGCAAATGAGAAAAACAATACTGAAGTTGATCTAAACAACATATTTTTTACACATAGAAATGCATTGATATTCGACTTCATATCCCTTTATTTATGTCCTTGTCCTGCCGTCTAATGATTCGTATTTGTATTAAAAAGTTATTCAGATATCTATGTGATTTATGCTTTTATGTTTGCAATTTCTCATGATTTAGGGCAATCAAAGGAAACAGATTATCAAAGAAACCAGAAAGTCACCAACACCAGCACAAATATACTACCAATTATGAACAGGCCAAAATAAGTTTTCATTCTATCACTCAGAACAGAACACAACTGACTCCCACCCATATGTATAAACAATTCAAGATTAACAACACAGCCATGTGTACATGAACCTCAAACTGAAGAGCATATAGTTCCAGAATGCTCAGAATAAAGAAATGTAGAGACAAACTTACTAGCTCAGAGAAGCTACACTGGAAGTACAACGGTATGGACCTCTGTATTAACTAAACAAACAAAATATTGTTCATAGAAGAAATAAAAGGTAGTATTGCTGTAAAACTATGAAAATAGTTAAATTATTAAATGTAAAATAGTAAACTTTTTGAAAAAGTACTTACGGACTACACAAGTAATGTAGTCTTGATATTCAGATCACTACAATTAAATCCTGCAGCGCTGATGATAGATCTAGGTACACTCTTGAAAATTTTTGGTACCCTTTCTGATAGCCTGTGGACTTAATTCCGGCAACTGTTTTGTTTAGTTCTCGGTCGGTGTGGTCTTTGTCTTTATTCATTGCGTTCCATCATTTACATCATATTTTTGTTTGTTTCGTTTCAACATATATTTACATGTTTTCGTATTTCCTGTTCCAATCCTTCCGGCATATCACATCCACATTTCGCTCGAACACGTTAGGGTGTCGATCTGCCATTTTTACTCTTCATCTTTTGATGTAATGTGCGTGGTATCTTGATAAATGCCTTGTGGTCGAAACGTCGATTATATTCTGTTATGTGTATTACTATGTTGTGGATATCTATTGTTTCTATTGTTCCTATCTATTGTTGTGGATATTCTTTCACGTGAGCATCCGACAGTGATAGTGTGTTAGTCGTCATCCAGTAAGACCACATTACTTATGTTCTACCTAAGTACTATTTTATAGAAGACATTAACTTGACATAAGTACATTCCAGGAGAATGAAATCAGTAGAATTCTGAAGTATTTCCTTGTGTTATTTCAATCTGTGAACAATAATGACAAATATTACGCTGTTCCTGATTTATAATTATGTTTGACATATCCACAATGAATGGCTACTGCTTGTTATTGTTTCAAAACAGGGATGTGAACACAAGCATATGTCTGATTAAGTCCAACATATAGTGAAGGTATTTCAATTTTACTAGACGGTATCAGAGACAGTGTCAAACAGCCACTTGGTGTATTCTTATTAGGCTTAACCTATCTTCACGTAACCTGGAAATGTTGTTGCCATTACCACTAGTCTGAATAGCTTGATAAATGCTGTAACATGCCGGAATCACAGTATGGGATATCTCTTATTATGATTATTTATAATGATTACTTCCCTTCCGTGCGGATCCCAGATTACATTTTCACTTCCTTCTAGAATTCTAGAACATTCAAATTTAAAAAGTGTATTCTAAATATTCAACTGCATAAGTGCACATATAGATTCTCTATAATCAACTGCATAAGTGCATATATAGATTATGCTCCGTCTCCGCATCGAAAGGTTGCTAAACACCTTATACTATGTAACACTCCAGCAAACTAAAGTGTGTCAATTCCTGGATATTATTCTGTCATGTGTATTGATGTCTTCCTCTTCTCCGCTTTGAATCCTTCCTTCTATTATTGTCTTCAAGACTGTATTATCTCATGATATGAACATCCTTGATGGCTTGTAATATCAAAAAATGATATGTTCCTTCCACTAGCAAACCATAACAAACTAATTACTAATACCAATATAACAGGTTTACCATAGTTTATGAATTCGTCATATTGGCGATGTATATGAAGATGGGAGACGAGGTTATTCGGTTCGGGAAATGTGTTTATTATTTAATCTTCTGTTTGTTGAGGAAAGAAATATTATGCAGCCGGACGTGGATTGTGTTCTTTCTGTGTGTTCGCTTTGTGTATCTTAATCAGATTCTCTACCGTTTCCTATATTCGGAAGAAAGAGTGACACAGAAATGTTAGAAAGACATGGAGGAAGAACGGGGAAGTGGAATATGTAAGAATGGAAGTGGGTGGACAATTGAGAGGAGGAATAATTGTAATATAACAAAAATGATAAAGACCAGAAGAACACAGCCAGAATGTAAAAAGAAGATTTCTTTTTTAAAACAGCGACGGTCAGGATTAGATGAGATATAAAGTAAAGTGTCAGTCATGTGATTGGTCTTTCGGATTGGGGATTTGTTACTTTATCAGTGTGTTGATTGGCTAGTTCAATCTCTGTAAACGTCATTGTTACCTAGTTGTCTGATTGAATTAGTAGTCAAATAGTCAGCTATCTAATTATTTAATTAAGAGTGAGAGCTTTATTTTGTTTAATTGATAGCTAATTGTTTAGATATGGGGTGGGGATAGCTAATTATTTAGATATGGGGTGGGGATAGCTAATTATTTAGATATGGGGTGGGGATAGCTAATTATTTAGATATGGGGTGGGGATAGCTAATTATTTTGATATGGGGTGGGGATAGCTAACTATTTAGATATGGGGTGGGGATAGCTAATTATTTAGATATGGGGTGGGGATAGCTAATTATTTAGATATGGGGTGGGGATAGCTAACTATTTAGATATGGGGTGGGGATAGCTAATTATTTAGATATGGGGTGGGGATAGCTAATTATTTAGATATGGGGTGGGGATAGCTAACTATTTAGATATGGGGTGGGGATAGCTAATTATTTAGATATGGGGTGGGGATAGCTAATTCTTTAGATATGAGGCAGGGATAGCTAACTATTCAGTAATGTGGTTAGCTACTATTTAGTAATATGGTTAACTAACTATTCCGTAATGTTGCTAGCTAACTCTTCAGTAACGCGATTACCTCCCTGAACAATCATATTGCCCCCCTCCCTGTAGGGCGTGGGCCCCACGTTGGGAAACACTGATCTAGACCAACACATCATCAAACTAATGCATCGAATAATGCATGTGAAAGAATTCTTAACGCCTCTAATATTGACGTCCATCCAATACACCAATCATCAATCTCTAGACGGCAGAACAGGAAGGTTCATCAAACGCGGTAGATATGGAAAGAAAGAAACAGAATACATCCTACTCAGTATTCCTGGGATCAGCTCACAATACTGATATATTTGACCTTTTTCCATAATTTCATTGGCTGCCGAAGCTATGCTAATCACATTACAGTCTGGGGCATGGTAAGAAGGGACTGGATCACTCTTCTCAATAGCGGCCTTCAAAATCACACACGCATATATATATATATATATATATTATATATATATTGTTCAAGTCATGCGGAAGTCAGAAACAACGAAATTGTTGATGCATTGACGGTTAATGTGTAGTAATTGACGCAGTAATGAGAAGAGACAGTGATGGCTTCATTACAAATGTGACAGTTATACTACATATGGGCACATTACAAGCTAAAGACGAAGAGAAGGCTGAAAAGGACAATGTACACATCAAGAGAATATTAGAAAGTGAGTGTCAATTGGGACCTGTCTCTCAGTCATTACAAAAACGTATTTGTCACGGTAAGGTCACATATTTATTCGCTCTCTTATTTTATAATTTAATGTCACTGTCACACTGGATACTATCTCTATGACAAGAGCTAGCTATGTGTAATCCTCAGCTTGGCTGATGGACATTGTATCTCTATAACAAGAGCTAGCTACATTTAATCCTGAACATTTGAAATGGTATTCGAATGTTTCTTACTTCTTGTATAATTGATTTCCATTTCTATTCCCGTGTACAATACTTCCTGTAGGGAAGCTGAATAACTTTATTACTCCAATATTTAAATTATTCGATTTTGTCTGTAAGTTATGTTACACATTCGAGTTCCTAAAGATTATAGTCTGCGTGTAAGTCTTGCTACATAGGGAGCCGCGTTAGCGCACTGGCTTCGCATATGAGTGGTCCTGGGTTCATTCCCGAGTTGAGGCGGAAATGTTTTCAGATCGCAACGGCTCCCAGGTCGACCCAGCCTTAAATGGTACCGGATTAATCCGGGAAGTAAAGACTGCGAGAGAGAGGAGATGGCTACCGCCCTCATTTGCAGAGCCTGTGAAATGTGAGATCGCTAACATCTCACACCCCTACGGCATTAATAAATGCTATGGGTTACTTTACTTTTTTTTACTTGCTACATTATATACTTGTTCATATAGTGAAGATTATATTGTAGGTGTAAGTTTTGTTACGACAGCGATGTCATGAAGATTATATTGTGCGTGTAAGTTTTGTTACACCTGCGAGTTAGGGGATAAAATACGTCATTAACCATGAAGGGAGTCTATGGTCTGAACACATGTTTGATTGTTTGTTCAGAGAAAATGATGGAGGGTGGGGGTTTGAAGGACCCATGGATGACAAACGTTGACGTCAGCAATACTGTTTTTATATATAAATAAAATTGTTTGAATTGAGAAAAGATTTTCTAAAAATGTGAAGAACAAAAATATCATTTTTGTCTTACTTTTCCACTCAAAAAAAAAATGTGTTGAGGTGTGAAGTATGAAGATATTGTGAAGATATGCCATTTTTTTACTGCCACTTGTTAAAGCAAGTAATAAACATCATTTTATACTTTTGATGCATTGGAGTAGCATTACATCTCATGTAAAAAAAAAAAGTAAAGTAACCCATAGCATTTACTCTTTGTCTCCGTACGGTTTTCCTGCTATGCGGAACATGATAGTAAATTCATATTAAAATGTAGATTTGAGCGGCTTTTCGGCATAGTGGGTCTCCAAAATGTAGATATTAGCGGCTCAGTGGACATGCCGTAGGGGTGTGAGATGTTAGTGATCTCACATTTCAGAGGCTCTGAAAATGAGGGCGGTAGCCATCTCCTCTCCCTCGCAGTCTTTACTCATTTAACATTACCCATTTAAGGCTGGGTTGACCCGGAAAACATTAGCCAATGCGCTAACGCGGCTTCCCATGTAGCGACTAGCGAAATCACACAATTAAAACTTGCAAGCAGATTTTAATCCTTGAGTAAAGGTCAGTCACTGCTGTGTGAACACACACATGCCCGCTATTTGGTCACACAAGTTTTGCTGGCGAGACTTCACTTTCTACATTTTCTCTTGTACAGGAGTGAACGCATCACGATCAGATGCTCAAATTTGACCATCGTCAAAATTATTTAAATTTAACATTATTGTACGCAGCGACCCCTGTGCTGACAAAATAACTAATCATAATTGGGATGCTGTAAATGATGACTCAAAGCATGGTTAAATACAAATCGATTATGTCCAGTCTTAGACTTTCCAACTTGAATATGTATTTAGAACTTGGGGATGTGACAGTGTCTGTCGGCACCTTTTTATTCTGACAGCAAGGAGTTTCAAAATTTGTATAGTGATAGGAGAAATTATTTTGATCACATCTTATTCTGACAGCAAGGAGTTTCAAAATTTGTATAGTGATAGGAGAAATTATTTTGATCACATCAGTAAAAATAAGACAACTACATATTTTCCAGACAGCCGTCATGGCCTTATCAATTCCTGAATGTGACTATCAATGCCCGAATGTGACTATCAATTCCTGAATGTGACTATCAATTCCTGAATGTGACTATCAATGCCTCAAGACCTGAATGTGACTATCAATGCCTGAATGTGACTATCAATTCCTGAATGTGACTATCAATGCCTGAATGTGACTATCAATGCCTGAATGTGACTATCAATTCCTGAATGTGACTATCAATGCCTCAATGCCTGAATGTGACTATCAATGCCTGAATGTGACTATCAATGCCTGAATGTGACTATCAATGCCTGAATGTGACTATCAATGCCTGAATGTGACTATCAATGCCTCAATGCCTGAATGTGACTATCAATGCCTGAATGTGACTATCAATGCCTGAATGTGACTATCAATTCATGAATGTGACTATCAATGCCTGAATGTGACTATCAATGCCTGAATGTGACTATCAATTCCTGAATGTGACTATCAATGCCTGAATGTGACTATCAATGCCTGAATGTGACTATCAATGCCTGAATGTGACTATCAATTCCTGAATGTGACTATCAATTCCTGAATGTGACTATCAATGCTTGAATGTGACTATCAGTGCCTGAATGTGACTATCAATCTTTGAATGTGACTTTCGATCATAAGGATGATCAGTCCTGTTTTAGTATAACTAAACAGTTTCTCATCTACACATCTCTATGTGTGTACATACACGTACATAGTTTTGTATGTTTGTATATGTCCATGCTGAAAGTTTGAATCATTGACGTGTAGAATTCACTTCCTTTTGTGTCACTTAGCTCGAGAACGCCTTGCTCTCAAACGCGTGGTGTGAGACTCGAACTTGGGCAAGGGGTTCACGATGTAGGTGAATGACACCTCGGCTAAGAGGGCAAAGGAGCCAGGGTCCAACTCTTCTGTTGAGTTCTTCCTCTTAAGGAACCAGGCTCACGGATGAGAAACGGTTCAGTAAACGATGGGCACATGCACAGTACGTCCAATTACACGAGGCAAGTTCACAGACAGTGGAACACCTTGTGCGAGACAGAAGTGAGCAAAAATCGTCTGTGTGAAAAGTCACCACACACACGTGTGCCTGGCGACAGATTTTACTTGTGACTGTTGACTCCTTTTCACTTTGTATCCTCTCCCAAGGTCTATCTATTTTCTTTTCTCTGCTTATGTTGTGAGGAGTCGCGGGATTGAATGACTTTCGGTTTTCGGGCTATTGCACATCTTGTCGCTTCATATGCCGTAATATTGTGCCGTGTCAGAATGGTGGTATCTCCTTCAATCCACCTTCTTCTTGGTCTTCCTCTGTATCTTGCCCTTTCAGTTGTCATGGAGTATACTCTTGTCGCTGACCCATAAGGGTTCATTCTCATTAGGTGGCCGAGCCATGTCAATCTCTGTTTTCAATATATTTGACCACTGATGTTGTTCCAACAGTTCTTGTATACTCTGTTCACTTTAAGAATGAAGTTGGTCAAAACACACCCCCACATTACCCCGCGACAACAGGTGATTTTTAAACAGCTGATGACATGTGAAAACAATATTTTTTTAAACATTTAAAACCAATTTAATACAATATTTTGGGTGCAAAGGGAACGCATTACTCTAGGCGGACCCAGGGTTAGCAGATAACCAAGATCCCAAATGTACCTCCACGTCGTGCACCCTGGAAACAGAAATACAGCAGCTCGTGCTGATTCTGGCTAAATCATTTGGGGATCGTGTCCGAGAATGTGGAGGTAGCAGATGGAAAGAGATTTGACTGCACAAGAGACAGACAATATCTCCGACACCACCAGCAGCACCACATAGCGACACTGTCGACATACAGTGAAGCTAGTCAGTCCAGTCCGAACATTGGAGGGGCGGCCAATGTAAAATGCACGTAAAGGTAGATGCATGGTGAGAGACAAATATATTTCTTACCGAGTACAATGAAACAATGAAAGGGCAGAACAGCGCTAGAGGGCAGCGCGAACTGCAAATAGAAAATGAAATGTTCCTAGGAAAGGGGAACTACAAGCTCCGTCAGCTCGAGTCGAGCTTCTAGTTAACTGTGTTCCTTACAGGCAGAGACCCAGACCCATTCATTGGCGTTTGGTTAAGCAAGAAGACCTAATCCAACTCTAATGTCGAGCCTTCCTAAACCGGAAATATGCTCGCGAAGAGAAAGGGTTCCGTACTCGATGCGCTCAGGCACAAAAGGGACAACGATTTAGCCCTGGCCCAACTCTACTGTCAGGTTTTCCTACACCGGAAATACACTTGAAGAGAGAAAGGGTTCAGTACCTGATGGGCTCAGGCGCTATTTGGACAAGGACGCTCAGCTCGAGAACGCCTTGCTCTCAAACGCGTGGTGTGAGACTCGAACATGGCCAAGGGGTACACGATGTCGGTGAATGACACCTCGGCTAAGAGGGCGAAAGAGCCAGGGTCCAACTCCTCTGTTGAGTCTTCCCCTTAAGGAACCAGGCTCACGGATGAGAAACGGTTCAGTACCCAATGGGCACAGGCGCAGCACGTCCAATTACACGAGGCAAGTTCATAGACAGTGGAACACCTCGTTCGAGTCAGACGAGAGCAAAAAATCGTCTGGGCGAAGAGTCTCCACTACGCGTGCCTGGAGACAGATATAGAGGCTGTCACAGGCTAAGGGTAGCCCACCCGAATTGTCAAGGCATGCCGAAATCGGATGTGCTAGGCCTACAAGGCGCGTAACGGTGGCACAACGTAATCACGCTCCCGGCGGAAATCGCACGGATATCCGTGATGGAGCGAACGAAAAACAAACAAACAATACAATATTTAAACGTTTTAAAAAACATGTAAAAACAAAATTTAAAAACAATATTATTGGACATTTAACGATCGATTAAAGCGTTTGGCGTCCAACAACCAATCAGAATCATTGACCCACTTCATTCTTAGAGTGAACAGAGTATGATCTCCTCATTTCTTACATTATCTCTTCTTGTTCTGTTTCTGCTTTTCTTAGACATATCATTTCACACGTAGTAAGCTTTCTCTCTTGTTCCTTAGTTTAGAGTCCGTGTTTGACATTTACAACATAATGTTGGGACTATTATTGAATTGATGATTTGCCTTTTGGTTTCCATCGAGATAGATGTGTGTTTTAAACTTGGTGTATGTTCCTAATTTACGTGTTTCCCCAGGTATCTCGTAATATGTATTTGTTGACAGTATATTTTATCAGTACACCTCCGTGTGGTAAGCATTGTGATCCAATGTGCACCTCTAGTGACTATTCGCCTTCTGTTGTTATATTTATGTCTACTTTGTTGGTGAAGACGTTTGCTGAATGCATTCTAGTTTATTTATAATTTTTCAATTACAATTTTTTGCTTGTGTTGCATATCTTGATAAAGTCCATATTTTTGCCGCAGAGTAGAATGTCTCCGTATTTCATTTACATTAACCATTTCTTTTCATGTACCAAGTATCATTTCTTATCATTTCTTATCATTTACATTTACTAATTTTTATCATTTACATTTATGTTTTTACTGTTTTCATTTACTATTTCTTATTATTTACATCTGTTATTTATTATCATATACATTTACTATTTCTTATTATTTACATTTACTACCTGTTATCATTTGAATTCCTTTTGTACTTATTTATTAACATTTTAATAAAAGTCACATGTCTTTATCAATGTTTAGTGTTATTATTTCCTAGTTGTGCGACTGTGGCACTCTCCTCTATTGCAGGTATCCTCTAGTGCTGGTTATAGAATACTCGAGATTCTAAGAAACGTTAGAAGGATTTTCAGCCCATGGTATTGCACTCTATATCATCATTGAGTCCGTCATTTGTGACCTGCAGCAGCTCTGGAAAATCTTTACATCAGAAAGAAGCTCCATGAGACACATAATTATGGAACTCAAAGTCAAACTTCACCGACTGGCATAGCAAACAAGTTAGTGAAACTTCATCGACTAGCATAGCAAGCGTCACAATCTTCACTGACTGCCGTAGCAAGTAAGTGATTCACAATTCATCGACTGGCAGAACAAGCGTGACAAACTTCACTGACTGGCATAACAAACAAGTTAGTCAAACTTCACCGACTTGCAGAGCAAAGAAATGTGTAAAAACTTCACTGCCTGGCAGAGAAAACACGTGATTCAAACTTCACCGTCTTGCAGAGCAACACCTGTATGCTACTGGGGATCTATCATAATCATCATTTCTGAACATCTGAATCATCTATAGATCAGATTTGTCGTAGAAACAAAGATATAAGAAACCAAGACATATAAGTGTAGGGTATGAGTTCATGTGATAGGGAAGACAAGACATATAAGTGGAGGGTATGGGTTCATGTGATAGGGAAGACAAGACATATAAGTGGAGGGTATGGGTTCATGTGATAGGGAAGACAAGACATATAAGTGGAGGGTATGGGTTCATGTGATAGGGAAGACAAGACATATAAGTGTAGGGTATGAGTTCATGTGATAGGGAAGACAAGACATAATAAGTGTAGGGTATGGGTTCATGTGATAGGGAAGACAAGACATATAAGTGTAGGGTATGGGTTCATGTGATAGGGAAGACAAGACATATAAATGTAGGGTATGAGTTCATGTGATAGGGAAGACAAGACATATAAGTGTAGGGTATAAGTTCATGTGATAGGGAAGACAAGACATATAAGTGTAGGGTATAAGTTCATGTGATAGGGAAGACAAGACATAATAAGTGTAGGGTATGGGTTCATGTGATAGGGAAGACAAGACATAATAAGTGTAGGGTATGGGTTCATGTGATAGGGAAGACAAGACATATAATTGTAGGGTATGAGTTCATGTGATAGGGAAGACAAGACATATAATTGTAGGGTATGAGTTCATGTGATAGGGAAGACAAGACATAATAAGTGTAGGGTATGAGTTCATGTGATAGGGAAGACAAGACATAAACGTAGGGTATGGGTTCATGTGATAGGGAAGACAAGACATATAAGTGTAGGGTATGGGTTCATGTGATAGGGAATACAAGACATATTAGTGTAGGGTATCAGTTCATGTGATAGGGAAGACAAGACATAATAAGTGTAGGGTATGAGTTCATGTGATAGGGAAGAAAAGACATAAACGTAGGGTATGGGTTCATGTGATAGGGAAGACAAGACATATAAGTGTAGGGTATGGGTTCATGTGATAGGGAATACAAGACATATTAGTGTAGGGTATGAGTTCATGTGATAGGGAAGACAAGACATAATAAGTGTAGGGTATGAGTTCATGTGATAGGGAAGAAAAGACATAAACGTAGGGTATGGGTTCATGTGATAG
Organism: Meghimatium bilineatum; assembly: GCA_034231615.1. Taxonomy (NCBI): domain Eukaryota; kingdom Metazoa; phylum Mollusca; class Gastropoda; order Stylommatophora; family Philomycidae; genus Meghimatium; species Meghimatium bilineatum. The sequence goes on along the minus strand of CM067316.1, from coordinate 33,239,780 downwards.
GGAATACAAGACATATTAGTGTAGGGTATGAGTTCATGTGATAGGGAAGACAAGACATATAAGTGTAGGGTATGAGTTCAAGTGATAGGGAAGACAAGACATATAAGTGTAGGGTATGAGTTCATGTGATAGGGAAGACAAGACATAATAAGTGTAGGGTATGGGTTCATGTGATAGGGAAGACAAGACATATAATTGTAGGGTATGAGTTCATGTGATAGGGAAGACAAGACATATAAGTGTAGGGTATGAGTTCATGTGATAGGGAAGACAAGACATATAAGTGTAGGGTATAAGTTCATGTGATAGGGAAGACAAGACATATAAGTGTAGGGTATAAGTTCATGTGATAGGGAAGACAAGACATATAAGTGTAGGGTATGAGTTCATGTGGTAAGGAAGATATTTTCAGAAACTGGTTCCAGTGGAAACATGACATGAATTATTTCAAAACTAGTCAAATCAAAGCAGTTAACTGATACAAATAATGTAGGTAGAAATAAACTCCTACACAAATTCTCCTGGAAGATACAGCCATTGTTTCTCAGGACTAACAAGATGCCATCTTAGTATCGTTCCAAGTGAACCAGAGACACGTGATAAATCAGCGCGTTTATCAGCACAAGTATAAATACACAGTTAATGTTCCCCCTCTATCCTTGAATAGGTTAGGTAGGATGTGGACACTAATGCAGATGAGTTTTGTGAATCTTGTCATTTCTGTCTATTGTATACTTTTCTTTTAATTTACGATGATACATGTCCATTCAATAATGGAGGGAAGAGTACCTGGGTAGAGGAGAAGGGGCAGACCAAGAAGATGATGGACTGACGACATTAGAGATAACATGAATACATCGCTAGAAAATGCAAGCCACATCGCCCAAGACAGAGAGAGGTTCAGAGAGTTCATTGGGAAGACAAAGTTCTGGAAGGAATACGTCACATGACACACATGTCCATTCAGACATTTCTGCCATCCTGATTGTATCAGGGCGTATGAGGTACGTTTTAGCAGCGACAGCGTAATGTTGCTTCAACGAGTAGTTTTGTTTCAGAGTTACTGCAGTGTTGAATCAGCTATAGTACAGTGTTATATCAGTGATTGTTTAGATCAGTGATTGTTTATATCAGTGATTGTTTAGAGTTGTTTAGACAATAATGTAGTCCTGTATCGAAGATTGTCTAGTGGTGTATCAGCTATAGTATATTTGTGTTTTATTTATTCATTCATTTTCCTTTTGAGCTGAAGTTAGCGCATAGGGCAGAGGTCAGTTCTCTCCAATTCTGTCTGTTCAAAGCTATTCTGTGCAGTTCCTGAATAGTATGAATATTGATTGTTTTACTTTCTCAAGTATTGTTCTTCTGAGTGTTTCTTTTGGTCTACCCATTGCCTGTAGGTATACATTGAAGAGATTGGTGGTGTATTCTGTTGGTGTCTGCGCGTAGGACATGCCCGATGTAGGACCAACGGTGTTTTCTGATAACAATTTCTGTATCAGCGATGGTGTAATTTTGTATCCGCGATAGTGTAATGTATCAGCTATAGTGTAATGTATCAGCTATAGTGTAATGTATCAGCTATAGTGTAATGTATCAGCTATAGTGTAATGTATCAGCTATAGTGTAATGTATCAGCTATAGTGTAATGTATCAGCTATAGTGTAATGTATCAGCTATAGTGTAATGTATCAGCTATAGTGTAATGTATCAGCTATAGTGTAATGTATCAGCTATAGTGTAATGTATCAGCTATAGTGTAATGTATCAGCTATAGTGAAATGTAACAGATATAGTGTAATGTAACAGCTATAGTGTAATGTTGTATCAGCTATAGTGTAATGTATCAGCTATAGTGTAATGTATCAGCTATAGTGAAATGTAACAGATATAGTGTAATGTAACAGCTATAGTGTAATGTTGCATCAGCTATAGTGTAATGTATCATAAGTCAGAAATTACAATAGCTAGACAATTAAGAGATGTATTTTAAGAAGAACTGTCTTTTGCGACACTGGCTATTTATTCCATGACATTTTACCTTTAGCAAGTCTGACAAATCTAATCATTTGTTATTACATCTTTTTTTTCTTCATCAAACGAGTTGTAAAAGTTATTAAATTGTTTCTCTATCATGGTCCAGATTTATTTGCAGCAAACATCCGAGCTTACATCATGGGCCAGAACTCTAGCAGCAAACATGCGAGCTTCTATCATGGGCCAGAACTCTAGCAGCAAACATGCGAGCTTCTATCATGGGTCAGAACTCTAGCAGCAAACATGCGAGCTTCTATCATGGGTCAGAACTCTAGCAGCAAACATGCGAGCTTCTATCATGGGTCAGAACTCTAGCTGCAAACATCCGAGCTTCTATCATGGGTCAGAACTCTAGCAGCAAACATGCGAGCTTCTATCATGGGTCAGAACTCTAGCTGCAAACATCCGAGCTTCTATCATGTGTCAGAACTCTAGCAGCATACATCCGAGGTTCTAACATGCGCCAGAACTTTAGCAGCAAACATCTGAGCTTCTATCATGGGCTAGAACTCAAGCAGCAAACATCCCAGCTTCTATCATGGACTAGAACTCTAGCAGCAAACATCCGAGCTTCTATTATGGGCTAGAACTCTAGCTGCAGACATCCGAGCTTCTATCATGTGTCAGAACTCTAGCTGCAAACATCCGAGATTCTTGATGATTTGTTACGTAACAATCACCATTTTTGTTGATCTCATTTTCAATGCTTAAATTAAAATGCCCGGTGCAGAACTGAGAGCAAAGAATAGCAACAATGTTATTTGTTATTCATATTGTATCAGGCAGTCACGGATATTGGAATTAGCTGTCCAATCATATAGAAGGTTACAATCAAAACTCAAATTCCATGTTGAATGTGTGCCCTGCCAAACTCGCAAATATCGCAGTCAAACTGTAAACCTAGACACTAATCATTTTGTTCTCCTAACAACATCATACTAATCAGAAAGAGATTAAGAACTAATGAAAATGAAGAATTATTAATGGTTATATTGCTTGGAAAATAGTATGAATAAGTATTTCGACACTTCATAACCACAATGCATGAACATTCAACCAGCTCATAATATCAGAATAAGCCCACTTATACAAGAGCTCAAGTGTCATATTCAGTGCTCAAAACATCTGCGCTTTAGAATTAGAATTAAGTAACGTTTAGAAACTAAAACATCTGCGCTTTAGAATTAAGTAACGTGTAGAAACTAAAACATCTGCGGTTTAGAATTTAGTAACGTTTAGAAATTAAAACATCTGCGCGTTAGAATTAAGTAACGTTTAGAAACTAAAACATCTGCGCGTTAGAATTAAGTAAAGTTTAGAAACTAAAACATCTGCGGTTTAGAAACTAAAACATCTGCGCTTTAGAATTAAGCAACGTTTAGAAACTAAAACATCTGCGGTTTAGAATTAAGTAACGTTTACAAACTAAAATTTCGCGAGTTGTTAGAATTGTATAAGTTACTTGTATAATAAATTTACACGTTATTAAAAAAAAACACCTCGTATAGTGAGATAGGTTAGTATAAAGTCGTTATATCAGAGCGTTTGACCATTAAAAATAAGGAAGGTTGTGGTTTCGATGTGTTCTTCATTACTCAATCATATTGTATATAAGTAAAAGCAAATGCCTGTAATGTATTCGTATACGCACGACTGTGCATGTACATGTATGTGACTAAAGTACTACGATACCTACACATTAAACAAAAGCCTTTGCATAAAAATTACAAACGCAAGAATTTTGTATGTTACTTTTTACTCATATCACACTACTTATAAACAAATAAGACAAAACAAAGGCATTGTCTTGTTAGTTTGACACCTCCAGCAATTTAAAAATAAAATTATCATCTTATCCCACGAAAAAAATTATCATCAAATAAATACTTTTTGTTAGATTTCAATTAGGTTAACTGGCAATAACCAGTCATGACTTGCAGGTTTCCATTACCAACCCCATGATTGCGTATCAAATTACGTATACATAAAAGTGAAATTCACAGTGCAGACGCCAGCCGGTAAGACTCGCTCTGTGACGGTACGTTCTGGATAAGCTCCACTTAATTGAAGGTACTCACATTTGTCGGAAAGTAGTCGGATATCCATCTTTCATTCTTGGGCTTTACTTGTTCGTGTTCAATGAGGCTGAATGAGTTTGATTGGGTTGTTGCATCGCTACAATGATTCTAGCTACTAGTACTATTTATGTCCACCACTTAGTGCATAGTAAAACTACATTAATATTGTTGTACTTCTCTGTGGCTTGAAGATAGCTAGTTATCTCAGAAACAAAATGTAACGTGTTCGAATTCAGCTGTAGATATTTGGACATCTAGACCATGAAGAAAGTAATGGGAACATACTTAACGTAAATATTGCCTACAACATAACAAAAAAAAGTGGTGGTTGCAACATTCTCAATATGATAAGTAGCGAATTGATTAATAATAGTACATCTTTGTTTTCCTTTTTCTGTTCTAAATGTAGTGTTTGTATCTTCTTCTTTCATGATTATTTTCGTATAGCCAGATCCAGGAACAATATCCATATCTATAGACTCTGTCTTCTAATCAGTTTCTCATCAATATCCATATCTATAGACTGTCTTGTAATCAGTTTCTCATCAATATCCATATCTATAGAGTCTGCTTTCTGATAAATATCCATATCTATAGTCTAGTTTCTAATCAATATTCATTATAGAGTCTAGTTTCTAATCAATATTCATTATAGAGTCTAGTTTCTAATCAATATCCATATCTATAATCTAGTTTCTAATCAATATTCATTATAGAGTCTAGTTTCTAATCAATATTCATTATAGAGTCTAGTTTCTAATCAATATTCATTATAGAGTGTAATTTCTGATCAATATCTATATCTATAGTCTAGTTTCTGATCAATATCTATATCTATGGAGTCTCCTCTTTTATCGATCTCCATACCTATAGTCTGGTATTTTATCAATATCCATGCCTATTGTCGTCTGGTAATTGATCAATATCCATATCTATAGAGTCTGGCTTCTTGTCAACATCCATATCTATATTCTGCTTGCTGATCAATATCTGTATATTTCTTCCACTGTGATGTAGGACAGATCCACATCTACGCAAGACTAAGCCAGGATTAGCCATTTGCCATTAATGTCTGGCAGTGGAGATCAAAATGAACAAAAACAGGCATACTTGTTACCAAAACAAGTAAAAAAAAAACTCTCCCCCGCAGTGGAGATATGAACTGTCCGGAAGTGGAGAGATCAACTGTAGGATATTTCCTCTATTTCTTTTCCGTCATCAGCTCCATCTTTAACAGTGATTAGATATGTAGAAACTCAACAATAATATTGCAGTTTCCCCTGATGTTTTCCATTTCTAGTCTAATTTGTGTATTGTGTTTTCATTATTGTTGCACCTTGAAAATGCGAATTATCATAGTCACAATGTCACTTATATTAACTCTAAGGGGATTAAAAGCCGTAGAAGATTGACTTCACTGTACTCGGTTTCCCATATGTAATCCGTCCCTCTCATCGAAGCTGCACGCCGCCTGCCGAGAGTACCACTCATAGCACGTAACTCCGTAGCTTCAAGTGATAATCCAAAGGGATCTCCGAAAAGAATCCACCGTGACCTCTTGAACACAAGGCGAACCACTACGCCAGGGAGATCCCCCATATTAACTCTTTATCTCCGTTGTCAATCTAAATATCTTGTATTCAGTTGCTGCGCCAATAACTTCAATGAATTGTGTGATTCGCTTCAAGTCATCCATGGAATCCCTCAAGTCTGGAAGCAGGACCATCTCAGTAAGCCATATGGAATTTTAGATCCCGAAACTTCATCCGCCTTAGGTGATTCCACAGATGAAGCAACAAAACGTATCGTCTGCAACGTTTTCTTTGAAATAGGAAGTAATTGAGTGACACTGTGGTTTTCAGCCTTTGCGGCCATGCCCTGGCTGGACTATTTTGTGCCTTTCGGTCCAGTGTCTTCGTATTCCATCTTTCTTTTGGATCAGGATGTGTTTCCTTAGCCTTACCCATCCAATGAATGTCCACAGGGCAGTTGGGGTTTCATTTTGGAGTTTTCCTTCTCCTAGACAGCTTGCCTACCAGAGTTAACAAGCGCCATCTGCCTGGAGTTTAACGAGCAACAACTGCCTGGGGTTTAAAGAGCACCAACTGCCCGGGGTTTAACTAGCACCATCTGCCAGGGGTTTAACTAGCACCATCTGTTTGGGGTTTAACGAGCATCATCTGCCTGGGATTAACGATCACAAGCTGCTCGGGGTTTGAAGTCAGAGTTCCCATCTCCTAGGATAATTTTTGTTGTTGCCAGGGATTTACTATCTTCTCTCTGGTCATTATTTCTTGTGATCTAAGGCACTCTCATTCAAGGATGATGATTTAAGAGTACTCCTCTTTGTTGTTCCTATATCCACAATTCCCTTTGCCCTACCCAACCCTCTAACCTTACCTAACCCCTATCCCTACTTCTTACCCCTCCCATGCACGTTCCTAGTGTGATGTTAGTGACCCGACTCCAGCAACCTGAGCTTATATCAGCTCATACTTGATTGACGCTGTCAGTCACTGGCCACACGAGGTATTTCAGTGGGGATATCTTCGCTGCCTGTATCCCGTCCCGTCACAACAGCTGTTAGGGGTACGTTTTATTAGTTAATAAACACGACTGTTAGATGTGTGTATGTTTAAACGGCTTATTGGCGATGAAGAGTTGAAATAAATCAAAATCGTTGGTATGCAATCTAGTCATGTCCCAGCGATGTTATCCTTTGAGACACAAGCACTAAAAAAAATATGTGTAATTTCGAAACAAGGCAGCTTTTATTGATGGCCATTAGCGTAACATATTTCCATATTTATCTACTTTGAAATCCATACACCAGTATTCACATATTTATCTAGTGTGAATCGACACACTAGTATTCACATATTTATCTAGTGTGAATCGACACACTAGTATTCACATATTGTCTTACTATGCCACGTGTCCTATTTGTGTGGCAGTCTTGATCGCCCGTTTCCTATTATTCCGCTCGCCAGGCATACTCGATGTATAGGGATAAATCTTCCAGTGTAGGGTAACAACCCTAAACAGGAAGTAGGTGGCTGAGGTAACACTGGGCAAATGTCAAGATATGCAAAAATAGGTCGGTGTGTTACCAAAATAAAACATAAAACAACTTAACAACGAGATACAGGGACAGACGACGTTTCGACTATAAAACCTTCATCAGAGCAAACAAACGATCAGATCCATCATCGCCATGGATCGTATATAACGTTTCTTCAAATATTTCTTTAGTACAACAATAGTACAATCATCTGCAAAGACAGAACTGTGCATAATACTGCTATAACGTAAATGTACACTTTCCGCTGTTTATAAAGAAGACCTCAGCTAAAGAGGCTGAATTTAGTTTAACATAAATAATAATAAAACATCACTTCCCGCTATTGAATCAGCTATCTCACTACAGCAAAAATAGTGACACGTGTTATTCCACTTGACATGACTTATTCCACCGGACATAGCTTATAGCATCGGACATGACTTATTCCACCGGACATAGCTTATAGCATCGGACATGGCTTGTTCTTGTTTTATATCTTTCCAGTTAACCTTTACTCGGGAAATTTAAGTCTGTGTTTGTAAAGACGTCTAAAGTCCAATTTTGTTTTCATAGAAATATCAAATGTTGGTCTGTCAGAATATAGTTATGGATGTTGACAAGAAGCCAGACTCTATAGATATGGATATTGATCAATTACCAGACGACAATAGGCATGGATATTGATAAAATACCAGACTATAGGTATGGAGATCGATAAAAGAGGAGACTCCATAGATATAGATATTGATCAGAAACTAGACTATAGATATGGATATTGATCAGAAATTACACTCTATAATGAATATTCAATTTATGTGAATAGTCTTTTACAGAAAGTCCTTTACAGGTCTGCCACTTTGGAAACACTTCGGTTCTGCCAAGCTTCTTCTGTTGTCATATTCTGAAGGTCTTTGATGTCATATGTCCATCGTAGTCTTGGTCTGCCTCGTGTTCTCTTTCCCGGAACTTTTCTCTCCATGATTAATCTTTCTAGACCATTATGCCTCTTCATATGTCCGAAATATGTTAGCTTGCGATTTTGGTGGTTTTGTGAAGCCATTCTTCTTCTATACTCAGGTCTGTGCTGATGTCTGCGTTGGTTTGTCTTTCTGTAAATATTCTTAAAACTTTTCTATAAACATTTCATTTCGAATGTCGATATTTTATTGTCGATTGCAGATGTCATTGACCACGTCTCACAGCCATATGTTGCCACTGAAAAGATATAGCTTCTTAATAGTTGTAACTCTGTTTTTCTGTTTTCCCCTTGCTATAGATTTGTCATCTGTAATGTTTTTTGTAATGCCATTGCTAATCTATTTCTGATCTCAATTGCGAAATCGCATGTGGTGTTCATGGTTGACCCGGGATATTCAAAGCTGCTGACATTTTCTAGTTAATCTTTGTTAATGATTACTGTAGGTGTGAGTTCATCTCTGCTGATATGCATATATTTTTTTTATTTTTTTTTGCATTGAGGAAAAGATTGTGTGCCTTGCTGTGTTATTTGACTGACAATCATGTGTTCTTAACCTGTGGGGGTTCCTTGATATTAGTGTGATGTCATCTGCAAACCAATCTCTGGGATCTCATGTCCTCCGATATTAAGGGGGTGAAACGTGCGTCGTCTCGTACATTTCGCATGTTTTCTGTGTATATGTTTATCCCTTGAGGCAGACCTCACACCAGACAGATGTGTCTCCCTTGAGGCAGACCTCACGCCAGACAGATGTGTCTCCCTTGAGGCGGGCCTCAAACCAGTCAGATGTTTATCCCTCGAGGCGGACCTCAAACCAGTCAGATGTTTCTCTCTCGAGGAGGACCTCAAACCAGTCAGATGTTTCTCCCTCGAGGCGGACCTCAAACCAGTCAGATGTTTCTCCCTCGAGGCGGACCTCAAACCAGTCAGATGTTTCTCCCTCGAGGCGAACCTCAAACCAGTCAGATGTGTCTCCCTCGAGGCGGACCTCAAACCAGTCAGATGTGTCTCCCTCGAGGCGGACCTCAAACCAGTCAGATGTTTCTACCTCGAGGCGGGCCTCAAACCAGTCAGATGTGTCTCCCTTGAGGCAGACCTCAAACCAGTCAGATGTGTCTCCCTTGAGGCAGACGTCACACCAGTCTGATGTGTCTCCCTTGAGGCGGGCCTCAAACCAGTCAGATGTTTCTCCCTCGAGGCGGACCTCAAACCAGTCAGATGTTTCTCCCTCGAGGCGGACCTCAAACCCGTCAGATGTTTCTCCCTCGAGGCGGACCTCAAACCAGTCAGATGTTTCTCCCTCGAGGCGGACCTCAAACCAGTCAGATGTTTCTCCCTCGAGGCGGACCTCAAACCAGTCAGATGTTTATCCCTCGAGGCGGACCTCAAACCAGTCAGATGTTTCTCCCTCGAGGCGGACCTCAAACCAGTCAGATGTTTCTCCCTCGAGGCGGACCTCAAACCAGTCAGATGTTTCTCCCTTCAGGCGGACCTCAAACCAGTCAGATGTTTCTACCTCGAGGCGGGCCTCAAACCAGTCAGATGTGTCTCCCTTGAGGCAGACCTCAAACCAGTCAGATGTGTCTCCCTTGAGGCTGACCTCACACCAGTCAGATGTGTCTCCCTTGAGGCGGGCCTCAAACCAGTCAGATGTGTCTCCCTTGAGGCGGGCCTCAAACCAGTCAGATGTGTCTCCCTTGAGGCAGACCTCACACCAGTCAGATGTTTCTCCCTCGAGGCGAACCTCAAACCAGTCAGATGTTTCTCCCTCGAGGTGGACCTCAAACTAGTCAGATGTTTCTCCCTCATGGCGGACCTCAAACCAGTCAGATGTTTCTCCCTCGAGGTGGACCTCAAACTAGTCAGATGTTTCTCCCTCATGGCGGACCTCAAACCAGTTAGATGTTTCTCCATCGAGGCGGACAGAAACCCTGATTAAGAATTTTAATGAGCGATATGAGATGGTGTGGGAGGTCCAAACTGTCCACTGTTTCATAATTTATGTTGTGTTACGCACTCAATGGCCTTTAAGTCTATGACACAAGCGTTGGTATACCGTTCATTAATTCTACCTTCTTTTCTTCAGATCTGAAGGGTCGAGATGATAGTAATAATTTGATCGAGAATACAATTTGAGAGGCTGTCTCGTGTATCAATGCACAGATAATGGAACTGTGCACATATAATGCACCTTTTTTACCAGGTGGTGGAATACATTTTTTCCGATTAGTCCTTTTCTATATCTCTCATCTTGACACACGAACATACCATAAAGTAAAGTAAAGTAACCCATAGCATTTATTAATGCCGTAGGGGTGTGAGATGTTAGCGCTCTCACATTTCACAGGCTCTGCAAATGAGGGCGGTAGCCATCTCCTCTCCCTCGCAGTCTTTACTTCCCGGATTAATCCGGTACCCATTTAAGGCTGGGTCGACCTGGGAGCCGTTGCGATCTGAAAACATTTCCGCCTCAACTGGGGAATGAACCCAGGACCACTCATATGCGAAGCCAGTGCGCTAACCACTGCACTAACGCGGCTCCCATATAGCATATGGAACATACCATAATTACCAGCGAATACTAACATTTCATAATATTCAACTCATTCTATACTATCTATGTCTACGATGTGACCCTTTTATGCCTCGCGGCGTAGGAAGTAGTTTTCTAGCGATGGCCTCGGTGTGCCGTTTGCAGGCTTTATTCCGTAGCCTCTTTGATTTCTGCTGTTCATCTTTTACATTGTCTTCCTCTGGCTTTATAGCCGTGGTTTCTATGTGTCATAGCCATCTGTGGCATGCTGTCTGTTGGTAGTCTTGACGTATGTGAAAACCTCTTAAATCTGTTGCTTTTTTATATTCTAATATTGATATTGTTTTGGTTATCTGTGTGATGTTATCATTTCTTCTATCTTTTAAAGAGACTCCAACTATTCTTCGTAAGCACGCCAATTCTGCTGTTACTTGTTTCCTTTTGTCTAGTTCTATCGTTGTCCAGTTTTCAACAACATAAGCAGGAGAAAAAGATTCATTTATCTTAGAAGCATCATATCATGTGAAAAACACCAAAGAAATCCAACATAGATACAACATAGCATACCGGATCTTTGGGCAAATGTCTACAATTTTCAAAAACAGAAATGTGAGCATGAACACCAAAACTGCACTATATAAAACGATCATCAAATGTCGAGCCTTCCTATACCAGAAACATGCTCGAGAAGAGACAGGGTTCCGTATGCGATGGGCTCAGGAACACAAGGGACAATGATTTTGGCCCTGACCCAACTCTACTTTCAAGTTTCCTATACCAGAAATACACTTGCAGAGAGAAAGGGTTCAGTACCCGATGGGCTCAAGCGCTATTGGGACAAGGTCGCTCAGCTAGAGAACGCCTTGCTCTCAAACGCGTGGTGTGAGACTCGAACTTGGGTGAGGGGTTCACAATGTCCGTGAACGACACCTCGGCTAAGAAGGTGAAAGTGCCAGTGTCCATCTCTTCTGTGGAGTTCTTCCTCATACGGAACCAGGCTCGCGGATGAGTAACGGTTTAGTACCCGATGGGCACAGGCACAGTACGTCCAATTGCACGAGGTAAGTTCATAGACGGTGGAACACCTCGTGCGAGATAGACGTGAACGACATTTGTCTCGGCGAAGAGTCAATACACACCCGCGTGCCCGGCGACAGATAGACAGGATGTCACGGACTAGGGAAGTCTACCCGAATTAAAGGCATGACGAAAACGGATGTGCTGGACTTCGGTCGTCCAGACAAGAGAGTGGCCAATCGAGGTGCAAATAACACAGTTTTACTGTGGAACCTGCGACACAACGTACTTCACGCTCCCCGGCGGAAATCACACGATATATTCGTCGTGGTTATATGAGAGCGAACGCTGAAGAAGAAGAAGAAACGGTCATCATACCATCACTATGCTACCAATGTCAAACGTGGACACTAACAACATAATTCAAAAGAAAACTTGTTACAAAAGAAATGATTTGTCTACGTAGAATCCTCGGAGTAATACGAGACAGAAGCAGGAACGAAAACATCAGAAGGCTAATAAGCACAATCCGTATTCTGGGTTACACCAGAAGAGGACATATTAAGTGGTTTTCACATACGTACAGACTACCATCAGACAGTGTCCCTCAAAAAGCGTTACTAAACAGACACGATGGATACAAAGTCATGGTCAGACATTGCAAACAATAGAATACAGAAATAAAGAGTCAACAAAAACAAACATATATGAAGCACACAAAAGTCATCTCCAGAGAACTCTTCTACAGCCCTGACTTTGCAAGGCGTAAAGGAGTATAAAATGAAAAAAAACTGTGATAGGATAATAAGTCTTGTATAGTGCAACTTTAATGTCTATGTTGACATTTATTTTTCTTAAACATACTTGTCATCTGTCCTAGCATTTGGTATATTTTGCTGCATCTGTATTGTATCTCTTTACTGGTTTTTTCCTTTACTCGATATAATGCTTCCCTAGTACGTAAACTCCTTTACCTGTTTAAGGTGTTGATAATCGATGGAGATATTGATATTTCTTTCTTTGCTATTCCCATTATTTCTGTTTTTTTCGATATTCTATATAGGGTGATCTATATGTAAACTCATTGGCGTGAACAATTATACAAACTTAATAATCACAAAACTACTGCCTCTATGACGTAAATAATATTTACTAAGGGCAGCGCACTCAATGTCAAGATTTATAATATATCTGCTGCAGCAAAAAAGTACTATGCAGCACCTGATCGTAAGGGTTGAATGATACTGGGTACATATAGAGCGCTTCTACTCTATTAGTAGTTCGCCATCAACGCTGTGATTGGTTTTGTTTCTGCACCTGTCCGGTGTGAAAGTTGTAAAAAAAAATCCAGTGGTACCTTCACTATCACCACGATAATTCTTAAGATAAGGATAAAAGCTGTGACGGAGGCACTGTCATGGCTGATGGCACATGTCTATACTCATGCATGCATACTTAACTCAATTGACATTATCCGTAAATTTGACATGGCAGTCGTCCACCGTCAATTGGTGAAGTTATTGTCAAAATCTATAACTAGAAACTCTATATTCGAGGCAGTACATGTGAGTGTTGAGGGTGTTGAGCGGGCCTGCACACTGGCGAGCTTTGCAAGAGTGTCAAAAGAGACATCAATATATCGATCCGATATAGTTAAGGGACCTTTTCCGCTCAGAAGATATTCAAAAGTTCAAAACATGGTTGTTCTCGAGCTGCATAAGATTAGTGTACAGAACGGAACAGCCCATACAGAGAAACCATATAGGGAAACCACGAAGAAACTGACAAATCAGCATCGAGCTAGAATGGTCTTCCCCTGCACCCTGTGGAATTTATTGAGACGGGGATCGGAACACGTATGGACTAGTCATTAGGCAGCTGTTCGGTGATGATAACCTGTAATCATAATTTCTAACACACACACACTCTCTCTCTCTCTCTCTCTCTCTTTCTCTCTATCTCTGTCATGTTAACTCCAACGGAAAGGTAACACTAGTATATTTGAGACAAGACACGCTGCATGAGTTATCGAATTAGCAGAGCTCTGCTCTCTCTGTCCACCAATTGGTGCTCCATACCTAGACCAGCTGCTACCCAAGTCTAAGGTTCTGGACCACCCTGCACTGCCATTTGGTGTTAAGTTACATTTCCTTGCCCTAGATAAGGCTTGTATCCTCCCATGTGTGCTCGTCCGCCCGAACCCGTTAAACTTATGTAGGTAGACACCGCCCAAATGTCTGCTTTTTACAGAAACAGGTTGTACCGGCCACTGTTATACCGTAGCTATTGTCTGTACTACAGGCCTTCCGTCTAAAATGTAAACATGACCTAGAGGGCAAATTGCCGTGAAATTTATCGGTTTGTGTTGGTTATTTTTAGCATGCGATCTAAGTATGTAAATATCGACCAATAAAAATGACAACAATAATAAAAAATGTAATGAACGGGATCCTAATTAATTATGTTAGAAGCCCTTTACCGTCGATAGCGACAGTTATACGGTAGATCAGTCATATCTGAGATGACTTGACACCCAAAGAATATCTTTACGCACCGTTAATTTATTTGGTCAAAGGGCAACAACCAAAATAATGTTTTCCCCCATACAAGCCCAAATATGGTGTTAACGTTAAAAATATTAGTGTGATTGTTAGAGCGATGCAATTATTAATGAACTGAGCCTCGGGAGATAAAACAAAAAGGACAACGAATAATGATTACCACTCAAACGTAGGAGTCATTTTTCGTGTGCTCGCTGCTTTTAATGAAATTTATTGAATATTTCAAACCCATCTCAGTCATTGAGCAAATATAAAACCACCGATCTGTACCTTCGGTCACGTTATAACAACAGTAGATTAAATCAAGGTCATTTCACAAACTGCGTGTCATCGTATGTCAGCATCTGTTGAAAGCTGCTGCTAACATAAATTGGAAGCATAGGTTTATTATCCTGACATGTGGTGACCGGTTAAAATGATCTGTTCCGTCAAAATAGAGATCTGGGTTATGGGTAGTCGTTCAACTTTAGTGGCGTTTCATCTAATTTGGTTTGTCAACGTGAGACGACACACGCTGGTGAGGATTATTGTTGTTAGAGTAAATGAGACAAATGTCAAGTTGAATGTTGGGGTTTCAACCAAGCCCGACACCAGATAAGTCCTGCAGATTGTGTCTTTCATCCATATTGCTGATCCGATTGCTTTCATTGGTCACTGTAGGTATACTTTGTGTTACCAACTAATGAAAATCACGAATCAATCGACGTTCACGTGTGACAAGTCCACGAGACCTACATTTTGAAAAGGGCTTAGTTTCAACGTTGCAGCAGTTGTAATAACTTGATGTAAAATTAATCACATTATTGATTCTAATAGTTTTTTTTAAGTTTGACTTGTCCCACAATATTTGCCTAGACAGCTCATCGATACCTGATGTTATTACTGTAGGGTCATGTATGTTGCAAACACTAGTCATATATTGTGTTGAGAGCCTGTACTAACATAGTATTTACTCAATGACATCCATCATTCTTTCCCGAGCAGTTCGATGTACAACGTTACCTGAACTTTTAGCCCCAATATTTGTTATATACATTCTGAAACAACCAAACTGGACTCAACTATGATTGATATAGCGTTCGTCAAAAGACTTGTATGTGAAGTGCATATATTAATTTAAAATCAGATTGGCGCTGCGGATCTGATAATGATTGTATTTTGTGGGCCACTAGTCTAGAAGGACCACGGAGTTATTGTGGGTGGACAAATCGTCTAGACGGCGCTACTATGTCTTCACCACTAGTCTAGAAAGACCACGGCTCTACTAGGCGTGCAGCGCTGGTCTAGACTGATCACGTTGCAGAATGGCATACGATCTCAATGTGGCTAAAGGAAGCGCTACATGGACGCAATAAAGACCTCACTGAAAGCCTTTGAGATAGACCAAGATACATGGAAATAACGTGCACTAAACAAATCCACATGGCGATCTACAGTCAAAACATGAGCAGCATCTTGTGAAAAGATGAGAAGTTCAGCAATTCAATATCGTCTAGTTGCTAGAAGTCACGGTTAAACAAAAAAAACCGTCTGCAGAGGTTATTCCATACCCTAACTGTCACGGACATTTGCGACCACATAGGACTCATTATCGATTTCATTCATTCATTAATTCACACTATATATTTACGAACTCATAATCAAGGACATAATTTCAGCTCAGTTATCAAAATTGGATGTAACAAATGGTCATCATCAGTTGTGATGGTCAAATGAAAACACAACTGGAGATGTTGATAATCAAGCCGAAGTATGTGTAGCAACATCACTGGAGATGTTGATAATTAAGTCTACTCTAGCATGATGTATCTTCACTTAACGGAATACTGAAGACAGAAATGCTTAGTGTCATTGATTTGGGCTGCGATCTGCTCACGGTGTCACGGACACAAGTGGAAAGATTGCAAAGAATTAACAAAGTACTCAAGATACCACTATCACCGCCATTATATTCTTGTTATATTTGCTCAGTATTAAGGTGAATAGGGTGAACATCATGGAAAGAGAGGAAAGCAAACAAAGAGGTTATAATAACAGTTAGCATAAAGAAAAAATATTAAAGGAAATAGAGAGCAAGTAAATAAAATATTTTGGACAAATTAAAAGACATGACACCTTGTTGAAGATCTTACTTGAGGGTAAAGTCGAGGGGAGGCGAGCAAGAGGCAGACAGAGATACAAGTGGGAGAGTAACATCCCAAGATGGACAGGTTACAGTCTAGCAGAGATCAGCACCAAGACAACAGACAGGGGACGTTTGAGGTCTGTTGCGGTCCATCTTCTTTACGGAGATAACACTTGATGATGAAGGTACGACATCGAATGACGCAGGTAAACGCATACCTCAATCTAGCAAACAAGGAGCCAACAATAAACCAACGCCTAAATAAACAAGTGGAAGACCAACCAAGCGCGGAAATTCATGGATACTAAAGCAGAGGACAGGAAATTGGAAGAAGTAGGTATTGACAGTGAATCGGTGAAGGTCGACAAACAGAAAAAGTGTCTGACAAATGCAGTAATTACAATTGGAGAAAGCGTCTAGGTAGATGGACTGGTATAAGGAGAGAGCCGACGGTGCAAGGACATGTCCAGTTGCACTAAAAGAACCCAAGACACAGTCATATAGAAAGATGGTTCAGTCAAAAGAGAAATGAATAAGTGCGGGTAATAGTATGTCTACAACACTACATAATCGAGCATGAAAATAGAAATATAATCTGTGACGGCGGCACACTGCTTGATGATTTAACTACAAACTCTAACGGTATATACACTCAAGATTTACAAAACATGCTGCATAAGATGATGATGCTAATGAAGTAATAACTGTAGCTTTGATCAGGAAGATCTTGACTGCCAAAAACCTTTCTGACAAGAGACCAGATTGTTTGTATTTGTGTAACTGATGCGGCACCCTGCCTCATATGATGATGATGTTCGTTCGTCGTGATCGACGATGACCAAAAACTCAACCATAATAATAATAACAATAAATAATAAAATAAAAAAAATAAATGGGTTGAGAAATGACTAGCGCTGAAGTTGGTTTATAGTGTGGAAGAGTTGCGCTAATCGTCAACCACACTCTCCTGAGTTTTATCTTGGTCCAGTGGCAAGACAAAGTCGAGACAACTGGGAGAAAATCAGGTGCAGTGGATGGCCAGAGCGTACTATGTGTCTAACTGTGCCCTATGCTGTCCACACAGCTCTGCTGTTAGCGCCTATGTACCCGTTGAGTTACCTGCCAACTTCTTCCGAGTATTTCGCCGCAAACAGACTTTTTAAGCCTATGTAGACAAAGCCTTTGTTAACAATGCTAGGTTGGCTTGATTGAGATTATCTCATATAATATTATCTCAAATGTATGGTTGTGTAAGGAACATTTATGGTGCATGTTTAGTCCCGAAGAGAGATACTCCAGTGCGCCAGTATACCTTTAACACAACGTCCTGCTAGGAGCACATCACCCACTTCTGGTCCAACTAACTCATCATTTAGAATTTGTTGACCCATCCTCAGTGATAGCACATCTATCATTCACATCCTCAGTGATAGAACATCTAGCATTCACATCCTCAGTGATATCACATCTAGCATTCACATCTTCAGTGATATCACATCTAGCATTCACATCTTCAGTGATATCACATCTAGCATTCACATCTTCAGTGATAGAACATCTATCATTCCCCCGTCAAGTAGTGCCACAAGCGGACAATAGTGCAATGTCCGTTGGCCTACATCTCTTCGCCATGCATGGGAATTATTTACTAGAAGAAAAACGTAAGAAATTCATAAAAGATGAGACAATGATTTGTTTCTGGAGTCACAGATTATCCTTCAACTATCCATAGTCGCCTATTACCACATGCATGTATAGAAGACAGTGTCCCTATTATTTAAACTTTGAACTAGAGGTCCCAGGCACTGACATTTTTGCTTTACTGAACACTTTATATAATTTACTTTACTGAACAACTCGATTGTCCTAAGTATGACATGGATGTACTGTCTTGGTGATGCAGGGGTCAGAGGGCATGAAAGAACAGACTCATTGGCGGGTAATGTTGTTAATGACACTGAAAATAGATATGGCCTGCTATTAATTCATTCATTTCATTCATTTTCCTTTTGCGCTGAAGTTAGCGCATAGGGCAGAGGTCAGATCTCTCCAATTATGTCTGTTCAAAGCTATTCTGTGCAGTTCTTGAATTGTATGAATATTGGTTGTTTTACTTTCTCGAAGTATTGTTCTTCTGAGTGTTTCTTTTGGTCTACCCCTTGCTCTTTTGCCCGTAGGTATCCATTCAAGTGATTGGTGGTGTATTCTGTTGGTGTCTGCGCGTAGAACATGCCCGATTTGAATTCACTCCAATGGGTGTTAGTTATCCTACGAAGACATTCCTGCTATTACGGCAGTCAGTAATTTACTACATAGTGAATAGGATACGGGGGCGGTGATATCTTGCACATAAAACGTATGACAGATAAGAAGGGGTGGGCAGCTGTGAGGGGAGAATGTGCGTCCTCCCTGGAAATATCTGAAGATCGCAAAGACAACATTTGACTGGAAGTTTAAATCTGTATACTTTTGGATGTCTGCTGGAACGGAGAGCAGAGCGCTTATGGGAATGTCCATGTGTCACGATGCTAGTTTTCAATGTAATTGAGAATCAAGTCTTCCCGAAATAAATGGGGAATACAAGAGAGATAAACTCCTCCGCTAAAAAATGAGGCGTAGAAAATGAGTGTCTTCTTTGTGCGCTATTCTATAAACGGATTTCCTCCTTGAAGCAATGGCAAACTGCAGAAGTAATGTGCCTAGTAATTATATTTTGGACACCTTTTTCGTATAAAGAGAAATAACAGCATGGGAAGAGTAACTGACGGCAGTTAACGAAAACGGAAAGAGGGCGCTCAATACGACGATGGTGCAGTGATATATCCGATTGTTTAAACATGTCTTTAGCTGCGGCTGGTCAACTCGCCCATAATCGCGGAGTGTTCAGAGAATCCATAAGGAAGACCACGTTCTGGAAAGAATATGTCACATGATGATGACAAGAGAGGTACAGAAGCACCGTGATCCGTCTAGACCAGTGGTGCACTCGCAGTAGCGTCTTGATCCATCTAAATCAGTGATGCATGCACGACCAGTAGCTCCGTATCCGACTAGGCGAGTGGTAAACACCCAGTAGGTTGCTCATTCTCAAGCAGGTCATTGCAACAAACAATTATTATTTTGCTCCGAATAAGGTAAGGTGGTCCGTACTGGAACAATCGGATTATCACTTTGGTCACAGCATCTAGTCTTCCATTTGCACGATCACCGCATCTCTCTTTCCATTCACAAGATCACATAATTGCTCTTACATTCTCCAGATCTCAATAGCTGTTTTTCCAATCACATAATCAGACATGTATCTGTTCTTCCATTCCAAAATTGCAACAGGATTTGTTCTTCTATTAACCAGATAACAGAATTTATTTGTTCATTCACCAAACCACATCTTTTCTTTCATTCACTAGATCGAAGCATATGTTATGCCATTCACTAGATCCCACATGCATCTATTCTTCCATTCACTAGAACACAGAATCTGTTTCTTATACCAGATCGCTTAATCTGTTCTTCCATTCACCAGATTACAAAATGCGTTCTATCATTCAGCAGATCACATCATCTGTTCACTAAACCACATCATCTTTAATTCATTAATCACATCACAACATTTGTTTGTCAATTCATTCACACGATCACAATTTATTTCTTCCTTTCACACGATCACAATTTATTTCTTCCTTTCACACGATCACAATATTTATTCATCCATTCACCAAATCACATCATCTTTTCTTTCAATCACAAATTACACCATGTTTTAATTAAAAAGATCACAACATGTGTTTTTTTCAATTCACAAGATCTCAACTTTTGTTCTTCCATCCACAATATCGCAAAATTTGTTTTTCCATTCACCAGATCTCAACATCTTTTCTCCCATTCACCAGCCCCCAGCATCTGTTCTTTTATTCACATTATCACACATGCATTTGTTCTTCCACTCACTAGATCACACATGCATTTGTTCTTCCACTCACTAGATCACACATGCACCAGATCATACAATTTGTTCTTCTATTCCCCAGATCACATCACCTTTCTTACATTCACCAGATCATATCTTCTTTTTTACATTCACCTGATCACATCTCTTTTCCATACATTAACCAGATCACATCTCCTTTCTTACATTCATCTGATCACATATCTTTTCCCTACATTCACCAGATCACATCATCTGCCCTTACATTCACCAGATCACATCATCTTTCCTTACATTCACCAGATCACATCATCTTTCCTTACATTCACCAGATCACATCATCTTTCCTTACATTCACCAGACCACACTTTTCCCTACATTCACCAGATCACATGTCCTTACATTCACAAGATCACATCATCTGTCCTTACATTCACCAGGTCACATCACTTTATTTAAGATTAGACATGTTCGCAGTGCTTGGGCCTTCACAGCTCACTGCGCAGGTAAACAGATCAGGAAGGAGAGTGGTGCTTTTGCTATCAGTATGAGTAGCATGACCATGGAGACTATGGCGGTGACCAGGGCATTTGAATGGGTATGCACACAGAAGGTAGCGCAGGTCTGCATCCTAAGTGGCTCTATGAATATGTTTAGGAAGGTACAAGTGAGTCTCGTTCGCGACAGTTGATTGAGGCCTTGAGAAAGGCGAGGCTGAAAGTGGTTATATTTATTTTCGCGCCGGGACATGTGGGTGTTCGAAGCAACGAAAGAGCGGATCAACTGGTATCATGCGCGATTGTGGGACAGGGTGATAGGACAAGGGATCGCGCTGACGTTTTGAATTCCTTAAGAGATATAACACCCGAGAGTGAGACTAATGTGGATGATGATTCCTTTTCAATGGCTAGGATTAAAGATCAGGGATTGAAATGCGGTGTTGCTAGAAGTGAACATTTTGGAGGTCGTAGAAGAATGATGGTCAACCAGCAGAGGACCTGTACTGTCAGCAGAAGTGTAATGGCGGATACACTCAAGGAGAGATCGGAGCAACTATGAACGTGTCCAGTTTGCAATGATGATGATCCGACGACTAACTAATTAACTAACTAACATCACTTTTCCTTACATTCACCAGTTCACATCACTTTTCCTTACATTCGCCAGATTACATCCTCTGTTCTTCCATTTGCTAACAACATCATCTGTAATTGAATTAATCAGTTCATTTCTGTTCTTACATTCACCAGAACACAACATGTGTACTTTCATTCACCAGAACATAACATGTGTACTTTCATTCATCAGAACACAGCAATCAGAAGGAACAGAATAAAAGAAGACAAAAACACAGTTTCGAGACTAGTTAGTTTTAGAAATTTCATAGATTTCCCAGCGTTGTATCTGTTGCTCCAACATATGAAAAATTCACTTTATCAAATATAATTCTCTCCTGCCACGCACGTGTATAATGTACGCAATATTTTCTTTCAATTTGAGTATCTGTTGAATTTATAAAAAGTCAATAACTAAAAAAAGTCGTTCTCGCTGAGCACCTGCGAACTCTTTATAGGCACGCATTTTCATAAACCACAATATTAAAGTGAATAGTTTTGAGAAATAAGATTCATTTGTCCCTATGGTTTGTATAGTGTGATGCTTTTGTGATGTAATATGACATATTCAATGTCCTTCACCCTACTCGTCTAAATTTAACTCTAACTACTGCAGTTTTTCTCTACCCACCTTAAATGCACGTTGTTGGTGAGCGCTGATCAAAATTCTATGCAAGTTTTCTCTGTAATTATTGGGTTTACAACTTGAATACTTCCATAAACACGACGGTCGTGAGTGCGACAGATGGCGTGGCCTAAGTCTCCAATGTATGCATCAGCTGTTCTCAATTTACGTTGAGAATATTTAATAACGAGATCCCAATGGAATAATAAACCATGGTTATCGTCAAAGATATCGTCTTTTCTATCATCTCACAATAGTTTTACTGTAAATTTCACAATAGATTTACTGTAACTCACAAAAGTTTTACTGTAATCTCACAATAGCTTTACTGTAACTCACAAAAGTTTTACTGTAATCTCACAATAGCTTTACTGTAACTCACAAAAGTTTTACTGTAATCTCACAATAGTTTTACTGTAATCTAACAAGTTTTACTGTAAATCTCACAATATTTTTACTGTAATCTCACAATAGTTTTACTGTAATCTCACAATAGTTTTACTGTAATCTCACAATAGTATTTTTGTAATCTCGCAACAGTTTTACTCTCTCACTATAATTTTACTGTCTTTTCACTATATTTATATATATATATCTGTGATTTCGCAATAGTTTTACTGTAATCTTACTAGTCTTTCTGCAATCTTCTACCTTAGGTGGATGATGATTCCTTTTCAATGGCTAGTATTAAATATCAGGGATTGAAATGCGGTGTTGCTAGAAGTGAACATTTTGGAGGGCGCAGAAAATTGATAGTCAACCAGCATAGGACCGGTACTGTCAGCAGAAATGTAATGGCGGATACACTCAAGGAGAGATAGAGCAACTATGGACGTGTCCAGTTTGCAGCAATGATGATCCGATGACTAACTAACTTCCCCTTAAGGAACCAGGCTCACGGATGAGAAACGGTTCAGTACCCAATGGGCACAGGCACAGCACGTCCAATTACACGAGGCAAGTTCATAGACAGTGGAACACCTCGTTCGAGTCAGACGAGAGCAAAAAATCGTCTGGGCGAAGAGTCGCCACTACGCGTGCCTGGAGACAGAGATATAGAGGCTGTCACAGTTTAAGGGTAGCCCACCCGAATTGTCAAGGCATGCCGAAATCGGATGTGCTAGGCCTACAAGGCGCATAACGGTGGCACAGCGTAATCACGCTCCCGGCGGAAATCGCACGGATATCCGTGATGGTTACAATGGAGCGAACGAAAAACAAACAAACAAACAACTAACTAACTAACTAACTTCTACCTTATTTCTATAATTGTGCCGCAATCTTGATATTACCGGTATACCGTGTTGATGCCATTTTTCTCATGTCTTCCTATGACATCCATGTATATTACTTGTGTATCGTTCTACTATAATATGAATACACATAGATAATGCAACAATCGTTTATTATTATCACTTTCCTCTAACATTTAGCAAAGCTAAATTATCAAGAGTGCTTCCATCAGAACTTCTGAAATAATACCAATTGCATTGTGATGATATTCTAGCAGAACTTCTGAAATAAGAACAATTGCATTGTGATAATATTCTAGCAGAACTTCTGAAATAAGAACAATTCCATTGTGATAATATTCTAGCAGAACTTCTGAAATAAGAACATCTGAATTGTGGTGAGATTTACTAAGATGAATCGGGTCTGTCAGAGGAAATGGTTAGCGTAGAAATGATATATAATATATACCAAGTCTTTAGTATACCAATTTTATATACAAGCCAAAAATGCAAACATGAATATTAGTAAGAACCGTTTTCCGTATCACACATTCCTAGCTAACGATGTTTTTCACAAATCTAATATTGAATTTTTTGATCGTTCTTGCCACAGACATTCTGAGTGCAGGAAAAACAAGTGCACTGTTGTCTGTATGGTACTATAGAATAATTATATCATATTACTAGTCAAAAACTCTTTAAGTTTGGCTACTTTTTTGGCAGTATATAGTTTTTTGTGTAGTAGTGTCCAAATTGTTTAGGTCTCTTAGAACCCCTAGTTGTTTTCGCAGTTTGGGGTCAGAGAATATAATACTTTCATCCTGCAGGCCAAAAATATTGTCTTGGAGAGACGGAATTGGTCTATGTCCGTATTTTGCTGACTTATAAAATCAACGAGATTTGATTAGCTTGACAAAGCACTTTGATCGTGTGTGCGTGGTACCAGATATATAACCTATCAATAGAATTAAAACTTGATACAAATGTCATTGGTTATTGTAAAGATGCGAGCAACGATGTACGACTTTTCTCATACAAGAATATTGATTGAATTCTTAAGAGGAAATGCAAGCATAGAGCACGACTTAAATTGCCTCCAATACATTTTCAACATTTATCTGAAATAAATTATTCTTGAAACACTTGTAAATTATCAAACAGCAATATTTATTCGGTGATCAAGCTACTTGTACTTTGGTTTTGATTGATATCGATCCTGGTCAGAGGATTAGCTTCATGGATTCGTACTAAAATTGAAGACCTACTTGATCGAGAATGTGACATGAAGATGAACAGCGCACAGAGTAAATTACTGTTGAAGTGAAGATCTAGAATCGAGCTCAATTATTCGGAGCAAAATAATAATGTTTTGTTGCAATGACCTGCTTGAGAATGAGCAACCTACTGGGTGTTTACCACAAGTCTAGTCAGATACGGAGCTACTGGTCGTGCATGCATCACTGATTTAGATGGATCAATACGCTACTGCGAGTGCACCACTGGTCTAGACGGATCACGGTACTTCTGTACCTCTCTTGTCATCATCATGTGACATATTCTTTCCAGAACGTGGTCTTCCTTATGGATTCTCTGAACACTCCGCGATTATGGGCGAGTTGACCAGCCGCAGCTAAAGACATGTTTAAACAATCGGATATATCACTGCACCATCGTCGTATTGAGCGCCCTCTTTCCGTTTTCGTTAACTGCCGTCAGTTACTCTTCCCATGCTGTTATTCCTCTTTATATGAAAAAGGTGTCCAAAATATAATTACTAGGTACATTACTTCTGCAGTTTGCCATTGCTTCCAGGAGGAAATCCGTTTATAGAATAGCGCACAAAGAAGACACTCATTTTCTACGCCATTTTTTAGCGGAGGAGTTTATCTCTCTTGTATTCCCCATTTATTTCGGGAAGACTTGATTCTCAATTACATTGAAAACTAGCATAGTGACACATGGACATTCCAATAAGCGCTCTGCTCTCCGTTCCAGCAGACATCCAAACGTTTACAGATTTAAACTTCCAGTCAACGAGCTCAAGTAATTAATTCTAGTATTCTGTTGTGATGCCTGTTAGGTGTGGATATATAGAAGAATAGGGAGAAAGTCATTGAAAGAGAATAAATCAAACATACTGGTCCTAACAACACTTCGCATTAAGAAACCTTTGTCAAGAAACATATAACAAGGGCCAAGCATTTCAAGTTTTTCTTTTGATATTTTCAGAGTCTGCTTGTTATCAAAGATGGTTCCAAGATATGACGGTTAGTCTTCTTTCACTAGTGGAAATCTATCAAATTTGTCTTTTTGGGTTTTTGTTGATAGTGAGAATATGGTGTATATTGTCTTTTTAGTTTGTTAACATAACCTAATCGTTGAACTATTTGTCTAGGTTGTCCAGGTATGGGGGTGTTTGGGGTGCCTTGGAATATGATAGTGGATCACGAGGCACATACACAATCAGCAATCTTCGAAGAGCAGAAAATATAATAAATTTTGGAATGCGATTAATGACAATTGCCATGAGATATAACTCAATAATAGCAATGGAGATTTCGGTTTGCTTACATTCTTTATGTCCGGCTCTGTGGCGAAGTGGTACAGAGCACGTCTGTGACGGCAAAGGTACCGAGTTCGATCCTCACCACAGGCAATTGTGCATCCGGACCGTTCAGAAAGCAATGGCAACCTACTGAACGTATTTATATTGCCTAGAAAATCACCACAGCCAACAAATGCTGGGTTGATAGCTACGTCCTGGATAGGATATGCTACCAATCTACATTCTTTACAAGAAAAACATATAATAAAAGTGTAACTAAATCTGCTAGATATATCTCTCTGGAAAAGTAAACTTTTTGATACAGAGTGAACAAAGTTTGCTAAAAGGAAACTGACTAAAACAATCAGCTTTGTGAATGAGGTTCACATACTGCGACTAACATATGTCGCCCTGTAAAAAGATAACCATAGACACATCGCCCCTTGAGCCCAGAAACCCAAAAAAAACACACAAAAACTATAGAATGTAAAGACAAAATCTCATAAAGATCTAAGTGCACTAAAACAAAGAAAATTGACGACGCTCCAACTGACTACCCGAACACGAATAAGAGTTGGCTCAGCGCAGGAGGCATTAAAAAAGTAGTGGAGGAATCTATATAAAATTACCCAACGGAAACAAACATATACAATCAATAGCGCAGGAATTCATTCTGCACATTTCAAAGTAGAGAGTGAAGCAAGCAATCAAGGAAGCAACACGTTTGTTGCTGGGATAATCCTACCTGGAGAAAGAAAGGATAGTGATCCTGACCAATTCAAAACTTCTTTGCAGCCCCCCCCCCCGAAACTCAAACGTATCCCACATCAATGACTTGAAATCTTTACAATACTGCTTACAAACACGCAAAAGAAGTGGTTCTCTAATGGACTCTAAGCCACTACACTCTAAGCCACACATGGGAACTTAGATAGCAGACTAGCTATCAAACACTGGAAATCTTTACAATACTGCTTACAAACACGCAAAAGAAGTGGTTCTCTAATGGACTCTAAGCCACTACACTCTAAGCCACACATGGGAACTTAGATAGCAGATTAGCTATCAAACACTGGAAATAACTACCCATAACAGATACAATAGTCAATATTATTCCCAGAAATGAAGTTCATAATCACAGTCCCCATTAACACGGAATGTAACTCAACTCATCCAACAGCCACAAAAATGATACTATTTACAAGATTGGAAGAAACAATCATTTTTTAGATGAAGAATCGGTCATAACAGAGTCCAACAACACATGTACGGGAAGTTTGGAGCTGGTATCACGCATATATTACCCAGTGGACAAAATGCAGAAAGCACAAAACATATTTTACAGGACTGCTAACTGGACACCAAATGAAGAAATCTATGACCATCTGAAACAGCTCTGCCGAACAAACTCTACGGTCCTGTCTTGGAACTGGTTACTGCAGTACAATTCGTAGACAAAATCAATATCAGCGCCTGACTACCACTGGAGAACCAGGAGGAACATGTAAATGAACAGACATATGTACAAGTGTACCTATTTCTGTTCGTTTTGATATTTGCCTTGTGCTACCCCAGCCCACCTTTTCCAGTTTCGGGTTGTTTCCCGACACTGGAGCTTTATCTCTGGAGGAAGATCAAGTATTGACTGAGCCCCGACCCTCAGCAATATAAGACTTATGGGCTACTGGTAAATCTAGACTTCTAAAATGACACATTTGACTATGCCCTTTGTTTTCATTGACTTACACAACAGTATCATATACTGATCTATACAAAGACCGATACCGTCATGTTAGTCATTAAGAAAGTTTGATGTTCCATTACCCAGTAGGTCTTCATACGAGACGGTCATGGCTGAGCCAAGATTTGTGGCACGTTCATGATTTCGCCCACATATTTTATTTTAACTAAAGTCGGCCATGGCTCTTTCAGGCCTCGGAAATCGATAATTAGTCAGACTGCTGTAAAATTGTATAACAATTTATAACAATTGTGTAACTTATGCAAAACTCACGGTCGATCAGCTTAACAGCGAAAACACAAACTATGAGACTCTTGAGTTCGAGTATGAAAAAAATACAGATAACATTATACAAGACAGTTTCAGCGTTTCAACCTTAATGCCTTTTTGAAGAAAATACAAAACAAACAGGTATAAATAAAGCCACAAACACACCTGCATTAGAAGGCAGACATTTACGTTAATGACTTAACGTCATTGTTACATCGAAGTTTCTGTTGTTAAATGTATGCATTCTGATGCATTTGTGTTAGTGTCTTTATTTGTACTGTTTATTTATATTTTCTTGAAAAGGCCTTAAGGTTGAAACGCTGAAATTGCTTGAATACTGTTATCTGTATTTTTTTTCATTTAAAAATATGGCCAAATAAGAAAGAAATAAAACAATTCTGGCAGCAGAAAACAGCATGAAAGAAAGCACAACAAAGGATCTGCCACCAAAATTTAAATAAAAGAATGATCTGTATTAAGATCAAATGGACTGTCGTACAATCTGCAATATACAACGATTTTCAAAATGCGTACCTAGCTCTATTATCCAGTGGTGCAAGACTTTATTGAAGTCACATATATATATATTGTGTCACAGCATTTACAAATGATGATAACCCCGTAAATGACGTAACGAGATTTACTTGTAAAGATATCGTAGATAGTAAAATTGGCCTCAGGAAATGACATGGAGCTGATGCACATTACATAGGAACAAGTGTTACAACGCTGGAGTCAGTATCCAACTGTGCCCAAACAGCCCGAAGCATTGGTTCTGGTGTGACTATGAACCTAGATGTTAAAGTTTTTGTCACTTCTTATACAACCAGAGGAAATTTTTAGAAGAAAACATGAATTTTCAGGATCCGACTGAAGAATGGAATAATGTTTGAACAAGATTCTACGGACAGTACAGTAATGGGGATAATAAAATGAGGACAAATTTAACTCTATCAGAAGAAGAAGTACCCTGAGTATTAGTATCATGGTGAGAGAATTTACAGACACGTAGAAAAGCCGATGAAAAGGACACTGTCAGGATCTGAACGTCTTCGAAATCACACCGCATCAATCATCTCATAGGATTGATCAATAATGCCCACATCAATACTACAGTTCTGAATCATAACGATCGTTGTATACCTATAATTCACACGAGATAACTGTGAGCCTATTTTCGCTTGAAGTATCATTATGACAGATTGTATATTTGATATACAGTGCATGTACATTATGCTGTGAATATACACATATCGCATACGTTACAAACAAATGTATTCAGTAGATGAAAACAATGGTAACTTAGAAATGTTGTTGTTTCCAACTTGAAAAGTGTGAAATTTAGGAGCAGTTCAAGCTGTTACTGTAGACAATAACTGTAGATACCATTCATTGCATTCATGTAGTTTTGATCCCTCGCTTAGCAACGTTGTGCATACCAGATGTAGTTTATTAAGACAATGCTCAAACAGAATACCAAAGTTAATTACTTGAGCTCGTTGTGTAGACAGCTTTGCTGCACTTGGATCAATTTACTGTTGGATTATGAATCGATAGAAATTAATAGCAATAGCAGATGATCACAAAGATACATATTCAAGAACAGACGTTCAGAAATCTACAAGTTGAGTTTACATCGCTCCCATTAAGAAATGTTACGATACAATATGCTAGATTCTGTTTTAGAATAAACATTTGATCGATGGACGTAAACATATCTCGTCTTCATCTTCTGCCTTCGTTCGTAAAATTCTAAAGATTAACAGGATGTATTCAAGATAACGTAGTGCGTTGTGTCATGGTTTGCAGCTCGGATGATATATCTGCGTTTTTTGTCCTGATATATTCGACATTGCCACGAGTTGTGGATCACATTGATCCTCTTTGTGATGGGTCACCCAACTGCACCTCTAAAATCGACTTAGTTGTCTCTAACGACATGAATGACAGGTAACATTGTCGTTTTTCTTTTCTCTCCTTTCAGTCCCAGACAATACACGGTCGTAACAAATCTCTAATACAAATATATATATATATATATATATATATATATATATATATATATATATATATATATATATATATATATATATATCTTCTTTGTTATAGATATATACACTTCTTTAAGAAGTCACTCACGCAAAAGGAGAGCATCACATCCTTCAATATGCTTAAGCGACCCAAGTCCAATTATGCATTCGACGGTAAGGTAAATTGGAATAAATTCTCAAAAGTTCTTTACATGGTGTTACAATTGGTCGTGGTAATAGTTCCGCATAAACAGCTTTACTAATCGCAAATGGATACTTTATTGACTTGCCTGTTGTACTTTAAATTGCCTCACTGAATTACTGCCACAAGTCCAAGTAACAGAGGCGCAGTACTATCATATATCAAAATACGGCTGCATCCATGTCAGAGAAACTTTATATTGGAACCAACATCACGGCACAAGGGTAAAGGAAGGGTTGGGGGCTGACAATATTTTCTCCTAGGTGCTGACTTGCCATTACATCAGTCATGTAAAGCCATATAACTTCTGAGTGTTTCACAATTGTAGACTGTGCTTTCTTCGGATATTTTCAGAGAGGACACGTTTTCTTCCCTCATGCCTGGTCATTGTGATTTCTAACATATTCGGAAAGTAGAAATATATATCTGATATTTATCATTCTGCAGTAGATTTAAGACTACTCTAATTAACTCCCATAATTTTCTTCTCCTCACTGTGTAATCCATTATAATTTTAACTACCAATGCACCCCCGATTTCGATTCCTCTGACTCCTGCATGACCTCTACAGCGTGATACATTTTAGGCTATTTTGTAACTTGTGTCATGCCGATGATATCCATCTCTTGGCTGGTTCCGAGTCTGAAATCAAAGAAACCACCTCAAAGTTAGTAGGAAATATGGCAGATGCAAAGTCAGTGTTGCAGGCACTGAAAGATCCAAAGAACATGAGTATGAATGAACTTATGGCCTGCCTACTACACTCAGCAGTACTACCAAAGAAACAGTACTGCAGTGGATCCCTGGTCACTGTGGCATACCTGGAAATGAAAACACTGATCTCCTGGTACGGAAAGGGGGATCACTGGAACAAATAGAAAGTGATAACACGTACTATGAATGTAAGACCATGTTAAACGCAGAATATAAGAAAAAAGTGGAAGCAGATGCACCCATCTGCAGAACCAAATGACCACTACCATCAAATCTCACGCTAGGAAAAAACCATCATCTTCAGACTACGAACTGGCCACATCAGACTAAGAAGTCACATGTTCCGAAAACTGAAGATTGGCGAGACAGACCTTTGCAACTGTGGACTGAGCCCAGAGACTGCAGAACACATTCTTCATGCCTGTCAACTCTACCAAGAAGAGAGGAAGAAAATATGGCCTACTGAGACGGTACTGCTTCCAGACTTGAGGGGTTCCATGGATGACCTACAGCGAATCACACAATTCATTGAAGCTATCGGTGCTGTAACCTGATATCTGACTGAAGAACGATGAAGAAGAAGAAGGAAATATAGCATGGAAATTAAAATTGATAAAAGCAAGATATTGGTGACTAATGAAACCAAGCAAGATCCAATAGATATCCGGTTAAATGGTCACAAAAATTATTAAGTTACCACCTTCAAATGTCTCGGGTCCCAATTTTTATTAATGTGCTGTGGTGAATGCAACTCGTGAAATGAGATTAAGCTAAGATTCGAGATGGCAATGGCTGCCATGTCAAGGTTGAATATGATTTGGATAAGTAAGATTAGTATTACAGTAAAGATAAATCTATTCAAATCGATTGTGCTAAGTATACTTTTATACGAATGTGAAAGCTGGATACTCAATTCAGACTCAGAAAAAAATGATTCGGGCTTTTGAAAACAACTGCTACAGATTTTTGTTAAAAAATAGCTATATAGTACACAAGACAAATATATTTGTCTGGCACGACATAAACAAACTTGCAGGTTATCAAGAACCACTCGTGGCAGTGATGAAACGGCGTAAACGAGTATGGTTTGGACATATAACGAGACAAAATTTGCTTTCTAAAATTATTTTGCAACGAACAATAGGGCCTACAGGGTAGAAGGAGAAGAGGTGGTCATAGAAAATCCTTGACTGATGACATCAAGAATCATATGGGCGTGATTTTTCTACACTCCTCCGAATGGCTGAGGATAGAATTGTTCAGATGACTTTTTATGGTGATGTATCCAGTGTGCCACCCGCACACAAATGACGTATTGTCATCATCATCATCTCGTGCCATCTCCGCAACCAATGTTGGCTGCACCAGACCTCCAACATCCCGTGTCCCTTGTTTTCGTGGTACTAGACTGTAACCTGTCCATATTGTGATTTTACTCTCCGTGTTATGACATGTTATGGGTCGTATTATTATTATTATTATTTGGACGTTGGTGAGGAGTAGTAACCAAATTGTGCCTTAATATGCACGTTTCTATATTGCGTATCCTGCTGTGCAGACTGAAAGAATCACCATCGGTGGTAATGAGGAATTTATCTTGACTCAGAAATCCAACTTTCCGAATTCGCTAGATGTTGATGGATGTACATGTTAAATTGCGCGCGTTATTGAATGTACAAGTTCGACACTTAAAAATTAAACAACATGTAAAAAAACAAAAGCAATGATCACTATTATTCCTTGCACTTGAAGCACAAAACTTGCATGACTGTAGACTTGTGCTTTTTATCAACTGATAATTTTTTAGTGTCCTGACTTGTAGTAATGTCAGACTAGACCGCGTTTCTGCCAGCTGTTTCTGCCAGAATATTATGAAAAATCACATTAGATGACGGTCAGTTTTAAAAAAAAATGTAATCTGGAAAAATTAATATCAGATGACATCCAGTAAAAAAAAAGTAGAACATGGAAAGTGGTGTTCAGTTAAAAACTGAAAATAACTATCGAAAATAACTTAAAATGGCGTTCAACAACAACAAAATATGGAAAATGATTTCATGTGAACATGTAAAATGTAAAGACATGGAAAAGAAAACCACTTAAAGTGGCGTTCAGTAAAACTACGTAATTTGGAAAATCATTTCAGGTGGCATAAAATAAAAAGAATGGAGACGACTAAAAGCCACTTAAATACTCGCAAGAATTAATTCCGCAGGCAGTTTTATTATCTACATTGTGTACTGTTTTTCTGTTTAAAAATTGATTATAACAGTGGGCTTGGATTGGCTAATTTAAACTAAACTAAAATCACCAATTTTTACATTTTACAGTATAAAAGCGCAGAAGTAATATAATTTTCTTTACATTTATTATGTCATGAAGTTTATACCTTAGGAGCAGGTGGAGTTATATCTTGTTTGCATAATCAGACACGTTCGTGTCACGAGCCAAGCATTCATTGCCAGGCTGTATTCGCACTTAGTACACGCCGGATATAAAAGCCTGTATTTTGTTTCCTATCTGGCACGTGCCTATTTTCCCCGGATCAGTCTTAAATTGCAGAAAAACACAATATCAGCCTGGCATACGGCTTCTGCTCATTTCTCATGGTTAAGTTTCGAAATAATTTCTCCCTAAAAGTTATGCTGCCCCAAATTATGTTGCGCTCGATTATTCATATTTTCCAGTCCAGTTGTATTGATTCCACGTACGCGTTTCGTGATGTTTATACTGTTAGAGTTTTTAGTTACCAGCTGTTTTGAAACCGTTAAAAATGAAGGCTTTTTATTAGAAGCACGGGTGCAAAAATGTTAGCGTTAGGATCAGGAAATAGGCTATTTAAGACCTTGCTGCATTGCCACGTGGGTCGTCCTGTGTGCAGTCTTGTATTGCTAATGAAGCAAAGATAAGCATGATGTGAATTGTGGGAAAATTTCCTGAAGACTAATGGTATACTACAGGATAACATAATCCTTTCAATTTCTGCTTACCAGCGATGCTGTGGTAGCTCCAGCTTCCTGCTTCTTAACTGTCTTTTAAAAAACATTTCATTTAGCCCATCTCTCAAAAGTTATTTGGTCTCTAATCTCCTGCCTTCATGGAAACATCTCAACAGCAGTGTGGCAACAATGATTTTTAGAAAGTTTGAAGTCCTAAATGTTACTTGTTCTGAGAATTATACGTAATACTGGAAACAGACTAAGCGCTGATGTTGCTGGCATTACAGATATAGAAATATGTTACAGCGAACGTAAGAATATGCATACACCATAGTTCTGAAACTCTTCTACCCCTGGCGCCGAAAGGCAACAAAGGGTTTCAGTGAATAGATAGAGATATACAGCTATCAAACTCCTGTAGCTTTGCAGAATGTTGCCAAGAGAACGGAAAGCGGAGTGTGCCATGATTTACAGTTTGATTGCAATATTTGTGTCTAATGGCCTGACACATGCGCATTTAGCAAGACTTCTCAGTCACGTTGACTCTCTATTGAATATGACAACCAATTCCATCCCCACACACTCCTTAATCGAATCTTACAACATGCATGGCAGTAATAGTGACATTTTTCTTTGTTTCCTTGTTGGGTTCGAACACACACGGTTCACGACTATTACTACGTTACCCAGTTACATTGCTAGCTCTCAGTTCCTTTTTAGCTACGAACTACTTTGCGAGCTCCCAATTAATGTCTTAGCTTCCAATTACTTTGCTAGCTCTCAGTTCCTTTTTAGCTACGAACTACTTTGCGAGCTCCCAATTAATGTCTTAGCTTCCAATTACTTTGCTAGCTCTCAGTTCCTTTTTAGCTACGAACTACTTTGCGAGCTCCCAATTAATGTCTTAGCTTACAATTACTTTGCTAGCTCTCAGTTCCTTTTTAGCTACGAACTACTTTGCGAGCTCCCAATTAATGTCTTAGCTTACAATTACTTTGCTAGCTCTCAGTTCCTTTTTAGCTACGAACTACTTTGCGAGCTCCCAATTAATGTCTTAGCTTCCAATTACTTTGTTAGCTCTCAGTTACTGTGTTAGCTCTCAATTACTTTGTTAGCTCTCAATTACATTGTTAGCTCTCAATTACTTTGTTAACGCCCAACTACTTTGTTAGCTCTCAATTACTTTGTTAGCTCTCAATTACTTTGCTAGCTCTCAATTACTTTGTTAACGCCCAATTACTTTGTTAGCTCCAATTTACTTTGTTAGCTCCAATTTACTTTGTTAGCTTTCAAATTACTTTGTTAGCTCCCAATTACTTTGTTAGCTCTCAATTACTATGTTAACTGCCAATTACTTTGTTAGCTCTCAATTACGTTGTTAGTTTTCAATTACTTTGTTAACTTCCAATTACTTTGTTAGTTCCCAACCTTCCAGATTCATAATAAAACCTCTTGGTTCCGTCAGAATTACAACTTACCTGCAGACACAATATTGTTGTTGGTGAGAACAGATTATTGTAAGATCATATGTTCATATTAGATATCATTTTAATCTGCAGATATAGTGCTTGTATTCTATGTTCATTTGAAGTCATGTAGTTGGAATACTGGTTGTCAGTTCATAATTTCATTATTGTAATAGTTTTACAAGAACGAATGCGAGGAAACAAACATTCTCAAAAAGAAAGCAGGAAACAACAATTTCAGTTATCATCACAGAAATATCATTCTTCAAAACCACACCATATGCGCATACGAAATAAAAATCACGAAATAAAATCATTGACATTGAATTATGTAAATTCATTTTTCTGTTAACGTTAACAGATAATCCACTAACTGTACAAATTGGGGCCCGTCGTTCCCATCACTCTGCCATCTGCTATTCCCTCTCACTGATTTAACATCATTTTTTTCTTATTACTTTCTATAGTCTGCAGAAATCATGTTTATACATTTCGTATTCCATAGACGTTTCTTGCTGTCATAACATGACTTTTCAGTAATTGATAACTGATTTTAAAAATTATAATCTGTACACTTATTAACGTAAATTAAACAAACTTGAAACAAGTTTAATTGCTATTTCATGGACTAATTCAAAATTAAATATCGTATAGTCAGCTGAACAAGATCAACGTAACACATCTCTTATAGTCAGATGAACAAGATGAACATCACAGCTCAGAGTATACTTACAAATGCGAGCATCAGAATTATATAGAAAAATTGCATTACTGTCTAAGATTAGTGTGTTAGACCACATGTCAATTCAAGGTGACGAAAGTAAACAAACGCAATAAAAGTTTAGAATAGTGAGTGATAACTATACTAAATGCTGATATATTAACAAGTTTATCGTTGGAATAAAATATTTATTATAAGTTATCAACTGTGAATGGCTTATGTACCATATTATTAACAGTAATGATGTTCTGTGAGGTCATAGACAAAAGTAGTGCCATCAATCGCGTGATAGCAATAAACAAGGGATGGAAGTGATTCGAATCTAATTTATTTTTGTTTGCCAAAAGATTGTCTTCTCAATATATTCTCCTCAACTACGCAATTACTGGGAGTTTTATAACAGAGGTCGGCAACCTTTTGCTAACTGTGTGCCAACTTAAGGTTTCAAATTATTCAGAGTGCCAACATTACATATCATTGTATACAAGTCGAGACAATATTCTTTTTTTACCATATATTTTATTTTTATATTTTAAATAATTAATATATAGTGATATTCAATAATATGTAAAGTTGTAAACACCATTAAAAGAAATAGTTTCTTGAAAGATTTTTAAAAAACAGGAAATGTGAAGAGTCTGTGTGCCATTTGAAATTGCTTGGCGTGCCAAGTGTGGCACGCGTGCCATAGGTTGCCGACCCCTGTTTTATAACGTGGGCAACTTGTATGTGTTTTCTCCGAGTTCATAGTCCATTTTTATAAGAACAAACACGTGACTTACCACAGATATTACTTTAAACATTCTTTTTATGAATCGTCCCACTGGCGAGTGAAACTTGTTATTTTATATACATAAAACGCGGGTCTGCTATTACTAATATTGTTACCTCAAGCTTCGCCATACAAAACCAAATCTTTCTCCTATATAAGTCATGCGAACTGGTCACATCAGTTGGCTCACGTTGGCCGATCTATGTCTTTTCAGTGGCTAGCAATGCTAAATATAAGCAAAGTGACTAATGAAAATAAAATGAGTGACGTAGTTCACAGAACTTATATAAAGAATGATTTTAATCAAATTGCCTAGTCTGTAGTGCTCACTGGCACTCATGTAGTTATATTATTATTTGAAGTGAGATCAGGGAACCTACCTCATCATAAGACGCGTTCTTAGAAGATCTAGACTGTAGCAGTATGATGATGGTGGCTCTTTACCTCTTTACAGAAAGCAAATTAGTGTAAAATTGCAATTGAATTATGAAGTTCTCAAATTGCAAATTTACCTCTTGGCTAATTGCAACTTTCCTCCTGGCTAATTTTGCCTATTTACGATCTGCAGTGGCGGAAGCAGAATATACATGACAGATTTGAGTATATATCTGCAGATCCTTTACTTCTACATCATCATTACGTACCGTCTCCGCAAAGAAGGCTGGCTGCAACAGACTTCAAACATCCCCGGTCTCTTGTCTTTGTGGTGCGCTCTCGAGGCTGTCTCGTTAAGTTTCTCTCCCACTTGTATCTCTTCCTACCTCTTGCTCGCCACCCCTCGACTTTACCTTCAAGTAAGGTCTTCAACAAGGTGTCATGTCATTTAATATGTCCAAAATGCTTTATTTGTTTGATTTTTATTTCTTTTAATAGTTCATTTTTTCATAGGCAGTGTAGTTAGAATATCTTTGTTCATTTCCTTATTTTCACAAATTTCTCCCTATTCTTCTATATATCCAGAATTAAAAGTCATCACTTATATTTTATACTTATTTGTTCATTGTCCATGTTTCAGCATTCTGAGCCATTCTTCTAATGGTTCGCTTCAGACGAATGGATATCTCGACGTAATGCAGCGCCCCTTGCTATGCTATCAAAAAGCCAGTCCTTCCTACAAATTTGGGTTGCAGATGAAATCGTTTACGGCTGTTCTACAGATATCTTTATATCTCAGGTTTTGTCTGACTCTTTGCAGTTCACTAGCTCTCTAAAATATAATTTCTTTTGTAATACAATAATTTGATATTCTTTTCACTTGGTCAAGCCATCTTAGGCAACCATTTCTGAGACGCGTTACAAGACTTCCTTGTTGGTAACATTGCACTGTCATCTGATGCTCAATATTTATTTCTGTAACACATCATATTACACATGTTTAACCCAGCATTATTGAAAGTGTTTAACCCAGCATTATTGAAAGTGTTTAACCCAGCATTATTGAAAGTGTTTAACCCAGCATTATTGAAAGTGTTTAACCCAGCATTATTGAAAGTGTTTAACCCAGCATTATTGAAAGTGTTTAACCCAGCATTATTAAATGTATTATTTTGTTCGTTGGCAGAAAAACATAGTCAATACTGAAAATTCTTTTTTAAATACAGCAAAAACATTTTCAGTTTTTTTTCTGCATTTCAGTGGCACAGTATCACCTGCCAACATAGTTTTGTGCTCACACTTGCAAAGTTCACATGGTCCTGACACCGTGTTACTCTACTCTACCCTGATATCTGATCATTTGATACTGATCGGTTATAAAACAATATCGCTGCACTTCAAATGAACCCAAATGTAGATACACTTCACTAGCGTATGTTCAAGAGCGTGCATGTGGTTGTCTCTATACGTTTGTTTAGAAATGTATATCTTCATCTATCGTATATATTATGATCCTGTACAAGTGTTGAAGTATTATCAGTAACACGAACCTATAACATCTGTATTCGTTCTACAATAACGAGGACACTTGAATACTTGTACGGGATGTACGTTGTTGTTGTAATAGTCCTTGTCTCGATTGATCAGCTCTACGTGACTTGAGTACACAGTTTGAATGTCGTGATAAAATCACATCTTTTTATGGAGTTAGTCAAGCACGGAAAACCACGTTTACTCTAGTTGCCAGGTGATTTGGTGCCGTCAGAACGGACTGGTTCCATTACAGTTGGTCTCAAGAATTTGTAATTTATCATCTTGCTTCCTACTTGAATTTATTTGCATAAGCTATTTTTTGAAGCAACATTATACTGTCTCTATGTTATTTATGCTTACAAGAAGACCTATTGGCCCCTGTAGAACGAATATGGGTGTTATATGTTTGTGTTAATGAGGATACTTCAATACTTATAAGTGATGTTCGCTGTTGTTGTAATAGTCCTTGTCTCGATCGGTCCGTTCTAAGTGACTTGAGTACACAGTTTTAATGTCTTGACAAAATCCCATCTTTTTATGGAGATGCAGTTAGTCAAGCACGGAAAACGCAGTTTACTCTAGTTTCTATGTGATTTGGTGCCGTCAGTACGGACTGGTTCAATTCCCGTTGATGTCAATAACAATAATAACAACACCAGTAACAACAACAACAATTATAATAGACATAACAATAACAACAATAATAATAACAATAATAATAATAGCATTACTAATAAGAATAATAATAATATCATTAATAATAATAATAATAGCATTACTATTAAAAAGAAGAATAGCAATAGTAACTGTTACTATTGTTTAATTATGATTATTAATATTATTATAGCAATAATTGTTATCAATTAAGTGCCATGACGATTGGCCTAGGCAATTATGCTCTTCCACAACTCTGTGTTTCTTGGGTTGTTAATAATTTCAGTTGGAGACTTCTTGTGTTACAGTGACAAACCATGCAGAAATTTCTCCCTTAGTCTTCCTGTCTTTTCTCTCCTCGATCTGTCCGGTGGTTACCAAATGTTTTAGTTTTACTTTTATAATTGTTATAAGAAATAATAATGTCCAGATCTGTGGCGGCTTGGTACAGAGCGCAAAGGTACCGGGTTTGAATCCCGCCACATTCAAATGTGCATCTGGACCGTTCACAAAGCAGTCTTTTTCTAGAATTTCTGATCTGTCATGCATGTCGTCCACTATATAGATATATATATATATGACATGATATTCACTACAGTAGATAGATATACATTTCATGATATCCACTACAGTAGATATATATATATATATATATATATATATATATATATATATATATATATATATATATATATATATGACATATCAACTACAATAGACAGATATACATGTTATGATATCTACTACGGTAGACAGATATATATATATGACATAATATCCACTACAGCAGACAAATATATAGATATATAGAGATATATACAGATATATGCAGATATACCTGTTATATGTCACAAAATATGATATTGTGGTCAAATGAACCAATTGTAGATGCCACTATAGTGGACACCACTCATTAGAGAGTTAAAGTTGTTTGCAGAATTTCTATTTGATATATTCATTTATCTGTGTTTGCTTTTCGTAGTCTCATGATTTAATTATCGGTTTTTGGACTATACAACGTTTGGTCGCTTGATATGCAATAAATTTGTGACGTCTCAGAATATAGGTAACTCCTTTGATCCGCATTGTTCTTTGTCTTCCTCTAGATTGTTTCCATTCCCATTCTGTATACTTCTACTTACTGCCACTATGAGATCATTCTCATTAAGTAGTCGAAACATTTCAGTTTCTGTCAATATATTTGACTACAGACGTTGTTCCAACAGTTAT
The DNA here is from genome assembly GCA_034231615.1 of Meghimatium bilineatum. Taxonomy (NCBI): domain Eukaryota; kingdom Metazoa; phylum Mollusca; class Gastropoda; order Stylommatophora; family Philomycidae; genus Meghimatium; species Meghimatium bilineatum. Next base: position 33,199,300 of record CM067316.1, on the reverse strand, counting down.
TGAAATCTCTTCATTCCTCTCTTGATCTCTTCTAGTTATCTTTGTTGCGTATCTTAGATATCTAATTTCACACACAATATGCGTTTTCTCTTGTTGTTTAGTTAGTATCCGGCTGTGGACTGTACAGAATATAGAACAATAAGTCTAATGAGCCATCTAACTAAAATACTTCTCAAGATAATACATGAAAGAATTAAGAACAAGATAGACATGGAGGTCGGTGAAGAACAATTCGGTTTTAGGAAAAACAAAGAAACCAGAGAAGCTATACTGAGTATCCGGCTAGTGATAGATAAATATATAGAAGTCCAAAAAAGTATCTATATTTGCTTCATAGACTACAGCAAGGCCTTTGACAGAGTCCAACATGAAAAATTAATCAAATGTCTTCAAGAAGTAGGCATAGATGGAAAAGACATCAGGCTGATTAGAAATATATATATTGGGAACAAACTGCATCAATAAGGTGTGAAAACAGCTACTCGCCATACATAGAAATAAGAAGAGGGGTAAGACAAGGATGCATTTTATCACCAAGCCTATTTAATATCTACACAGAGAATATCTTTAAAAATATAGAAGAAATACCATGACTCAAGATCAATGGGAAAATAATAAACAACATTAGATATGCAGATGACACTGTTCTTTTAGCAGAAAGTGAACATGAACTACAAAGACTAATAGATCAAGTCAATAAATCAAGTAATGAATATGGACTGAATATAAACATTCAAAAAACACAAAGCATGATAATCAGCAAAGACACAGAAGAACAGGAGATAAACATAAACATACAGGGAGAGAAACTACAACAAGTAAAACAGTATCAATATCTTGGACACATAGTCACAAATGATGGCAGATGTGAAACAGAAGTTAAAAGGAGAATAGGAATGGCTAAAAGTACCTTCAATGACATGAGGAAATTATTAATATCTAAACAAATTACAACAAGTTAAAAATGAGAATTATAAAATGCTACATCTATTCCATATTAATGTATGGCTCAGAAACATGGACACTAAATAAACAATTAGAAGACAAAATTGATGCCTTTGAGATGTGGGTATATAGAAGAATAATCATGGAAAGAGAAAAAAACAAATAAAGAGGTGCTAAAGACACTTAATATGAAGAAAGAACTACTAAGAGAAATAAAGATCAGGCAAATAAAATACTTTGGACACATTAAAAGACATGACACCCTATTGAAGACCTTACGTGAGGGTAAAGTCAAAGGGAAGCGAGCAAGAGGTAGGCAGAGATACAAGTGAGAAATTAACATTACACGATGGACAGGTTACAGTCTAGCAGAGTGCACCACCAAGAGAAGAGACAGGAGATGTTGGAGATACGTTGCAGCCAACCTTCGTTGCGGAGACGGTACTTGATGATGATGAGTTAGTATCCGCGTCTAACATTGATAACACAAAGTTAGTATAAAGATCATATTTTTTATTTATCTTTTTGATTCCATCGCGAGAGAAGTATGTTTCAAGATTGTTATAAGTTCATCATGTAATTGCAGCTTTTGATCACAGAAAAACTGTGAATGACATTGTTGCAAATCTATCTGTCTGTAAAGTCAAAGTTAAGCATACCACAGCATCGGTGACTTGCTACAGTACAAGAATATGGGTGCAAGTTGGACGCTCAGGAGATATGACTTTTGATTTGTACTATGAAGAGGTACACAAAAGTAGTTGATGAAATGTTTGAGCATGATAAATTGTTTCTACAGAAATTCAAGCACTTTATATATGTTGCAGAGAAATAAACATCTTATCCAAAGTATCTTCATTCCAACCCTATGCTACCAATGTCAAACATGATCCGTAACAACAAAACATAAGAGACAACTGGTTACAACAGAGATGAGATGTCTGAGAAATGCCACAGGAGTGACAAGAAGACACAGAATTAGAAACGATGTCATAAGAGAAAGAGTGGGTGTCATATCAATTCTACAATACATACAAAACCAACAGATACAATGGTTTGGTCATCTGGAAAGAATGTCGTGTGATTCATTAGTTTATAAAGCATATACGAAGAGAGGAGAAGCAGAAAGAAGAGCCAAGGATCGACCTAGAGTACGCTGGATCGACAACATCAAAGAGACATTACACGAACACCAAATAACATTATCTGAAGCTGCCAGAAAAGCGAGAACAAGAACATTGTATCTCCCTCGACACCCGCAAAGGGTAAAAGAGGGAGGAAAGAAGAAGTAGAAGCAGAGAAATAACTGGAGATTAGCTCTAGTATTTATTGAAGGTATAACACTTAGTCCGACAGACTAGATAGATAAAATAAAGATAAAGATAAAGAAAGAGATAGAGATAGAGATGATAAGATAAGATGATGAGACAAGACAAGACTAGACTAGACTAGGCTAGACTAGACTGGACTAGACTGGACTAGACTGGACTAGATAGACAGACAGATTCGATGGATGGATGGATGGATGGATGGGTAGCTGGATAGGTAGATAGGTAGATATGTGGGTAGGTTTTGGGTTTGGGTTTTGGTGGGTGGGTGGGTGGGTGGGCGGGCGGGCGGGCAGGCAGGCAGGCAGGCAGGCAGGCAGGCAGGCAGGCAGGCAGGCAGACAGACAGACAGACAGACAGACAGAGAGAGAGAGAGAGGGATGGATGGATGGATGGATGGATGGATGGATGGATGGATGGATGGATGGATGGATGGATGGATGGATGGATGGATGGATGGATGGATGGATGGATGGATGGATGGATGGATGGATAGATAGATAGATAGATAGATAGATAGATAGATAGATAGATAGATAGATAGATAGATAGATAGATAGATAGATAGATAGATAGATAGATAGATAGATAGATAGATGTACGTGAGTGGATAGGTAGGTAGACACACCCGCCACTATGTAAGATTTGCCATTATTTGTATATACAATCTACAAAAACAGTACAACTGAAGAGAATGATCGTGGTTTATACTTTATCACTAGAAGGGATCGTGGTTTATACTTTATCACTAGAAGGGATCGTGGTTTATACTTTGCCACTGATTTTGTTTGTATGCGCCTCCAGAGACTAAAAAATGTAATAAAAACCTTGACAGACGTCACCAACAAAAATAAGACCAAAAAATTCAGGCATAAGTGACAGAAGCCACACACATGATTGGTCCCAACCCGTATTTGTCAGGCTTCTTGTTTACTTAGCGTCTCTGCAGGCAGGCGAACATCTGCTCCCCTGAGGTGGGTCGAATCGCGACGACTTTATGCATTGTGTAACTGTGCAACACCCTATTTCAATTTTGCTTCATCAAAGCCCAGAACAACCCTGGGGGTCTTTAAAAAACGTTTTCTGGGTTACATTGGTTTCTGTAAGTCAGATTCGTACGCGCAGCAGCGTAAGATCACAAAAGCAGCTGGTCTATATAACTGAAGTGCGATCAGACGTTTGTCATATTGTCCGTCATACATTTCAACAAAGCCCTTAAGCAGTTTCTTAAGAAATACCAAGTACTTTTCAAAAACCGTTATATGCATGTATACGTTAGATGTCCTCTACAATTATGACATCTCTATACTCATATACCCGTTAGATGTCCTCTACAACTATGATTTCTCTATATGCATGTATAAGTTAGAAGTCCTCTACAACTATGATTTCTCTATATGCATGTATAAGTTAGATGTCCTCTACAACTATGATTTCTCTATATGCACGTATAAGTTAGATGTCCTCTACAACTATGATTTCTCTATATGCATGTATAAGTTAGATGTCCTCTACAACTATGATTTCTCTATATGCACGTATAAGTTAGATGTCCTCTACAATTATGATTTCTCTATATGCATATATACGTTAGATGTCCTCTACAATTATGATTTCTCTATATGCATGTATAAGTTAGATGTCCTCTACAATTATGATGTCTCTATATGCATGTACCCGTTAGATGTCCTCTACAACTATGATTTCTCTATATGCACGTATAAGTTAGATGTCCTCTACAATTATGATTTCTCTATATGCATGTATACGTTAGATGTCCTCTACAATTAGGATTTCTCTATATGCATGTATACGTTAGATGTCCTCTACAATTATGATTTCTCTTTATGAATGGATGAAATGATACTTGTTGACAGACATTGGTACACACAGCTCATTATTTATATTTGTGCGATGTTGTCTGAGCTCAAAAAGGGAAGAAAATTATTATCATCATCAGGTGCAATGCCGGATTGTGTAGGCGGTCATGGCTCTCCACAGATCTCTGTCCACAGTATTATGTATCAAGATCGTTGTTGTTTCCCTGCCGTGCCAGGTTGTCAAACTGTCTAATATTTTCTCACGTAGTCGTTCTCTGTCTCTGTTGCCTTCAATCTTGTCTGTTGTGATGTTCTCGAAACCTGCCTGTCTCATAAAGTGGCCAAAAAATGAAGATTGTGTTTTTTCTTATATTGATTAAAGTCATGGCAACACACAGAAGTAGGCCTACAGGTAGTGTTAAGAAAATTATAGCAATACTATTTACCTTCCATGAATGTTGCAAAAGGTGACAAATGGGGATATAGCGTGGAGTTGGCTGTCCCATCGTATATAGAAAGCCAAGCGGATGTTTCAGACTGAAAGGCGCAGATATTGATTTAATCCAGTATTCTAGATTTGGTACAGAGTTCGATCCTTACCACTGGCAATTGTGCATCCGGACCGTTAAAAAAACAATGGTATACTACTGGACGTATTTATATTGCCTTGAAAATCGCTATTGCTAAAAAATGATGGGTTGATGGCTACGTTCTGAATACCAATAAAAAATATTGACCAGTTACAATATTGATCGTTCGTCACATTATATAAGTCTCAGAATTTTTATGTCTGATGTTTCCATGTGTAATATTTTCATGTGTAATGTTTTTCATTTGTAATGTTTTCAAGTGTAATATTTTCATTGTAATGTTTTCATTTGTAATGTTTTCAAGTGTAATGTTTTCAAGTGTAATGTTTTCATGTGTAATATTTTTATGTGTAATATTTTCATGTGTAAATTTTTTTCAATTGTAATATTTTCATCTGTAATGTTTTCAAGTGTAATATTTTCATGTGTAATGTTTTCAAGTGTAATATTTTCATGTGTAAATTGTTTCATGTGTAATATTTTCATTTGTAATGTTGTCATATGTAATGTGTAGTCTTCAATTTTTAAATCCTTCACTATACATTGCAGTGTCGTCATCATGCTTTATCTTTCAAAACACTTTCAAATTTTCCACAAGAATTCGACCGTCCAATGCTGACTTATATTTAATCACTCATGCGTCACTGTGCGATCAGGGACAAGTGCACGTGCGATGCGTGGATCAATCATTAGCACTACGACATGAACTGCGAAATAAAGAAACACTCTGGGATTTCCCAATTTCCAAGGCCTCCTGAACTTCAGGGACAAGCAGCTGTTGCGGTTGAGCTGTTTTCACACACAAGCGTTTGTTATCAACATTCAAGGTCTGACAGAAATAGCTAGATTCTACTCAGCAGTGTAGTCTTGTTTAGAAATCTATGGAGACGTGAAAGAAGTTAATCCAGCCAGAACTCAAATATAAAATAAGAAGTTCCAAAGTGCAACATCTATTGTTGTTTATATTGAAAGCTACAGCAAAGAGAATGTGATTCACCTGAAATGTATTTCTTGCTTCTTCTGCCACATAGCAGCTGCTAGTTAAAGATCAGTTCTTTCTTATCATGTTCACCTGTCCACCCCCACCACTTTTCACATCAAGGAAGGCGGCGGAGAAAGAGACTAGAGGCAGTTCAAATGTTTACCATTTAAACATTACGAGTTTAGTGGCATATTTATAACTAAAACCCATAGCATTTATTAACGCCGTAGCGGCGTAAGATGTTAGCGATCTCACATTTCAGTGACTCTGCTATATGAGAGTGGTAGCCCATCTCCTCTCTCTCTCTCTGTCTTTACTTCCTAGTTTAATCCGGTGCCCAATTAAGGCTTGGTCGACCCAAGAGCCGTTGCCATTTGAAACATTATTTCGCCTTAACTGGAAAAGGAAACCATTCATATGCGAGTTCAGTGGATTTATAAGTATATTTCTAAGTACTAGACAGTTACCACGTACGAAACTTGTTCACTTGTAGAATAGTCAAGTTTCTATAATATGACAAGAAAATGTGTATCGAAATATGTATAAAAATATGCATAATGAATCCATGGCAATAATACTTACCTAATATATTTCTATTACTTTTTGACTGGTGTGTGGGTTATGGGGGCCTGAAAGGGAGCAAAGAATATCGATACTGTTACTTGTCATATACGTCGAATGATATTTGGTAGGTAGGATCGGCAGTGTTAACTGATAGTGTCAAAATGATTTAGTGTTCAGTTAGATACCTCAGAATGAAAGGCTCAAATATTGCTTGCCAAGATGACAACAGTTGGGTATCTCAAGATGAAATACTCAAATATTGTCTACCAAGATGTCAACAATGTCTCAGTCTGAAGACTCAAGTATTGTCTGCCAAAATGTCAACAGTGTCTCAGTCTGAAGACTCAAATATTGCCTACCAAGATGTCAACAGTGTCTCAGTCTGAAAGGCTCAAATATTGCCTGCCAAGATGTCAACTTTTGCATGTCTCAGTGTGAAATACTCAAATATAACCTGTCAAGAAGTCAACAGTTGGATATCTTAGGATGAAAGGCTCAAATATTGCCTGCCAAGATGTCAAAAAGTGGATATCTCTAGATGAAAGGCTTAAATATTGCTTGCCAAGATGTCAAAAAGTGGATATCTCCAGATGAAAGGCTTAAATATTGCTTGCCAAGATGTCAAAAAGTGGATATCTCCAGATGAAAGGCTTAAATATTGCTTGCCAAGATGTCAACAGTTGGATATCTCAGGATGAAAGGCTCAAATATTGTCTGCCAAGATGTCAACAATGAAATAACGCATTACGTTCTTCAGAGGGGTTGTACAACGAATACAGAAATTATAGAACGTTATTTTTTCGTGACGTGTCCTTTACAGATCGCTGTTCTCACTGCCGGTCTTTGAGTCTCTCGGTTCTATGCAAGATGTCCAGCATCATTCGTTATTGCATGTCTTCATGTGAAGCAGTACAGGGAGGCTCTATATGAGCTGTGGAAATAAAGGCCGCTTTGCCATAGCAGACGCCGCGACATGTATATGAAGGATTTTGATTGTACCTCCAACATAAAAAAATCCTGGTTCAACCGTGGATTGAACCCGGTACCCCAAGGGTCCATCCTCTATCAGTCATATTTAAATACTCGGAAGAAGTTGGCAGGTAACTCAACGGGTACATAGGCGCTAACAGCAGAGCTGTGTGGACAGCATAGGGCACAGACACATAGTACGCTCTGGCCATCCACTGCACCTGATTTTCTCCCAGTTGTCTCGACTTTGTCTTGCCACTGGACCAAGATAAAACTCAGGAGAGAGAGTGTGGTTGACGATTAGCGCAACTCTTCCACACTATAAACCAACTTCAGCGCTAGTCATTTCTCAACCCTCAAGGCAGGATTTCGAAAAGCTGGTGGACAGAAAAAGCGTTTCAAAGACACGCTCAAGTCATCCTTGAAACATCTTAACATTGACGTAGGCGCTTGGGAGAGCCTCGCTCAGGATAGAACAGCATGGCGTTACAGCATTAGAACGGGAGCACTAGCGGCGGAAGAATTCAGACAAGAAACTGCAAGACAGAAGCGGACACGTAGAAAAGAAAAATCATCTCAACCTCACACAGATACCTTCTATTGGTGTCAATTCTGTAAAAGAACATTTTGTGCGCGCATTGGACTTGCTAGTCATTTAAAAACGCACTATTCACTTTATTATTTTATTATTTATTGTTATTATTATTATGGTTGAGTTTTTGGTCATCGTCGATCACGACGGACGAACATCATCATCATCATATTCAGAAAGTCTTCGATACGCTGTTTCCCTCATAGTATTTCCCAGGTTCTTGTGCTCTGTCCTGGAACCATTCCCTCCATGATTAACCTTTCTATTCCATTTTGCTTGTTTATTTGTCCAAATAAGTTAGCTTGTGTTTTTTTATAGTTTTGATGAGCCAATCTTGTTATGTATGCATGTTTGCTTTGGGAACGTTTGCATTGATTCGTCTTTCTGTCGATGATGTAATTAGGATATTTCTATAACATTTCATTTCGAGTGCCATTATTTTTTTTCAATTGCGTATATTATTGCTCACGACTTACAACCATATGTTCCTACAGGAGAATACCGCTTCTTAATAATTTTTAACTATATTTTAGTGTTTGCCCCATGCCATAGATTTTGTATCTGTGGTATTTTTGTAGGTTCACTGTTAATCTATTCCTTATCTCTGCAGAGCAATCTCCTGTGCTGATGGTTGACCCGGGATATTCACAGTTGCTGACATTTTCTAATAGTTCTTTGTCAATGACTATGTTAGGTGTGAGTTCATCTCTGCTGATGTGCATTATTTTGTTTATTTTTGCAATGATGAGAGGATGTTGTGCTACACTTATGATGTTTAGTGGACAGAATCATGTGTTCTAAATATGTTGGGCTTCTTTGTAGCAAGGCGGTGTCTGATTTCTCATTTCTAGAATCTCATATTCTCCGATATTAAAAGCTTGAAACTGTTCATTATGTGTCCTCTCGTATATTTTGTGCATGATGTTTTCTGCGTATACACTTACGCGTCTACAATTCCAAACAGCTACCCTCTACATTCAATAGTAAGGCTGACCGTTGACCCACCACCTTCTGCTCTCTGTTCAAGCAGTCATCCAAAAGCATGCAGGCTTAAAGTCTTAGTCAGATGTTGAATATGTAATTTTCCTATCTTTTCATCACCTACGGTCATCCTCACTTATGTCATTCTTTGAATGTGCAAGTTATCATCTCCAGCATAGTTTTATTCAGTCTATACTACATTCAGACTGTTTTCTTCAGTCTGTAGTACATTCAGACTGTTTTATTCAGTCTGTAGTACATTCAGACTGTTTTATTCAGTCTGTAGTACATTCAATTTACTGTAGTCTGTAGTAAATTCAGACTGTTTTCTTCAGTCTGTAGTGCATTCAGACTGTTTTATTCAGTCTGTAGTACATTCAATTTACTGTAGTCTGTAGTAAATTCATACTTTTTCTTCAAACTGCCCTTATTCGGTCGGTCCTATCTCTTTTCAATACTGTGCCATCAATCACATACAGCGGTCTACTCGGGATTGAAGAAAAAATGGGACAATGGAAATAGTCTTCTTCTTATCGTGCATTTCGAGTGGCATAAGTTATGATGTCTGTCCGCCGCCTTATCTTGTAGACAGGCAATCAGTTTCGATACCCAAGTTGTCTAGCTCTTTCTTTCTTGTTTGTTCCACCCATCCTGTTCTTCCATACACATATTACTTTTCAATTTGACTGCTATCACGATGCGTTTCATGTTTCCTCTTCTTGTGAAGTGTCCAACAAATGTGGCCTCTTTTATTCTGATGTAGCAAACATCTCTGATTGAATGACTTTCTTTCAGATATCTTCATTATGTTTTTATCTTGTCATGGTATTATCAACAAACTTCTATAAAACCAAATGTTAAAATGAAAGAAACACAGCTATAGAAACGTCTATCTTGTAGTTTGGGTACTATATTTAACTATTTTAGTGCGATTTATAAAACCACACCTTTAATATCTAAGTTCCTTCAGCTCCGAATACGGACGTCACGATGTTTGTGAACGTAATATTATCTAAGGAGAAGAACCAGCTATAATTTAGTTTTACCGGAGTGTACCCCATAAACTTGATCATAGCTCTCAGATAATGTACGGTTTTGTTTCCCGGTGTAAGGTAGACACTGGAGCGTATAATTGCACCAGACTAAATTTACTGACTGGAAAACGTCTCGTGTCAGACAGACGTAGTCGACCCACATACAACACCATGTCTACCGTTTTCACATATGAAACTGTCACTCTGGAAATATTAGCTTTCAGATGCAAGTGGTTTGCGTAGATGGACTCGGCAAGTATGTCTACAGGTTGAGAGTTTTGAATTTGCAATAAGATGAATGTTTTTTTTAAAAATATTCTTGTGTAAGATTGCAATGCAACATTTATAGTGCGTGATGACACATGGCTAATAGAAATGTACTCTTACCAGGGACAATTATGTCATCAAATACACCAACTACAATAAAATGAACAGAACAAATACATTGTTTAAAGAGAATTTATTATAAAGAGAAACATCTATGTATTCGCAATTTTAAAATCAAGGATCAAAGTAAAATATGGAAATAAATACAAGATGAGTTGTGTCAATTTGGCAGTTGACAAATGTATGTCTTCCAGTATGGAGAATGATGACATGCTATAAAGTGACGCTAAATCCGTATCAAACAAATGCAACGACAATTGAATTCATAAAGAGCATGCATGTGTCTGGTGAAACTAAAGGGGGGTACAGTTTAATTTATATTGATGTAGCGTTATATTTGTGCACTGAACCGCACCAGTGCGCAGTGTGAATCTTGCTAATAATGTTAGCTATAACTGTAATACAATAGTGAGCAGATCATTCTGGTCAAAGTGTTATACGTATGGAAAAATATTCCATGAGAGTATTAGATAATGTTGGAGCACTTGTAACATTCAATTAGATAATTACAGATTTTTTTAATACAAGTTAATTGATTTTCTTGCTAATACATTCAAAAACATTCCATTGTATGCCACGTTATAGCTTTCAAAACTTAGTAATGGAACGACTGACATGAAGTAGGTTTATCCATCAGGCAAAACAACGCGCTGAAAAATATCGGATTTGCTTGAGAATGATTCTCCCACCCCCCCCCCTCTTCCACCCCATCCCCCGCCCTTTCTATTAATGCCTGTATCAGAACAAAAAACCATTTGTGAGAGAATATTGGATAATGAATATATATCCAGACTAAAAAGTAAAAGTTCTTTTTAAAATCCAGATTGTTCCGAAAGGAATTTTCATAAAGCATTACTAGAATAGTGTACAACTTAAGACAGTTGCTCTCAAGTCTTCTGGATGACGAATATCCACAAGATATATGGATCAGAGTATATACAGATGGCTATACACTCGAACTGTATCTACTACATATAAGCTACATCTATGTAAATTTGGCTACTATATTTAACCATCTTAGTGGAATTTTTAAAACAGCATCTTTAATATATTTGTTTCTTCATCTCCGAAAACTGTGCATCTGGCAGAAAACCAGTGCTCTCCATTTCTGGTTATGTGATGCTACTCAATATAATTCTTGCATGTTGTTGAGACCCATAGACATATCCTCTTTGATGGTTGCTCTTCGAAGAGTCTCTCTTGGTATTCCTCTTTTTTTTTTACATCTGATATCCATTTTAATGCTTGTAGTGGCAGTCTGTTTTCATTCATTCTAAATACATGTCCGATATAAGTCCATCGTTTTCTTCTCATTGCTGTAGAAATATATTTTTGTTTGTTGTTTCTCGTGGCAAGCAAGTAATTGCTTGTTTGACTTGAATTCTTCCCAACTATTATTTAAGGAGTTTTCGAAGACATTTATTTTTGAAATAATTTAAATTCTTTTGTTTTCGTTTGTTTTTGTTCTTTTTTTGTGTGATTATTTTCCAACTTTGCAACCAAACATTAATTATGATATTACAATGATGTTGAACACTCGTAGTTTGGTTATATTTATTTATTGTTCTTGATAACCATGTGTTTATTAGATGGTTTAACTACTTCATCTAGAATTTCTTACTATAGTAGAAACCCTATATAGCGCATCCCTGTATAGCAAATTTCTCTATTTAACTATACTTTTAAAAATCGCCAGTTATATATATTTTTTATTGTTTGTACTTTTGTCATATAAAGAGATATAAAGGCGCTAAAATATTAATAGCTGAAAGCAAAGTTTAAAGACAACATGGGAAGAGAGTGCTCAAGACGACGATGGTGCAGTGATATATCAGATTGTTTAAACATACCTTTAGCTGCGGCTGGTCAACTCGCACAGAATCGAGGAGTTTTCACAGAATCCATAAACAAATCCACGTTCTGGAAAGAATGTCACATAATGATGATTGTTTGTACTGTACATAGCGATGCGGAGCAAGCTGTTATAACGGGACTCGACTGTATTATTTTGATTGCCAAAGATTCACTTCCATACATTAGTTCTGTATTACTTATATTATGTCTGACCTCCATTGACAAAGATATATTACATAATATTTTCTTCATCTTATGAAATGCTGCCTTTGTATCTATCTACTTTTATTTTGACTACTGTTATTTTCACTAGTGTTATTTTCACAGTCTTCGTCTGATGTATGCAGGAAGGGCTCGCTGCGCAGGTTCCATTCTCATGACGTGAACAAACCATCTGGTTTGTTGCCTCTCGAAGTAATCTTGACTTGAGATAGCCTTTACTTCTTTTCTGATATTTTAATTTCTCCAGCGGTATCTTCTCGTGAAAGTTATAGCTTTCATCAAACATCTTATTTCGCAAACTGTGATCTTTTTTGCTAGTGTCTTTGTCAAGGACCATGTTTGACATTGGAAACACAGAGCTGGTATAGAAACTATTTATCAATTGTCGTTTTGTAGACATGAAGATTTATGGGTGTTTTAAGTATTGGTGACAGTTGGTAAGTCACAGCATTGGCGTTTTTGGCACCTTGTTTCAATCTTTCTGTCGAGTTTGCCATTTTCCGTAAATATGCTTCCTAGGTATTTAAACTCTGGGATTTCTTTTAGTTTTTTGCCATTGACAGATACATTTAATTAGCCTGGTGTTCTGCTTATCTTCATAGTGTCTGTTTTAGATATGTTTAGTTTCATGTTGTGTTGTTCGCATGTTGTATGGAGCAAGTGTGTGTGACGTTGTAATTCTTTTTCAGAATCATATATTAAACATTGATCATCTGGAAATAGCAGTTCCTTGAGTGAGCTATGATCTTCATGTGATGCTTCTGCAGGGGTCTGGGCTAGTCAACATTTAAATTCTTGAATACTTCTGACGTCTACTATTATCAAGATTTTCAATAACCAACTGTTTGAATATATTGATTTACTTCAGACTTGTCCGATCTACGTTGTTGTTACATTCTGAGAGTTGTTACATTCTTGTGTTATTACCCATACAGCCACGTCTAAGCATATCGACAGTTATGGGACTTCAGCATCACCATATACCTGGGTAAAAACAATTACAATTGTATAGGTGTCTCTGTCACTCAAACTCGTATATTCCGTATTGACTTTATTTTGCAGATATATTTATTACGTATGTGTCATCATTATCCTAACAAATATTCTCAATATTTGCACTTTCGATGTCAGAAAGTCAATTCTTCATCTTCTTTCGTTTGCCTGGAACATGAGTATATCTGATGCTTTGTCTATTGTCGCTATAAACTTAACGTACTGCTTTTTTCCAGTTGTTTATCTGGGTCAGAGTATTTGTGTATTTGTCTCAGAATTTCACATTCCGGGCATTCCTGAAGAATATATTCTGCTGTCTGATATGACTGTCAAGATGCACACATGGCCGTGATACTAATTTTGAACTTTGTAAACATGTTGCTGCGGAGCCGGTTGCGTCCTAATCATGTTCTAATCTGTTCATAATTTGTAATCTGTTCATCTTGTGATGGAATTGCCTTGATCATCTGTTTCTTTTGATGGTTCCTTTTTTGGCACATCTGGATGATCATCAACAATACTCTCCGTAGCCAGACGATCTGATTTCTCATTTCCTGCACAGCTACTGCACAGCTACTTCATGCTGATTGTTTAGCTCGGTCAATTTGCAAGTCTGGTAGTTTTCTGGTCTGGAGTACTTGCAGTGCTGAAATTGCATATGTGAGAAATACTGAAGGCTGAGCCTCGATATAACCAATATGGACACCAGTTCTAGGTTGAAAGAAGCGGGCCTCGACCATATGAGGCATAAACCCTACTTAACAAATAACTGAAGGCTGTGGACCAAGATTTATTCTCAGAAATTTTTCGTTTGCCAACTTGATTGCCTTGATTTATGTTTCGTAATTACGACAGAATTTCCCACCTATGATTTGATAGTATCCCTAACAGTGTTTGGGTACTCTGAATCTATTCCTCATTCTCTATTTTTACTACATTCTCATCTGACCATTTGTATATACTCTGATCCATATATCTTGTGGATATTCGTCATCCAGAAGACTGAGAGCAACTGTCTTAAGTTGTACACTATTCTAGTAATGCTTTATGAAAATTCCTTTCAGAACTGTCTAGATTTTTTTTTAAACTTTTACTTTTCAGCCTGGATATGTACACATTATCCAATATCCTCTCATCAAGGGGTTTGTTTTGATACAGGCATTAATGAGGCATCATTCTCAGGCACGATATTTTTCAACGAGATGTTTTGCCTGATGGATAAACCTGCTTCATTTCAGTCGTTCCATTATACTAGATAGATAAAACTCATATACTAGACAACATAAACATTCATAATGTTCCATTATTAAAAGTCAACAATTTTACATATTTAGGCACCAATCTAGCACTGGATGAAGACTCATCAAAATAAATTGTACATCGTATTGCCCTTGCAGCGGGTGCTTTCAATAAACTACGTTACATCTGGACGTCAAACACACTAAGAAACACCACAAAACTCAAGTTGTTTAACTCTATTATCATCACTATTCTATCATATGGGTGCGAATGTTGGAAAGCCACTAAAGCCACAGATAAGAGACTTGACTCCTTTGAAAACAAATGCCTGCGTACCACTCTGAACGATAAGTGGAGTGAATTTAAATATAACGCTACTATAAGAGAGGAAAGCAAACAAACCTATATATCTTCCTTCATTAGACAAAGGCGTTGGACTTACATCGTCCATGTTCTGAGAATGAACAGCCTAAGAATTCCCAAGCAGTCACTATATTGGGTACCACCCGGAATAAGAAGAAGAGGGAAACATAACATAACATAACATTACTAAGTGTTCAAATCTATCTTTCATTCTATAACGTGGCATACAATGGAATGTTTTTGAATGTATTAGCAAGAAAATCAATTAACTTGTATTTAAAAAATCTGTAATTATCTAATTGAATGTTACAAGTGCTCCAACATTATCTAATACTCTCATGGAATATTTTTCCATACGTATAACACTTTGACCAGAATGATCTGCTCACTATTGTATTACAGTTATAGCTAACATTATTAGCAAGATTCACACTGCGCACTGGTGCGGTTCAGTGCACAAATATAACGCTACATCAATATAAATTAAACTGTACCCCTCTTTAGTTTCACCAGACACATGCATGCTCTTTATGAATTCAATTGTCGTTGCATTTGTTTGATACGGATTTAGCGTAACTTTATAGCATGTCATCATGCCCCATACTGGAAGACATACATTTGTCATAACCTGGTTATCTGATAGATCTACTAATTTACATGACATGAGTACATAACCTGGTTATCTACTAGATCTACTAATTTACATGGTATGAGTACATAACCTGGTTATCTGGTAATATACAAGGAATAGGTACATAAGCTGGATATCTACTAGATTTGCTAATCTACATGGAATGAGTACATAAACTGGATGTCTACTAGATTTGCTAATCTACATGGAATGAGTACATAAACTGGATATCTACTAGATTAGCTAATCTACATGGAATGAGTACATAAACTGGATATCTACTAGGTTTGCTAATTTACATGGAATGAGTACATAAACTGGATGTCTACTAGATTTGCTAATCTACATGGAATGAGTACATAAACTGGATATCTACTAGATTTGCTAATCTACATGGAATGAGTACATAAACTGGATGTCTTCTAGATTTGCTAATCTACATGGAATGAGTACATAAACTGGATATCTACTAGATTAGCTAATCTACATGGAATGAGTACATAAACTGGATATCTACTAGATTAGCTAATCTACATGGAATGAGTACATAAACTGGATATCTACTAGGTTTGCTAATTTACATGGAATGAGTACATAAACTGGATTTCTACTAGATTTGCTAATTTACATGGAATGAGTACATAAACTGGATTTCTACTAGATTTGCTAATTTACATGGAATGAGTACATAAACTGGATATCTACTAGATTTGCTAATTTACATGGAATGAGTACATAAACTGGATATCTACTAGGTTTGCTAATTTACATGGAATGAGTACATAAAATGGATATCTACTAGGTTTGCTAATTTACATGGAATGAGTACATAAACTGGATGTCTACTAGGTTTGCTAATTTACATGACATGATTACAAACTATCACAACTACTTCTTTATCTCAAAATCGATATGGAAGTTAAAAGACAAATGATCAACAGTAGATTCCTACCAACTCTCTGTTACAAGTGTCAAACCTGGTCTCTCTCATCACACGTGAGATGAAATGATTGAGGAAAGCCGCCCGATTCACCAGTCTCGACAGATTACGAAATGAAGATATCAGGGAAAGAATAGATGTAATACATTGTACAGATTACATAGAAAACCAGCAGATCAAGTGGTGTGGCCACATTATGAGAAGTTGCCCGTACAGGCATATAACCAAATGAGATCAGAGAACACAGCCAGAGGAAGACCACGGAAAAGATGGGATAGAAAACATAAAGAGACATCCTGAACAGATACTGTCATAGCGCAGCAGAGGCCACACATCTGGATCAAGGACGCAAGCTCGAGCTCCAATCACCCTTACGCTTTACGACAAGAGTGGTTAACAAACTACCTGGGGAAAGACAATAGACAATAGAGTAAAAAATAGTTTTTAACACCATTTCATCAATTCCATCATGATCTTCTAGCCAGAAGTAGTTACACACTTTACAATATTACTAATGGGGTAGTCGGTAGCCAGAGAAAGTACACACTTTACTATATTACTAATGGGATAGTCGGTAGCCAGAGAAAGTATACACTTTACTATATTACTAATGGGATAGTCGGTAGCCAGAGAAAGTATACATTTTACTATATTACTAATGAGATAGTCGGTAGCCAGAGAAAGTATACATTTTACTATATCACTAATGGGATAGTCGGTAGCCAGAGAAAGTATACACTTTACTATATTACTAATGGGATAGTCGGTAGCCAGAGAAAGTATACACTTTACTATATTACTAATGGGATAGTCGGTAGCCAGAGAAAGTATACACTTTACTATATTACTAATGGGATAGTCGGTAGCCAGAGAAAGTATACACTTTACTATATTACTAATGAGATAGTCGGTAGCCAGAGAAAGTATACATTTTACTATATCACTAATGGGATAGTCGGTAGCCAGAGAAAGTATACACTTTACTATATTACTAATGGGATAGTCGGTAGCCAGAGAAAGTATACACTTTACTTCAACACTAATAGGATTGCTGGTAGAAAAAGGTAGTTATATAATTTAATAAATGACGTGAGATTGACGCTATCCAGCCATATGTATGTATTTGACAATACTTAGTCATATGATATTGGTTGAAATACACTTGACATGTGAGATGGACGGTACCACAGTGATTGATTGTTAGTTTCACAGTTGGACTGAATGTCTTTTCGACCGCTAATTAGACCACGCCTCAGAAAAGAATACCAATGCCAAACATGGCAACAGACATATACACATAAGAGAAAGATCAAAACTTGCGAAATGAAATGTCTAAGAAAGTTTATTGGAGTCACCAGATGCTACAAAATACGCAGTGAGAACATCAGAAAGATAATAGTTATAACATAATGCAGTGGATATATAGAGAAACAACATAAAAATGATTTGGACATCTTATGAGGATGAACAATCAACTCCCCATAAGAGCTTATAACAAGATGGAATCAGGATACAGAGCCAATGGCAGACCTAGGAAAATATGGATAGACAACTTCAAGACTATCCTGAATAAACATGACTACACCTCAACCAGAGCAACACGCCTGTATCTGGAACGCAGACTACATCTCCTTCACAAACCCCTGCGCCCAACGGCTAATGTGGAAACTACCACAACACAACCACCTGGGGATAGACAATAGACAGTAGCCAGCCAGTAAGTCAATCAGTTTGTTTGCTAGTAAATTGGTTAGAAAATAGACAGTAAATTAATTAGTTAGTCAGCCAGCCAGCAGCCAACCCGTTTGTGAATTTTTTTGTTTGCTAGCAGTGGATGTGACGTTGTACAATTAGAGGCATGTCAATAAGTGCTCAGTTCTTTCCCGCATATAAATAATATATGCACATTTGCGTACCTAGTTGTTGTGTACAGGTGTTGTTGTCGATGTCCAAATTTTGCTGAGAAGATCTACTCTTGGCAGCACAATGCAGTTTTTAAAAAAGTGCATATTTTATGAAGTTGACTTAGTGAACCATACAGTAAGTTAGTGAATGTGAAGGGTTTCTGTCAACGTTTATTCTGGTAGTTGAAAGGTAAGAGCAGTCAATAAGAAGGTGTTCCACTATTTCGTTGGGAAGGAAGTGTCGGCAAATGGGTAACTGCTGGTGTCTCATGCGGTTTAAATTGCTATTGACTCTTTCATGTCCTGTTCGAAACTGAAAGATAAGGGATTGATTTCTACTGCAGAATTTGTTTATGTTGTCATTGTCATTTCGTCGCGTCATTTCGTTAACTATATTTCGACAAGTCAGCCCTATTTGCCCTTCTGTTCAGCTTAATTTTCCTGGTGTATTTTTGAGAAACTGTTTGGCTTTTCCCATACTGCAAAGTCTTTGCTTTTGTTGTTTTAATGTACCTCTTCTTGCAAGTCTATCTGCTACTTCATTTCCTACTAGATCTCTAGGTCTGGGGATCCATTGCATGGTTACACTGATTGCATATGCATAGATAATACTGTGCGCTGCTCTTGCTATGTGGAGAATATCTTGAGTTTTTCATATTGGGTATTTTTTTTAAAAACGAGATATAAAAGCTTCCAAAATTGATATGGAGTCGGTAACAAAGCCTGTGCCTGATAGTTTTTATTCCATGAGATCAAACTGTTGGTGTACTAACTCAATAGCTGTCTTGATGACATCAGTCTCTGCGTTATAATTTGTGTTGTTTTCAACACAATAGTCACAGAACTCGTAGGCAGAGCCATCAAGGTATCGCATATGGGTGTCATATCCTGCAAAAAAATGTGGCTTTTAAAGTCGAGCGTGTACGTCCTGATTGCTGATGCTGTGTAACGTGTTATGGTTTCTAGGACACATGTCTTCAGGATTTTTGGTAGTATTCCCTTATTAATTGCTTTATCTTCAAATTTTTTTTCGATAGTTGGTTAGCGTAAATTCTACCAAGGGGTGGTACGAGATATTTGTCTTTCAGTTCTCTCTCTTTGGGTATTTTTCATCTTCCTCTCCGAATGTATACAGTAAAGACAATTGTTTTAGTCGTTCGGTTTATTTCTAATTGTCAATAAATATTTGTATTATATATTATATAAATTATTGCATTGTTGCAGTATTGGCTTTTCCTCTACACATAATCCGCATCATTAAAACATTATATCAAAACCAGAAAGAAGCCGTGAGAGTAAATAGTAAAACATAGGATTAGTTCAGCATGGAAAAGGGAGTCAAACAAGGATGTATCCTATCAACATATCTCTTCAACATTTATGCAGAGAAAAAATAATCAGAAATGTAAGAAATTACCAACAGAGAATAATTTCGACCCGCTCAACATCGGAGGTCACGAGATATCAGAACTAAGATATGCTGATAATACAACACTAATGGCACGCAGCCAAACAGGTCTAGAACACCCCATAAACTCCATTAAAGAACATAATGAAAAAAAAACCTATTTCTAAATGGAATCAAGACTAAGATTATTACAAAACTACTAGCAAGTTCTCAATAAATATCAATAACAGAGAATTAGAAAGAGTCACCAGTTTTAAATACCTTGGTTATCTTATCAATAGTAAAGGTGGTTGCTATTAAGAAGTCAGATGGAGGTTGGCTACTGCGTCAAAGAAGCTGATACAAATGAAAGGCATATGGCTGAGCTGCTGCAAAACAACAAAACTAACATTCATAAGAGCTTGCATATTCCCAGTAGCAATATATGGGTGTGAATCCTGAACAATCACCAAGTGAAAAATAAAATAGCAGCGTTTTAAACAAAATGTTACAGAAAAATTCTCAGAATACCATGGAACAAAAAGATCACCAATGCAGCCATCCTGAGAGAAATGAATGTAAGAGAAAACTGGCTAAACAGCATGTTTTATTTTCTATAAAACTACAATATTTTGGCAAAATCAAACGCCATGACAGCTTAGAGAAGACCATAATGGAGGGGACGATGCAAGTCGAACAAGAGGCAGACCAAGAAGAAAATGGACACAAGACATCAAAGACCACCTGAACATGACAGTAACAGAAGCAGGAAGACTGGCTAATGATGATAATGTTGCAGTTTATACATACATGATAATGTATTTTTTAATGTATGAATTATCCGCCCTTTTGTGTTGGATGTGGTAAATCATGTCGTGGAAAGAGTAGTTGCAGGAAAGATAACAAGACACAGACCAAGACTACTACTTCTTCTTCTTCTTCGTACGCCGTGCGGCGGACCCTCTGAAAGCATTCCGCTGACCGTCTTGAGAAGGACGAATGAGGGTGATCTGCGTTGTGTCATGTTTAACAGCAAGCTGCGTTATCTGCGCCTTTCGACCTGACACATTCGTATTCAGCCAGAATTTTTTGGGCCGGGTTGCATTCCCGTATCATTCGATCCCTAGTACTTGGCCAGGCTACAGCAGGGTTGCTGTAGCCTGTTTCCAGGCCCACTGCGTGGAAGTGTACTGAGGATTGTGGCCAGCTGTGGTTCGCTGACCCAGATGCTCGACCAGCTATGGAGCGCCGGCCTGTGCACTATGGTGTGCATCTCATCTCTGGGCCCTCCAAGACTACTATGGACACAGGATATTGAAGACCTGGACATGACATTGGAAGAGACGGGGTAACTTGTACAGAACTAAGAGGTTTACAGACTGACACTGAGAACAAGTAAAGGACACATCACATAGACGTATGAATATATTGAACGAACTTAGTCACACGTTAGAAACCCAAACAAGTACATACAATGTTTTTATAAACAGATGACAACGTACTTTCGCTGGCTGTAATGTATTGTTGAAAATACGTTGCAAATGATAAACAGAGAAGCAGATGCCCCCACCCACCCCCCCCCCTCCAGAGATGCATGTGCACATATGAGTATCTCTTGACAATGAACTATAGCCTTGAGACTGTGGAGAAATTGAACCATGAGCAAATTTTAATGAGTAATGGATATTAAAAAACAGGAATCGGAGCAACAATAACGGAGCTAAAATAATAGAAATGAGACTAATGACAACAGAAACGTAACGGAACGAAATGAATCAACGTAGCTTGACAGCATGGAAAAGTATGTGTTTCTAAGCACGACAACCAGCTTGCCTGCCTTTTTGTGATGCATGCGTGGACTCATTTCCGCAGTCGTAGTCATCCATGACCAATTATAAACAGAATATTCGTGTTTCATGTCTGATGTGAAGTTATCATTTACCAAATTGGAAGCTAGCATGTTACTGTCAGTGTTAGAGGAGACCATACACGACATATCTCATTTAATCTGTAGAATGTCAGGTCTTCGTAACACAGGAACACTTTGCTTATACTCTGGAGCAGGGTATCAAAGAGTCAAAAGATAATCGTGATTGGGATAGTTAATTTTACTATTAACCAGAGTCTGTGTGATTATTGATTGGGATGATTAATTTTATCATTAACGAGAGTCCGTGCAATCATTGATTGAGATTATTAATTTTAGTATTAACAAGTGTTTGTATGATCATTGATTGGGAAGATTAATTTTTGTATTAACAAGTGTTTGTATGATCATTGATTGGGATGATTAATTTTAGCATTAACGAGAATCTGTGTAATCATTGATTGAGATGATTAATTTTAGTATTAACAAGTGTTTGTATGATCCTTGATTGGGATAGTTAATTTTAGTATTAACCAGAGTCTGTGTGATTATTGATTGGTGTGATTAATTTTATCATTAACGAGAGTCTGTGTAATCATTGATTAAGATGATTAATTTTATTGATTGGGATGGTTAATTTTATCATTAACGAGAGTCTGTGTAATCATTGATTAAGTTGATTAATTTTAGCATTAACGAGAGTCTGTGTAATCATTGATTAAGTTGATTAATTTTATCATTAACGAGAGTCTGTGTAATCATTGATTAAGATGATTAATTTTAGTATTATCAATAGTTTGTGTGATCATTGACTTGGATCAATAATTGTAGTATTAATGAGCGTCTGTGTCGTCATTGATTAAAAGTAGTAATTGTAGTATTAATGAGAGTCCGTATTACCACGGATTGGGATATTTAAGTTTACTATTAAAGGTGTATCTAAAGGTATTTAATATAAAAGTTGCCCCACTGCTGAAGAGAAAACATTTGTCCTGAATCTATCTCATATAGTGCAAAATTATTTGCGAATGTGGAATTACTGTAACAGAATTCTTCCTTTATTAAAAATTATCTATTTGTAAGTTATACATTGAGGTCGAAGAAGAAGAAGAGACAGCTATGTAGCTGTCACATTGATCATTGTTATGTAAGATTGTATTCATGATGAAATATATGGTGACACTTGAGTTTAGCAGCTTCCTCTTCTTCCGAACAGTCGAACTCAGGTGCTGATATAGATTTCATCAATAGAATCTTACCAGTACAGGGTAACCATGTAGTGGATACCCTCTCACTGTGGAATACCAGGAAATGAAAAAGCAGACCAACTGGCTAAGGAAGGTGCTGCCGAAGACCAACCAGATATACCAATCACCTACCATCAGAAAAAACAGATGATCAAGTCAATAAGAAAGCCACAAACAACAACACAAGATGACTATCATATTATGAACAGACCAGAACAAATTATAATTCTACGTCTCAGAACAGGACACAACCGACTCCGCAGTCACATGTATACAAAATTCAAGATTGGCAACACAGCCATGTGTACATGTGGACAGGCAGTACAGAGTGCCAAACATATACTTCAAGAGTGTTCTGAGCATGAAACACTGAGGCAGACATATTGGCCAGAGGAAACAACACTGGAATCAAAGCTCTATGGGACACTGTATGAACTACAAAAGACTGAGTTTTATTAAGGAGACAGAATTGCAGATATAGACATGTTTCAAGTGAACGAAAGAAGAAGAAGAAGAATCAATAGAATGCACTGTGGTCACCAGACAGCTTTTCTTAGAGCCAGTCTTTAAACTTGTCTGTCATAGCTACTTTAGATGTCATTGTTTTCCTGTGGTTGTGTCGTACAGTGGGCAGTTCTGTAACAAATAAATATGCTCTGTGTTTTCTAGAGATCGTCCACAGGGGCGCATTTCGGTGTCACAAGGTCCATGTATTGCTCCATGTATTGCTTGAGACTGTTGTGGACAATTTTCAAATGTCACTGTTCGTTTGTGTGATTATTGTTCCTTTCATCAATACGACAAGCTAAATTCTCAGTTAATTGTTCCTTTCATCAATACAACAAGCTAAATTCTCAGTATATTGTTCCTTTCATCAATACAACAAGCTAAATTCTCAGTTAATTGTTCCTTTCATCAATACAACAAGCTAAATTCTCAGTATATTGTTCCTTTCGTCAATACAACAAGCTAAATTCTCAGTTAATTGTTCCTTTCATCAATACAACAAGCTAAATTCTCAGTATATTGTTCCTTTCGTCAATACAACAAGCTAAATTCTCAGTTAATTGTTCCTTTCATCAATACAACAAGCTAAATTCTCAGTATATTGTTCCTTTCGTCAATACAACAAGCTAAATTCTCAGGTAATTGTTCCTTTCGTCAATACAACAAGCTAAATTCTCAGTATATTGTTCCTTTCGTCAATACAACAAGCTAAATTCTCAGGTAATTGTTCCTTTCGTCAATACAACAAGCTAAATTCTCAGGTAATTGTTCCTTTCGTCAATACAACAAGCTAAATTCTCAGTATATTGTTCCTTTCGTCAATACAACAAGCTAAATTCTCAGTTAATTGTTCCTTTCATCAATACGACAACCTAAATTGTCAGTTAAGTGTTCCTTTCATCAATACGACAACCTAAATTGTCAGTTAAGTGTTCCTTTCATCAATACGACAACCTAAATTGTCAGTTAAGTGTTCCTTTCATCAATACGACAACCTAAATTGTCAGTTAAGTGTTCCTTTCATCAATATGACAACCTAAATTGTCAGTATATTGTTTCTTTCACCAAAATGACACCTCTCAGCCGATTTATCATATCAGTATGACGCTTCTTTCTGTTTCCCTCTCGTACTATGCCAGTTCTCGTATAGCTTGATTTTGTTGCAGCTCTAATCTATACAGTTAGTAAGCACTTACACTATCTATTTACAATAGCAAATTCATGATTTTTACACATCCACTAACCGCTTTACTACATTTGCCGTTTAACCAGTTGAGCAGAACAAACCCTGGTGACCAAAGCTTTGCAATGGGTCTGCTCACAGACTGTCTGCGAGCATGCCTGTATACTCAGTGACTCCATGAACATGATTGTGAAAGTTCAGACGGGGTACGTTCGAGAACAGTGGCTGGATGCAGTGAATAATTCCTGTGTGCGTACAGTGACTTTTATTTTTGTGCCGGGACACGCGGGAGTCCGGGGTAATGAAAGAGCAGATAGGTTGGCCGCCCACGCTGCTACTACGGCTGTTGGTAGAGTAATGGATAGGGCAGACATTTTAAATGCCCTACGTGAAATGCACGAACAAATGACTGTACAAGTGACGATGACTCTTGTTCCATGATTATAATAATGGAACTTGGTTTGAAATGTGGTGTCGCTAGAAAGGAGAGTTTTCGTGGGCGAAAAAGAATGATGGTCAATCAACAACGTACTGGGACTGTCAGTCAACGTGTAATGGCGGATACACTCAAGGAAAGATCTGAGCACCTATGGACATGTCCGGAGTGCAATGACGATGATCCAACGACTAACTAAACCCTGGAGAACTCAAAATCTCTATTAACTTTCTGTGAGAGTCAATCCATTAACTACGTTAATCCGTTAAACTTGGAAAGAAGGTAAATGAAATTGTTGCAAATCACTGACAACACACATAATCACACATAACATTCGACGTTTCAAACAAAAGGCCTGTATAAAACAGCTTAAAAGACGGCGAGAAACGACACTGCTCACACCATAATAGCTTGACGGAATAAATCCTGAAAGTCGAAACAGTATGAACGATGCAACTACTAGAAAGTCAACAAGTCGGATTACAGTTTTGTTGCAGTTTTATCCATTTCTCTGTTTTACAATAAACTACTTCAACTCTTTAACCACTTGCACTGTATATACATATTAGACACATTATGTTTGAAATGATTACAACGAATGGTCATAACTACAACACACTTAACGCTTGATATGACCTGTCAAGTTATCTATTCGTCATAATGAAACGTATTTGGCTAGTTGCAACTGTGAGATGTATGTACGTTTCTCGTGTTGTGAAGACAGAAGACCTAGCCTAGATCTTATTTCCATGTTTAGCATAAAATCTGGATACTTCTCCAAGATGGAGCAGGATAATTGGAATAGCTAGAAACGTAACTAATAAAAGGGAAACAATGCGTGCTTTAAAGAGGAAATGCTTTACGCCTCGGCACATGGTCAACTTCAACGTTTATCTCCCCATTTCCAGGACCCAGAGAATTGACACATTTCTTATTTTTGTGTCAGCCATTAAGCAACATCAGTAACCAAGGGAGGTTATTACACTCTAGAACACCAGCATTCAATGATTAAAATACTAGAAATGTTTGCTGAATCCTTTGAGATTTTACCCCCTGTCGTCCCTCGCTCTTAGTGAATCAGCTTGACATCCACATTTGCTGGTTAATACTCCACCCTCTGGCTGCTCCCAGATCATGTCTCTTCTTTCCTTTCCCACAATTTCTGTAGGAACTTTACCGCTCCCGTCATACTGTTTCTGGTCAGATTCTCAAGATCACTTTGAATTTTGTCCCCGCTCATTAATTTTTCCTTTTCTGTTCCCTTGAGATTGTGTCTGTTCCCATCAAGCAGGCAAAGAGAAGAGACTTCATTGAGAGGGGTGGGGGGGGGGGTTATGGAAATGTGACTCAGTCGGCACTGATGTCCATTCAGAGAGACCGATGACAATTAATCATCCCTTCAAAATTAGAAGCAGTTTACACACTTGAATGTCTCTCAGTGGCCGACTGTGATCTTTTGAAAAGACTAACAATAGTGGACAGATCGATACCATTGCCTGTGAGTCCATATTGGGAAACATAAAAGGCTGTTAGGGAGAAGGGATGTAACATAACGGTTTACAAGCTTATTTCCCATACCTGAGTTATCATGGATTTTCCATAATTTTTGCAAATGCATATATTTAGCATAGATTAGTCGGTGAAGCGTGAATGCCAGTCAATATAATGGTTGCAACCATTAAAAGATGAAACATGTAGAAAAGATGAGAATGAATACAATACACTCCGACAACATTATTGATATAATCTCAAGATGTGATTTTTCCTCAGGGGAATTACTGTCAAATGAAGTAATTTAATTTATATTTTTATATTTTATATATTTTTATCACTGTTAGATTAATCATTCATCCAGCCAAACTTGTCGAATAGATGTTTGCAAGGAAATCAATGTGCAGAAGTCTTCCTGATACAGTTACCTGTAATGGCCTCTTCACCTTTGCTATAATGTTATAGAAATTTAACGCCAGCCATCTTTAATTGGTTAAATTGTTATTTCTGCTGTTGTTTTATTTCTATTTCTGTTTGAAAGTTTGTTCTATAGCCTCCTACAATTCACAGCATGGCTACTATTGTTTTTTTAGTCAACTCTCGGCGTCTTTTTATCGCTCTGAACAAGTGCATTAGGGCCTTCAGTTATTTTTTTCAAGAAAATTTTTCTTTACTTCAATAGTTACTTCAACCCTTAGTTTGATTGATAGCTTTCTCCAATATTTAAAATGCCAATATTTTGTAATGATTATTTCACTATAACGATTCTGACACTTTTACCGGAGTTGAGGTTCTTACATTTAACCCGACGCATGTGTCTATTGGCACAGATCCCATTTTCATTCTTGCCAGGGATAATGTGACAGGCCTTATCAGCTGAAGATTGCTTTTAATAACTGTCCCAAGACGCGAATAGAGCTGAAAGCAAATATAACGTTGCGTCCCATGCATTTGTCCTACTACGTATTGACTCGAAGCTCTTGTGTCGAGAACAAGGGAAGCCTGCTTAAATCAGAAGCTCTTGAACCAACGATCGAAGATTTTCATGATTGTATATTTTCTCAGCGCTCGATCTAGTAAAACTAATTACATTTTATCCTTGTCACATTGTCAGCTGAAACTAAGTTCATTGTGATATTTGTTGATAGCAAAGCTGTGATGTTTCCATCTTTCGATCAAGCACATCTGATTTCAGTATGCACTTTATTTTGATATGTTTCTCCTAATCAGTCTCTAACATATTCCCAAATCAATACATTTTTGCCGACCACGTAGGAAAACTCTTGACTTCTGGAGACAGTGCTGTAAATATAAAGGGCCGCGAATAGACCGTACTAAGTAGCTTTGAATAGTTTCATTTATTATAATGGAATATTAAGATAGTTTAATTTATAAATATTCTTAAATTCAACAGGAGTACATGAAAGATTGCAGTAAAATTATACACCAATAGGAAAGTAAATATAGAACAAAAATATATTAAAATTGTTAAATATCATTTTTATATGGAGCAATACACAGAATCTACGTTTCTACCAAAAATGTCTTTATCACGATAGCGACAAAAACAGAATAGGAACAAGCAGAGAATTCAAGCAGAGGCCAACCATATTCGTCGCGACGATGGGACACTGATAGGGACCCACAACAGTGAACCTAGTCATAGTGATGCTCAGGACATCTCAGTCACTGCTAATTTATCATGCACATCGGACCATAGAGACATTTCATTATGGAAACCACCTCATTCATACAATGCGAACTCTAGAACCCGCAGATATTAACAGTTCATAAATGTATTTGATATCCTGATCTATATCTGCACCTTTCCTTGTATCCTCGTATTCCTTTCTCTCTCTCTCTCTCTCTCTCTCTCTCTCCTCTCACTTCTCCTCTCTAATTTTCGGTTGTTCGGGTCATTGTCTTCTTGTGTTTAGAATCGCTGGTCCCTGTCGGTATCACGTGTCATTAGTTGCCGTATTTACATTTCAGCCCTTCCGGTCATCACGAGTTCGACAGGCTACACTGGATTCTAATAAGGTAGTTTTGATATTACTTTACAGTGGTTTTTTTCTCTATTTTGTATTTTTCTGTAGTATTATACTTTTGAAAGAGGCAGGGCAACTTGCTCAAGACCGCGGAGAATTCAAGAGATCCATAGGAAAGACTACGTTCTGGAAAGAATATGTCACCTGATAGTGATGATTATACTTTATTTCTACATGCAACCACTTACATGCTTGTGGTACTTGCATCTCCTCGACATTTCGTTGCATTCTCTTCTTTTTTTCGTTATGTATTAGGTCTGTTGATTATCCTCTTCGCACACATGACACTTCCATATGTGCTCAGATCTCCGCTTCAGTAAATTTCTCAGGGTATATCGGCTGATAGTTCCGGTTCTATGTTTGTTCACTTCTCTTTTTTTTAATTCTTTGATGGGTGTTCTCTACGGGCCACGCCCATCCTCACTTCCAATGCGCGCACTCTCGATATTAACTCATGCTCATTCCTCTCAAATTCCTCTGATCGTGAGGACTCACGAAGAGTAATGAGTATGTCTGCTCGGTCCATAGACTGACCATCTGTTACGGTGGCGGGGCTAGATAATTGGTCGGCTCGTTCGTTTTCCTCCACGCCCGCGTGTCCGGGGGCAAAGATAAGCTTCCGTTTTCGTAGTGATACCCGCATTTTAGCTCTCTCTAATGACTCCACCCATCTCCTACGTGCATCACCTGTTTTGACTTTCTAAATCACATTAAGTGAGTCACTTAGTATGCACGCATGGGAATAGGCTGTGATTCCAACAGTTTAAGTGACTGCGTTACGGTGAATACTTTCATTGTTAGACTGCTTGTTGTTGCAGTTAAGGCACCACTGCTATCGTGTAATGTTCTTACGTTTGATCTGACAGTAAAGACACAAGCTCATCGGTGGTGACATATGACCGACCCGTCCGTGTAAATCACAACATCTGTGTCATCGGTATGCTCGCAGATGAGTACCTTGACCTCAGCATCCATGTCCACAGGGCTGTGTTCCCGTACTCTCTATTGAGTGTTTTGAAGGTCTTGAGCCTCATGAAAGACCGTAGGAATAGCTATTCATTCCTCGCCAGAGGTTATGTCTTCTTTGGCGTAGATATGTTTAACGGTATCCTCGGCACGACTCATCAACGATTTACCTCTCTTGAGCCTTTTTCCCTTCACACGAGGGATCTCACTGTTTAGTGGGTGGTCTACTTCAGAACTCACTCTGAGGTATGCACGGGCACGCCATATAACAATTCTATGAGATATGCTCGGAAAATGAGAGAGAAATATCATAGCCACACAGGGCTGTCCCTGTGCCAAACACGGATGATCCGCATCACTTTGTTTTGAATTATCTCCAGCCTCTCAATCTGTGTGTGACTGGCGGTGATAGTGGCGCCTGCATATTCAATGGCAGGGAGGACAAGAGTCACGTATAAGATTACGAGCTGTGATTGTTTAGTGTCAGCGTCTGCCATCCCTCTCAGAGCTGAAAGTCCTTTGCTGGCCTCATAACATGATCAAAATATTCCCGGAAACACAGACTACGATTAAATCGCACGCCCAGGTATTGTAAGGACGAGGTCCTGATTACATCGTACCCTCTTATATCCACTGTCGGTGTCGCAGAGTTACGATGTGATTGTTATGAGAGAACCATGTCACCGCAGCTTTCTCTTTAATTTTCAGTACTGCTGAATCATCACACTAGGAGGCGATACGGTCTAGCTCATTCTGCAGTGATCCGACAGTTTCTGTTCTATCCCTTCCCGGTTTGTATATCAGGATATCATCTGCCAAACTAACTGTGTTCTAACTCCTCGTTGAGATGCTGCTGCTGTGTTTTTCTTTTTTATCTTTATAAAGACCTATTGGTCGAAATTGTATTGCTGTTGTAACTATTTTTATATATGTTCTTCTATATTTACTTAGGTCCAACAAGCAGCGTGAGAAAAGTAATGTTACTCTACGTCTATGATGGTAATGTTACTCTACGTCTATGATGGTAATGTTACTATACGTCTATGATGGTAATGTTACTCTACGTCTATGATGGTAATGTTACTCTACGTCTATGATGGTAATGTTACTATACGTCTATGATGGTAATATTACTCTACGTCTATGATGGTAATGTTACTATACGTCTATGATGGTAATATTACTCTACGTCTATGATGGTAATGTTACTCTACGTCTATGATGGTAATGTTACTATACGTCTATGATGGTAATATTACTCTACGTCTATGATGGTAATGTTACTCTACGTCTATGACGGTAGTGTTACTCTACGTTTATGACTGTAATGTTACTCTACGTCTATGATGGTAATGTTACTCTACGTCTATGATGGTAATGTTACTCTACGTCTATGATGGTAATGTTACTCTACGTTTATGACTGTAATGTTACTCTACGTCTATGATGGTAATGTTACTCTACGTTTATGACTGTAATGTTACTCTACGTCTATGATGGTAATGTTACTCTACGTCTATGATGGTAATGTTACTCTACGTCTATGATGGTAATGTTACTCTACGTCTATGACGGTAGTGTTACTCTACGTCTATGACTGTAATGTTACTCTACGTCTATGACTAATGTTACTCTACGTCTATGATGGTAATGTTACTCTACGTCTATGACTAATGTTACTCTACGTCTATGATGGTAATGTTACTCTACGTCTATGACTGTAATGTTACTCTACGTCTATGACTAATGTTACTCTACGTCATGATGGTAATGTTACTCTACGTCTATGACTGTAATGCTACTCTACGTCTGTGATGTTAGTGTTGGACAATGTCTTTATGATCTCCTTTGCAATGAGCATTCAACATGAAATACCTTCTATATTTGTTATTTCATAATAACTGAAGAAAAAACTGGTTCAATGAGCCTTCATTATGGAACATTTTCTCAAATGGAGGTGACTATGATCACACACAAGTCATGATATATTATGTGGAAATATCATATTTGTAAAATAATAACAACCTACAAAATGTAATATAAGCAAGATAGTCAGGGACAACTTCTTGGCTGCAGAGAATACAGCCTTTATCAAGAAATAAATACAACACGAGTAGCAATGTTGAATAGAAATTAATCATTAAAGAAAAAGGTGATTAGGAAAATGTGGTTTAAGAAACAAACGTTCAAACAAGTACGAGGGGAGCTACGTGCTCGCAGATTATTACAAGTACATCTGTAGACGATTGCTTTCCACTTAACACTCATTGCCTGTCTTGCTAGAGTTACAGGGACAAGCAAAGCTGAAGCTTGGCTATTGAGGGTCTGAGATCATCATGACCACCATCTAGCTTCACTTCTACGTTGTAAACTTCAGTCACAGACTAGCATAAGTAATGAAGCAACGGTTAACATAGGTTACCGCTTAGTGGTAACCAACTGAAGATCCATGTATGGATTGCCGTGAGAGAACAAAACCGTTAGTATAAACATGTTTTTAAATTGCAAGAAAATCACGACAATGTCCCAAATGAATGAGATGACTTTCCAACAACGTTACGTCTAATCCACACACCGCGTTAGAAAGTGCCGCGCAAGAAAAATGGACACTCCAGCTATCGGACATAGAATAGTCCTAAATTACACCCACGAAAATCACTAGCATTTCAGCTTTCAAACTGCCCACGTTATTGTCTGATCTGCACACCAAGAGCATATTATATGTGTAGCCAGTGACATTGCACTCAACAAACATATTATATGTGTAGCCAGTGACATTACACTCAACAAACATATTATATGTGTAGCCAGTGACATTACACTCAACAAACATATTATATGTGTAGTCAGTGACATTGCACTCAACAAACATATTATATGTGTAGCCAGTGACATTACACTCAACAAACATATTATATGTGTAGCCAGTGACATTACACTCAACAAACATATTATATGTGTAGTCAGTGACATTACACTCAACAAACATATTATATGTGTAGTCAGTGACATTACACTCAACATCCTGCCATCCTGCGTTTTGCAGACAACATCCTGCTAGTCTGCATGAGTTTGAGAATAAACAGTGAAAAAATTATATTCCAAGAGTTCTTACATGACCATAAGTTGACCATCAGATCATATTTATTTAAACTCGGTCATAGTTGGAGAAAAGATCAAGATCTATACATATATATCTATGTATGTATATGTACATATAAAGTAAAAAAAGTAAAGTAACCCATAGCATTTATTAATGCCGTAGGGGTGTGAGATGTTAGCGATCTCACATTTCACAGGCTCTGCAAATGAGGGCGGTAGCCATCTCCTCTCCCTCGCAGTCTTTACTTCCCGGATTAATCCGGTACCCAATTAAGGCTGGATCGACCTGGGAGCCGTTGCGATCTGAAAACATTTCTACCTCAGCTGGAGAATGAACCCAGGACCACTCATATGCCAAGCCAGTGCGCTAACCACTGCGCACTATATATATATACTCACTAGTGCTACACATTATGCTTTATGATTGAGAGAGTTGGACACTCACTAGAGATACGTAGATAAGTACAGAGACCTTTCAAAACAAGTATCATGTGTCATTTCCTATAGAAAGCATAAAACAAATATCCACGTATATAAAACAGAGTTGTATGCAGGTCAACAATAATCACCAACTTTTCCTAGTAAAACGGCGAAAAACATGCAATGTTTATACATGTGAGCATATACGACTCAATGTTTTAAATGGCATGCAGAGAGAACAGTTGAGGGTATAGGGAGCTGAGGAAGACAAAGAATATCATCGCACACATCATTTTAAAAAAAAATCAAATTGACAGGTCTCAATTTTGTCTATTCTCTTTCGCGTCGCTATTTAGCTAAGAAGCCTGTGGAGTACGCGTGTTATTTTGACTCATATGCGCCGAATACAGATGTGTTGGGCCATTGATGCAAACAAAACTGCAACACAACGCATTTCTATTCCTTGGACTATGGGACTATATCCTGCTGTAAATCTAGTAGAACAATTGTCCTGCTACAACAGAGATCGAGTGGGAGTTTGACAATGAACACTAAAGAAGAAGGACTCAAATTATGCTTCTAAAGTGACACAATTGTACTGTTCTCGTGACTATCATTGGCTATCGACACAAAATAATCAATGAAAATCATGGGGAACATCAAAGACATCACTTTAGAAGGATGATTTCCAATGAGTCCAACAAACTATATACTTAAAGAGAGAGACACCGTTGACTTGTCCAAAACAGAACACATATGACCCTGACAGGTTGTGAGCTTCATAGCTTATGAAATATTTCTGTTCTTTTCTAATCTGCATAATTATTCTATGGAGTTTTTTTTTATTCATTTCTTTAACTTCTATAAAAAAAATTCCATTAATTTTTTGTGTAGCGACACATCCAAATATATAAGTCCTGTCTTCTAGTTTCATATTATCAATCTTGTGTGTATCGACAGATCAAGATATCTTAATCCTACCCTTCTAGTTTCATATTATTAATATTTATGCATTATAACAGCTTGATTATATACATATACTTGATGTTTAGTATTGAATTGATGAGTTTTTGGGTGAGAATAACAGCAGTGCACGCACTGTTAACGGTAGCAGCAGATGTTACTGACAGGGCACAAATACTTATTGTTTTATACAATTCCCATTATGGTATGTACCCTATAGCTCCAGTATACAAAATGTGCTCTATACTACTGATATGTGCATTGGATCAAATGATATTAATTTACAGAATGGCTAGAATTTCCAATAATTTTATAGATTTATTTTGCAAGATAATGGCGGTCGTTTGAAATGATATAACTGTCAGAAGTCTTGCTTTAATCCGAATTATAATATGAGTGGAGACATCTAACTGGCGACATCTAATTGGAGACAGCTAACTGGAGACATCTGACTGGAGACATCTGACTGGAGACATCTGACTGGAGACATCTAACTGGAGACATCTAACTGGAGACAGCTAACTGGAGACATCTGACAGGAGACATCTGACTGGAGACATCTGACTGAAGACAGCTAACTCTGACTGAAGACAGCTAACTCTGACAGGAGACATCTGACTGGAGACATCTAACTGGAGACATCTGACTGAAGACAGCTAACTGGAGACATCTAATTGGAGACATCTAACTGGAGACATCTAACTGGAGACATCTGACTGGAGACATCTGACTGGAGACATCTAACTGGAGACATCTAACTGGAGACATCTGACTGGAGACATCTGACTGGAGACATCTAACTGGAGACATCTAACTGGAGACATCTAACTGGAGACATCTGACTGGAGACATCTGACAGGAGACATCTGACTGGAGACATCTGACTGGAGACATCTGACTGGAGACATCTGACTGGAGACATCTAACTGGAGACATCTGACTGGAGATATCTGACTGGAGACATCTTGGTAACAGAATGTCTTTTCATTAGATCTTTAAAAAATATGTTAATGTGTAATGAGAATAAGGAGGTCATAAAGAAAGTATTACTTTAGCCGCTCCCTCCAATCTTTTCTCCGTGGTCATAATCCCTTATATAATCTAGATGGGTTTGTGTCCGTTCTTGAAAGCACCTGCCTCATCGTAAGGATTTATAGAGCCGAAATAACAGCACTAGAAGTTGCCTCGTACCACCAGAAGACCACCTGAATGCCTTTCCATCAAATGTAGTAAACATCGTGATTTTTACAGACCCTGTGTCCGCTCTTCAAGCACTAGAATGTGATTGACATTGTCAGGCTCAGTTAGTTGAAATATATCACCATGCCAACGAGCTGTTTGCATTTATGAAGTCAGCATTGTTATGCAGTGGATTCCTGACACTCAAACACACCCAGCAATGACAAGGCAGACAACTAGCAAAGAAGGGAGCACAACAAGAACAACCATATACACAAACAACTATGCACACAGTTAAAATGATGTTGAAATCTGTTAATAAAGGTAATTGGAATAATAGACTGACCATGGGAAACATTGGGAGGGAAATCTATAAATATATAACCAGCAAAATCCTAAAATATCAACCTCCTGGGAAGAAAAGAATAGAGAATCGTCTTCCATCTTCGCACGCAACGTGTTGATTGGTTGGTTGGTTGGATGGTTGAATGGTTGGTTAATTGGTTGGTTAGTTGGTTAGTTAGTTAGTTTAGTTAGCTTAATTAGTTAGTTAAGTTAGTACAGTTAGTAAATGTTAGTCTATTGTCTTTCGCCAGGTGGTTTGTGATCCACTATTGCTGTTAAGCGTAGGAGTGATTGGAGCTCGAGCTTGCGTTCTAAAGCAAGATGTGTGGCCTCGGCTGTGCTATGACCGTGTCTGTACAGGACGTTTTCTATCCATCTTTTCCGTGGTCTTCCTCTGGCTTTGTACCCTGATCTCATTTAAACTGATCTCGAGTAAAGTTAGTAAAGTTGGTAAAGTTGGTAAAATTAATAAAGTTAGTAAAGTTAGTAAAGTTAGTAAAATTAGCTAAGGCAGCTAAGCTAACTAAGCTAGGTAAGCTAACTAAGCTAGCTAAGCTAGCTAAGCTAGCTAAACTAGCTACGGTAGTTTAGTTATTTAGTTATTTAGCTAGCTATTTAGCAAGTTGGCTGGCTAGCTGGTTGGTTGGTTGGTTGGTTGGTTGGTTGGTTGGTTGGTTAGTTTGCAACCACAATACACTCCAGGGTTCCGGCTGTGCACACATCCCTATCAAACTGTTGATCACAACCATTATGAATATCCAGCACTGGATGGCGTCAGGAAAATGCTTCTCCCTCCAAGACCAGATAAATGGAACACATACGAAAAACAACAACAGCTCACAAACACATGCATATATCACACAATGGCATTGGGTCAAAGGGCATGAGCCCATGGACCGCTGGATGATCAACCATCCAACCAACCATCACAAGGATTTATTTCCCAACCCAACAACATATTGAAAATGAAACTTCACAATGTCATATCTCTCATGACTTTAACCAGTTCAATTGTACCTATTACATGAATCAAAACAATCCAGTTAGTCATCTGATCATCAACATTGCAGTCCGTATATGTCCAAATATTGGAACTCCAGTCTACACTTGAGTATATCCGCTATCACACGATTTTCTTCTTCTGCGTTCAGCATCTGTGGTCATGCTATACCGTCAGGCCTGTCGTCAAGACGAAGTCCACTGTCTTCTGCAGGTCAGAGCGGCTGCCCCATAGCTTTTGTCTTAAGTCTGTATCTTCTGGCCAGGTCTGCTGTCTCTGCTCTTTGTATGTTGGGCAGTCCTGAAGTATGTGTTCCGGGGTCTGGGTTCCGGATCCACATGGACATTCATCTGTGTATGAGATCCTTAATCGGTAAAGGTGACCCAACAATCTGCAGTGGCCTGTTCTAAGGCGAAATATTGTGGTCTGTTGATATCTTTGGAATTACACGATGATTATCAGTTTCGGTTCTTTGTTGGTTACAAACATTCCTCCAAGCCCACAGTAAATCTCATTTCTTGCAACGTCGCATTTCATTCCGTGTTCCTTTATTCTGGACATGGCAAAGGGGACATCACACTCGTCAATTTATTTATTCTGTTTATGTTTCTCGTTATGGGTTTAAACTGTCAGCCCATTGCTTGACAGCCCGATACAATAACAGTGCAAGACAGGCAATCTGCTCTCTCATTCCCTTGAACATCACAAAGACCGGCTACGTAAATCAAAGTGATCTATTGCCAACTTCGATCTCTTCACGAATGAAGTCCATTTGCCATTCTTTGATCATGCTCAATTATTACTTAGGATGGAGACATGGATTTTCCTCTGTGTGTTCGTCCAGTTCAAGACCTTGGTCAGTGCCATACTTTATATAGTCATGTTACTTATAGTGGGGGCTTAGCGGTGTCGGATTCTACCTCTCCAAAAATATCAAATCATCTTTATTGGGATATTACCCAATAAACGAGCGTATAATCACCATCAGAATAAAGGGAGCACCAAGAAACATCTCTATTACACAGATATATGCCCCAACATCAGCGGCAGACGAAACAGAAATTGATAATTTTTATGAGCAACTACAATTCGCGCTAGAAAAAATAAACAAACACGACATAAATATAGTTGGCCAGAGGAAACAACACTGGAATCAAAGCTCTATGGGACACTGTATGAACTACAAAAGACAATGAGTTGTATTAAGGAGACAGAATTACAGATATAGACATGTTTCAAGTGAACGAAAGAAAAAGAAGAAGAACATAGGTCTGAATGTACATTGGCATTCCATGCCTTTCACTCCACGGGGTTTGTTCTGGTACAGGCCTTAAGTGGCTGTCAACTTCAGGTAGGTCTGTAAGTTGTCTGCGGAGTCGTTTAACTTGAAGGATAAGCTGCTCCTTTTCAGTCGCCCCATTGCTAGATTTTGGAATCTTTCCT
Organism: Meghimatium bilineatum; assembly: GCA_034231615.1. Classification (NCBI taxonomy): domain Eukaryota; kingdom Metazoa; phylum Mollusca; class Gastropoda; order Stylommatophora; family Philomycidae; genus Meghimatium; species Meghimatium bilineatum. The sequence goes on along the minus strand of CM067316.1, from coordinate 33,161,378 downwards.
TCATTGGATGACTTGGGACATACACTGAAACTTTTCTGCCTGAATTAGTACTTTTGTGTCTCTGCGTTCGCATAGTGTTTGCATTCTTCCCATTTTCTGCATCTCTACTATGGGTGATGATTTCATTGCTCCCAACATTATTCTAAGTGCCTGGTTTTGCACTTTATCTAGATCTTGTAATGTGGTGTTTGATGCAGGACACCACACAGCTGAACCATATTCCAGGTGTGGTCTTATGTCTTGCTGGTAAACTTTACTGAGTATATTCCCACTGGCTCCCCATGTGGTTCCACTTAGTTTTCTCAGGATAGATAACTTCCTCCTGGCTTTTGTTGTTGCTTTGTTTATGTGCAGCTTCCATATCAGTTTATCATCAAAAGTAACTCCGAGGTATGTGGGTTGTTTGTCTTCTTTCAATAGTTCTCCTTCTATTTTGATATGACCGGCTTTTTGTTTTGGTGAGAGGGTAAAGAGTGTAGTGCTGCACTTATCTGTGTTAATGTTGACGCACCATCTATTAGCCCATAAGGTTATGGCATCGATAGCTCTTTGTATTTGTTTAGTGGCCACTGTCGCATGTTCTTCCGTGCACCATATCACCAGGTCGTCAGCATACCTTGCCACTTTGATCCCATGTGGTAGTTCAGCAACTAGGTCATTGATGTAAACCAAGAAAAGTGTGGGTGACAGGACTCCTCCCTGGAGGACTTCATGACGCAGTAGAACTTTCTTGCTCTTGCGACCATGTGATTGTACCCTGGCTCTTCTATTATGCAGGTATGCTTTTACCCATTTGTACATTCTTGAGCTAACCCTGCAATTTCGCAATTTCTTTAGGAGCCCTTCTTTTTGCACCTTTACATTTGCCTTTTGCTTTTTACCACCTCTAGAACTTGTGACTTGGATCACTATTTTTGCTAACTAGTAGGCGTCAACCACATTCGAAACACTTAATTTCAAGAGGATTTTGCTCAGTGAGTGTGTGTTACATAAGCACTGGTGAAGGTAGCACTAAAAGGGACTTATAATTCTCAAAATCGACACAGCATCCTACACGAAACTAATATTTATATACATTCTTTCAAATTAAGTTGCCAGAGTAAACAAAAATAACGGTTCTGTACCATATCTAGGGCCTACGTATTATCGGAAATATGATACGAAATATGGTCAATGTTTTTTTCTGCAATTATTTCCCGCATTTAATCGTTTATAATTTCCAATCAATGGTTCGGGGTTGAGATCTTTACTTTAGGAGGGTTGTATCAGTGGGTCGCTCAATAGATTTCGAGCAGATGTTGGGGGTGGGACACTCCGTGTGTTGCATGAAAATCGCCTACTCCGGCAACCGTCAACGCGACTTTAACATAATTGTACGTACATCTCTAACGAACTTACAATTACGGTAGCTATTTTGTATCTAGGGCTATGCAAGTATTAAATGACGTCACAAACAATAAAAATGTCCTTTCGGCGCTGATTTTTTTTTGGTTCAAGGTGTGAATTTCGGATCATTCACGTAGACCTGAGAAATGGTACAGACCCACAAAATCACTCACGTTACTAGTACCCATTTTCACCGGAAGTTATGAATTAAACAATCAGTATACTCTACGACTAATTATCCTCTTCAAGTAAATTCGAGTAGGAAGCATGAGGATAAATGAAAAAAAACTTAACGCTTACGGAAATTGAACCAGGTACATTCTAGCGGCACCTAATCGCCTTGCAGCTCAAAGAAATAGGTTTGAGTTCGGAAAACCTGTTTACTTGAGTTGAAAAGCTAATCGGTGCTGCTAGAACGGACATTGTTCAATTCCCGTCAGCGTTAAGAATTTGTTTCTATTATCCTCTTGTGCATTTCTTATTAATATTTGCATGTTTCTCATCATATAGTCTCATTACATGCAGATACAACAATTACAATCTCTTCTTTGCATTTGCAATATGTCTGCTCTGAATGTTTACCCCTTGTTTTGTATTTGTGTATTTATTACACGTAATATTAATTGTGCACATATTTCAATTAATGCGTATGTCTACTATCTCATTTGCTGTATCTCACTTATACCAGTGCTCTTTTTTGTACAAATTAATTTGCTCACTAGTACGCCCATATAATACTCCATTATCTTAACTCATTAATAGTATTAGCATCTCATTAATAACAATCATTTCATCGAAGCGATGTAGACGCTATCTTCATGAATCTACGCACAACTGTTCTCGGTAACTGAAGTCATATAACATATCGTCAATAAATCATCAGCCAGCAATGCAAATTTATGCATGAAAACAATCATCTTCAACTACTACCGAAACGGTGTACATTTAATGAAGACTGCGCTATTTCGAAATTCATAAATCTCTTACTTATTCATTTTGTGTTGATGTATTGAGGCGTCACATGTTGATACCTGGTTCCTTCTTTTACCTCACCTGTAATGAAGCGTCAAATGTTGATACTTAGTTCCTTCTTTTACCTCACCTGTAGTGAAGCGTCAAATGTTGATACCTGGTTCCTTCTTTTACCTCACCTGTAGTGAAGCGTCAAATGTTGATACCTGGTTCCTTCTTTAACCTCACCTGTAGTGAAGAGTAAAATGTTGATACCTGGTTCCTTCTTTTACCTAACCTGTAGTGAGGCGTCAAATGTTGATACCTGGTTCCTTCTTTTACCTCGCTCGTAGTAATGCGTCAAATGTCGAAACCTGGTTTCTTCTTTTACCGTACCTGTAGTAAAGCATCAAATGTTGACACCTGATTTCCTGGTTTCCTCTTTATCTCAACTGTAGTGAAGCATCAAATGTTGACACCTGATTTCCTGGTTTCCTCTTTATCTCAACTGTAGTGAAGCATCAAATGTTGACACCTGATTTCCTGGTTTCCTCTTTATCTCACCTCTAGTGAAGCGTCAAATGGTGATACCTTGTTTCTTCTTTTATCTCACCTGTAGTGAGGCTGCTAATGCTGACACCTGATTTATACTTTTACTTTGATCGTTCTCAAGCTCCTACCAAGTAGCAGAGTGTAATCAGGAGATAGGGTGCGTTGTTTCATGATGGAATGTGTATTACTGGCAACACACATTCAATTTCATCATCACAAGCTACGTTAACTTTATATAAGATGGAGTAACACCACACACATCCCAGTTTAGTAACCTCTGACTACATTCATAGCAGAATGAAGGGTCGCTGTTATATTCTCCGCATTCGGGTACTGACAACACACGGACGATACTTAAAATAAAATAGTTTTTCCCCTCAGAATTGTATTGTATTATGTTACTTGTACACTAGTATGTTGTATATGTTACTTGTAAACTTGTGTGTTGTATATGTTACTTGTACACTAGTATGTTGTATATGTTACTTGTAAACTTGTGTGTTGTATATGTTACTTGTACACTAGTATGATGTATATGTTACTTGTAAACTTGTGTGTTGTATATGTTACTTGTACACTTGTATGTTGTATATGTTACATGTACACTTGTATGTTGTATATGTTACTTGTATGTTGTATATGTTACTTGTACACTTGTACGTTGTATATGTTACATGTACACTTGTATGTTGTATATGTTACTTGTACACTAGTATGTTGTATATGTTACATGTACACTAGTATGTTGTATATGTTACTTGTACACTAGTATGTTGTATATGTTACTTGTAAACTTGTGTGTTGTATATGTTACTTGTACACTAGTATGTTGTATATGTTACTTGTACACTTGTATGTTGTATATGTTACTTGTACACTTGTATGTTGTATATGTTACTTGTACACTTGTATGTTGTATATGCTACTTGTAAACTTGTGTGTTGTATATGTTACTTGTACACTTGTATGTTGTATATGTTACTTGTACACTTGTATGTTGTATATGTTACTTGTATGTTGTATATGTTACTTGTACACTTGTACGTTGTATATGTTACATGTACACTTGTATGTTGTATATGTTACTTGTACACTAGTATGTTGTATATGTTACATGTACACTAGTATGTTGTATATGTTACTTGTACACTAGTATGTTGTATATGTTACTTGTAAACTTGTGTGTTGTATATGTTACTTGTACACTAGTATGTTGTATATGTTACTTGTACACTTGTATGTTGTATATGTTACTTGTACACTTGTATGTTGTATATGTTACTTGTACACTTGTATGTTGTATATGTTACTTGTAAACTTGTGTGTTGTATATGTTACTTGTACACTTGTATGTTGTATATGTTACTTCTACACTTGTATGTTGTATATGTTACTTGTATGTTGTATATGTTACTTGTACACTTGTATGTTGTATATGTTACATGTACACTTGTATGTTGTATATGTTACTTGTACACTTGTATGTTGTATATGTTACTTGTACACTTGTATGTTGTATATGTTACTTGTACACTCGTATGTTGTATATGTTACTTGTACACTCGTATGTTGTATATGATTCTTGTACACTTGTATGTTGTATATGATTCTTGTACACTTGTATGGTGTATATGTTACTTGTACACTTGTATGTTGTATATGATTCTTGTACACTTGTATGTTGTATATGATTCTTGTACACTTGTATGTTGTATATGATTCTTGTACACTTGTATGTTGTATATGTTACGTGTACACTAGTATGTTGTATATGTTACTTGTACACTTGTATGTTGTATATGTTACTTGTACACTGGTATGTTGTATATGTTACTTGTACACTTGTATGTTGTATATGTTACTTGTACACTTGTATGATGTATATGTTACTTGTACACTTGTATGTTGTATATGTTACTTGTACACTGGTATGTTGTATATGTTACTTGTACACTTGTATGTTGTATTATGTTACTTGTACACTAGTATGATGTATATGTTACTTGTAAACTTGTGTGTTGTATATGTTACTTGTACACTTGTATGTTGTATATGTTACTTGTACACTTGTATGTTGTATATGTTACTTGTATGTTGTATATGTTACTTGTTCACTTGTACGTTGTATATGTTACATGTACACTTGTATGTTGTATATGTTACTTGTACACTAGTATGTTGTATATGTTACATGTACACTAGTATGTTGTATATGTTACTTGTACACTAGTATGTTGTATATGTTACTTGTAAACTTGTGTGTTGTATATGTTACTTGTACACTAGTATGTTGTATATGTTACTTGTACACTTGTATGTTGTATATGTTACTTGTACACTTGTATGTTGTATATGTTACTTGTACACTTGTATGTTGTATATGCTACTTGTAAACTTGTGTGTTGTATATGTTACTTGTACACTTGTATGTTGTATATGTTACTTGTACACTTGTATGTTGTATATGTTACTTGTATGTTGTATATGTTACTTGTACACTTGTACGTTGTATATGTTACATGTACACTTGTATGTTGTATATGTTACTTGTACACTAGTATGTTGTATATGTTACATGTACACTAGTATGTTGTATATGTTACTTGTACACTAGTATGTTGTATATGTTACTTGTAAACTTGTGTGTTGTATATGTTACTTGTACACTAGTATGTTGTATATGTTACTTGTACACTTGTATGTTGTATATGTTACTTGTACACTTGTATGTTGTATATGTTACTTGTACACTTGTATGTTGTATATGTTACTTGTAAACTTGTGTGTTGTATATGTTACTTGTACACTTGTATGTTGTATATGTTACTTGTACACTTGTATGTTGTATATGTTACTTGTATGTTGTATATGTTACTTGTACACTTGTATGTTGTATATGTTACATGTACACGTGTATGTTGTATATGTTACTTGTACACTTGTATGTTGTATATGTTACTTGTACACTTGTATGTTGTATATGTTACTTGTACACTCGTATGTTGTATATGTTACTTGTACACTCGTATGTTGTATATGATTCTTGTACACTTGTATGTTGTATATGATTCTTGTACACTTGTATGGTGTATATGTTACTTGTACACTTGTATGTTGTATATGATTCTTGTACACTTGTATGTTGTATATGATTCTTGTACACTTGTATGTTGTATATGATTCTTGTACACTTGTATGTTGTATATGTTACGTGTACACTAGTATGTTGTATATGTTACTTGTACACTTGTATGTTGTATATGTTACTTGTACACTGGTATGTTGTATATGTTACTTGTACACTTGTATGTTGTATATATTACTTGTACACTTGTATGATGTATATGTTACTTGTACACTTGTATGTTGTATATGTTACTTGTACACTGGTATGTTGTATATGTTACTTGTACACTTGTATGTTGTATATGTTACTTGTACACTAGTATGTTGTATATGTTACTTGTAAACTTGTGTGTTGTATATGTTACTTGTACACTAGTATGTTGTATATGTTACTTGTAAACTTGTGTGTTGTATATGTTACTTGTACACTAGTATGATGTATATGTTACTTGTAAACTTGTGTGTTGTATATGTTACTTGTACACTTGTATGTTGTATATGTTACTTGTACACTTGTATGTTGTATATGTTACTTGTATGTTGTATATGTTACTTGTACACTTGTACGTTGTATATGTTACATGTACACTTGTATGTTGTATATGTTACTTGTACACTAGTATGTTGTATATGTTACATGTACACTAGTATGTTGTATATGTTACTTGTACACTAGTATGTTGTATATGTTACTTGTAAACTTGTGTGTTGTATATGTTACTTGTACACTAGTATGTTGTATATGTTACTTGTACACTTGTATGTTGTATATGTTACTTGTACACTTGTATGTTGTATATGTTACTTGTACACTTGTATGTTGTATATGTTACTTGTAAACTTGTGTGTTGTATATGTTACTTGTACACTTGTATGTTGTATATGTTACTTGTACACTTGTATGTTGTATATGTTACTTGTATGTTGTATATGTTACTTGTACACTTGTACGTTGTATATGTTACATGTACACTTGTATGTTGTATATGTTACTTGTACACTAGTATGTTGTATATGTTACATGTACACTAGTATGTTGTATATGTTACTTGTACACTAGTATGTTGTATATGTTACTTGTAAACTTGTGTGTTGTATATGTTACTTGTACACTAGTATGTTGTATATGTTACTTGTACACTTGTATGTTGTATATGTTACTTGTACACTTGTATGTTGTATATGTTACTTGTACACTTGTATGTTGTATATGTTACTTGTAAACTTGTGTGTTGTATATGTTACTTGTACACTTGTATGTTGTATATGTTACTTGTACACTTGTATGTTGTATATGTTACTTGTATGTTGTATATGTTACTTGTACACTTGTATGTTGTATATGTTACATGTACACTTGTATGTTGTATATGTTACTTGTACACTTGTATGTTGTATATGTTACTTGTACACTTGTATGTTGTATATGTTACTTGTACACTCGTATGTTGTATATGTTACTTGTACACTTGTATGTTGTATATGATTCTTGTACACTTGTATGTTGTATATGATTCTTGTACACTTGTATGGTGTATATGTTACTTGTACACTTGTATGTTGTATATGATTCTTGTACACGTGTATGTTGTATATGATTCTTGTACACTTGTATGTTGTATATGATTCTTGTACACTTGTATGTTGTATATGTTACGTGTACACTAGTATGTTGTATATGTTACGTGTACACTTGTATGTTGTATATGTTACTTGTACACTGGTATGTTGTATATGTTACTTGTACACTTGTATGTTGTATATGTTACTTGTACACTTGTATGATGTATATGTTACTTGTACACTCGTATGTTGCATATGTTACTTGTACACTTGTATGTTGTATATGTTACTTGTACACTTGTATGTTGTATATGATTCTTGTACACTTGTATGTTGTATATATTACTTGTACACTTGTATGTTGTATATGATTCTTGTACACTTGTATGTTGTATATGATTCTTGTACACTTGTATGTTGTATATGATTCTTGTACACTTGTATGTTGTATATGTTACGTGTACACTAGTATGTTGTATATGTTACTTGTACACTGGTATGTTGTATATGTTACTTGTACACTCGTATGTTGTATATGTTACGTGTACACTTGTATGTTGTATATGTTACTTGTACACTTGTATGTTGTATGTTGTATGTTGTATATGTTACTTTAAATAATCCCTAGATGACTGTCTACAACTCATCATCATCAGGTGGCATATCCTGAATGGAATGTAGCAGTCATCATTGCCTTTCGACATTTCTGTCGATCTTGAGCAAGTCTTCCTGCTTCTGTTTCTGCCATGTTCAGGCCGTCTTTGATGTCTTGTGTCCATCTTCTTCTTCATCTGTCTCTTGTTCGTCTCCCTTGTATCATCCCCTCCATTATGGTCTTCTGTATGCTGTCACGGCGTTTGATATGACAAAAATATTGCAGTTTTCTATTTGAAAAAATCAAATAAAAAAAAAACCATGCTGTTTCGCCAGTTTTACATTCATTTTTCCCAGGAAGGCTATATTGGTGATCGTTTTAGTTCATGGTATTCTGAGATCTCTTCTTATTTTGTAATATTTTGTTCCAAATGTTGCTATTCTCTTTATCACTTCGTTGGGGATTGTCCAGGATGTACACCCATATATTGCCACTGGGAGTATGCAAGCTCTTAGGAATGTTAATTTTGTTGTTTTATTGCATCTCAGTCATATGTTTTTCATTTTCATCAGCTTCATTGACGCGATGATAGCCAACTACCTTCTGACTTCTTCATAGCTATCTTTGTTACTGTTGATAAGAAAACCAAGGTATTCAAAACTGTGACTCTTTCTACTTCGCTGTTGTCGATACTGATTGAGAACTTGCTAGTGGTTTTGTTGCTTGTCAAAATCTTGATCTTGTTTACATTCAGAAATATATTTTGTTTTCACTATGTTCTTTAATTGAGTTTATGAGGTGTTAGAGACCAGCTTGACTGTGTGTCATCAACATATCTTAGTTATGGTATTTCGTGACCTCCGATGCTGAGTAGATCGAAGTTATTTCTCTGTTGGTGACTTTGTACATTCCTCATTATGTTGTATACATAAATGGCAATTACTTGAAGAATATATTGATACATATTAGTGTGCTTGCCTTTATTTTAATTATAACAAAAAAGCTGACAAATTAACAACGAGGTCATAAGAGAAAGAGTGAGTGTCATCAATCCTACAATACGTACAAAATCAACAAATACAATGGTTTGGTCATCTGGAAAGAATGCCGTGTGATTCATTAGTTTATAAATCATATACCAAGAGAGGAGAAGCAGAAAGACAGTCAGGGGTAGACCTAGAGTACGCTGGATCGACAACATCAAAAAGACATTACACGAACACCAAATGGCATTATCTGAAGCTTCCAGAAAAGCGTAAATAAGAACATTGTATCTCCATCGACACTCGTAAAGGGTAAAAGAGGAAAGGAAGAAGAAGAAGAAGAAACAAGCTGACCACATCTCATGACAAAAATATAATTCATGACAAACATATAGTTCACTCCAAACATATAGTTCATGACAAAAGTATAGTTCATGACAAACATATAGTTATGCACGAATACCGCTCCCTTCAAATACATATGACAATCACACAGAAAAGAAAAACAAACAAAGTTAACCCATATTATTTATTCACGTCATAGGGGTGTGAGATGTTAGCAATCTCATATTTCAGTGGCTCTGCTATATGACGATGGTTGACATCTCCTCTTCCTCGCAATCTGCACTTCCCGGATTAACCCGGTACCCAAATAAGGCTGGGTCGACCCGCCAACTGTTGCTGTCTGAAAAAATTTTCGCCCCGACTGGGAATGAACCCAGGGCCACTCACATGCGAAACCAGTGCGATAACCACTGCGCTACGCGGCGCCCTAACAGAAGGCAGAGAACGGAACAAGACAAAAATAGCCATAGATGTTAACAATCATGCACATTATTTTAAAATGTTAAAATCTAGCACAGAGGGTTGCCCATCAGATGGACATTTGAACACACTAGGAAAGTAATCTATACATATTCCTACATCCCAACAACATTTACTTTCTGGAAAGGAAAGAACAGAGAGCAGACTTCGCGCACAACATATATAGCTTAAGAATTATTCGAACAGAATACAACCGCAATATACTTGAGTGTAGCGCTGTACACACAACCTTACACAACTATTGACAATTACCAGTTTGAACGCCCAGTGCTGGATATTAGTATCAAGATTGCTTCTACATAACTCTTCTACATGACGAGTTATCTTCATCCCCGACAGCAGGCTGCTGCCATGGAACATATATTTACCTTGCCTGTACATTGAGAGCCGCGGTAGCATAGTATTAGTAACTCGTCTGCCAAACAGCAGACTTTGGTGTCGAGTTCAGTTCACTCGCTATTCGTGGTTTGAAATATAAATTACTTCCGTTGTTCACCCAACCACAGGGAAGAATATTACCAGGGTGCATGCACTGGGAAGGTCGAGGAATGCCATCATTTTTACTGAACAACTGCTGTCGCGTCGCTAGTCAGACGGTTTATGACTATACTTCTGGACACTTATGGGAGAGAACCATGTGCTGTAACTCCAACTTATAACGCAGCGTATCCTGCCATTACCTTTTTCCCAGAAGCCAGAAAACTAGGACACTATACATGGAACACAACATTGGCTCACAAAAACGCATATACCGCATTATGCCACTGAACCGTAAAGCGTCAGCCAATGGGCTGCTAGAACAGCAATCAACCAACCACAAATCAATTGTATTGAAATTATATCTTCGAAATAACATTTTGTCCTTCCTGGCAAGTTTTGAGAATCATTGCGCTAGATAAAATGTTAGTCCATGAACAATTGAGTGTGACTGAGCAAAATATAGCGTTTGCTAGACTTGGTTATATGGACATTAATATTACATGACTCAGGGGTAACCTAAAATATAGTCCTTGCTAGACTTGGTTATATGGACATTAATATTACATGACGCATGGGTAACCTAAAATATAGTCCTTGCTAGACTTGGTTATATGGACATTAATATTACATGACGCATGGGTAACCTAAAATATAGTCCTTGCTAGACTTGGTTATATGGACATTAATATTACATGACGCATGGGTAACCTAAAATATAGTCCTTGCTAGACTTGGTTATATGGACATTAATATTACATGACGCATGGGTAACCTAAAATATAGTCCTTCCTAGACTTGGTTATATGGACATTAATATTACATGACGCTGGGGTAACCTAAAATATAGTCCTTGCTAGACTTGGTTATATGGACATTAATATTACATGACGCTGGGGTAACCTAAAATATAGTCCTTGCTAGACTTGGTTATATGGACATTAATATTACATGACGCTGGGGTAACCTAAAATATAGTCTTTTCTAGACTTGGTTATATGGACATTAATATTACATGACGCAGGGGTAACCTAAAATATAGTCCTTGCTAGACTTGGTTATATGGACATTAATATTACATGACGCTGGGGTAACCTAAAATATAGTCCTTGCTAGACTTGGTTATATGGACATTAATATTACATGACGCTGGGGTAACCTAAAATATAGTCTTTGCTAGACTTGGTTATATGGACATTAATATTACATGACGCAGGGGTAACCTAAAATATAGTCCTTGCTAGACTTGGTTATATGGCCATTAATATTACATGACGCTGGGGTAACCTAAAACGTACTCACTGGAATGTATATCTACGTATATGTAATACAATTACTTTGTTACAAATTGTCCTGTCGCCATTGTTTGCGATGAGTGCGTCATATGAATGTGTTCTTTTATGAGTTTCAGAGCGATTGTGTGGATTAATGATTGTGTGGGTTAGTGATTGTTTGGGTTAGTGAATGTGTGGGTTAGTGATTGTGTGGGTTAGTGATTGTGTGGGTTAGTGATTGTGTGGGTTAGTGATTATGTTATTAATAGAATGTACATCGATTGTCCGGCTCTGTGGCGAAGTGGTCTGTGACGGCAAAGGTACCGAGTTCGATCCTCACCACAGGCAATTGTGCATCTGGACCGTTCAGAAAGCAATGGCAACCTACTGAACGTATTTATATTGCCTAGAAAATCACCACAAATGCTGGGTTGATAGCTACGTCCTGGATAGGATATGCTACCAATTTTTTTTTTTACATCGATAAGCATCTGGGTCACTTTGACCCTCTAATGACACTTTGACAACCAATACATTCCCTCGAAACCGCCCTAGTCACATCTGACGACATGTATAGCATGAAACAGTGCAGCTCTACTGAGTTTCACATAGGGCAAGTCAACTACATGTATGTTCTGTGTTCTAGTTTAATTTTCATGATTATATTTTCTTATAAGATAACTGTATATATACACCAACACACACAAGAATCTAGCGTACGTATATGGTACCTGTATACTTACAATAACACACACACACGGATTTAGCGTACGTCTCACTGACTTCATTTAGCCTCTCCCACCAGGACACCATCTCTAACACTCGGAGGTCTTCTCCCTCTGACAGGGTCAAACTTGTCCTGACTTTCCACCCGCATAGCGCTGCTGTTCGTCATGTTCTACTCGGACACCTTCCCCTTCTCCAGTCTGTTCCTGAGACGCGGCGTGAAGTGTTAACGGCGCCCTCCCCCACCTCTGGTTGCGTACAGACGGGACAAGAAACTCAGGGATTTACTGTTTTGGAGTCATCTTAGGCCTGACGTCCCCTTTCATTCTGGCACTATCATCTGCAATCGCCCTAGATGCTACACCTGTCCGTATGTGTCCCAGACCCGGCCCGTCACATTCCCCAAGGCACCTTCTCCATTGTGGAAAGTTTCTTGTGTGTCCCGGAATGTCATCTATGCCATCATCTGCAAGCGCTGCACCATGACGTACATAGGTGAGACTGGTAGGAGGCTTGCTGACCGTGTCTGCGAGCACCTACATAGCATCAAACACCATTAGGACTATCCTGTGAACGTGCATTTCAACGGCACAGGCCATCAGGGCGTCCAGAATATTCAGGTGACGGCAATCAAAGCATGCTTCTCCGACGACCGAACCTGTCTGGCGCTTGAGAACCGCTATATATATATTAATTTGGCACTCTAAAACCTTTGGGTATGAATGAGCGCTTGACATATAAATAATATCGGGTTGTTCCGTCATTTCTCTGTCTTGTTTTAACATGTATTCGGTTCTGTTTTTTGTATTATTCCTATTTCTGTACATTTACTGTTTGTCACATTTGACCTCATTTCTATTATTTCGGCCAACTTATTAGACATGTGAACGCAAGTTGTATCCACCCTACTTGTCGTCTTTGATTTATATGTGTTTGTGATCCTTCATAAAGGCCTTTCTGTCGAAACGTCGATTTGTGTGCGTGTGCCTATGTTTGTTTCATATTATTAGCACAACTATATTACCTCGTTTCAAGCTTTACCTTTTGACTTTATTAAGACATGTCCGTTGTAATTGGTTGTAACTTCGAAACCAAGCTGGTAGCTAGTGAACGGACCTTCACAACGAGCCGATACCAGATTTACTCTAGTTAATGGTTGTGATTTTAATGTTTGCTTTCTCATGTGCTAGCGACATTCATCGTAGAAATAACTGAATATTTTGAAATCTTCTAGGAAATCAATCGTGTCACTGTCAATGTTAAGGATGAAATGCTATCGCCTCCGCTCGCAATTCCAGAAACAGTGCCTCCACGGTGCTTACACTACAGAGACGGACTCATAGATTTTTATGACTCGGTATTAGTTTTATCTGCCCGCATGGCTTGATAAATATCTCACTTCTATTATCTTCACCTTTTATATGAATTTATGCTTTTTTCAGTTACTGCGCCCCTATTTGCCACAACCCTCATTTCCTGTTATTGTGTTACAGAAATAAATTCTCATCACGTTGTCCTGCAGTTAATCTCCCGCTCTGCAGGAAACAGGCTCTTTAAAGATTCTGTGTCTTAATTTCCTCCACACGAAAGTTTAAAAAAAAATACTTGTATTATGGTTTAATTAATATTGAAATCAACACACGAAAGCAATTTTAGAAAGACAAGTCATATAAAGTTTTCAACATTCGGACTGTCCAGTTTTACAATGTATGAAAGCGTATAGACAAATAAGAAACAAAAACATCATGTCTCTAATATTTAAATATAATGCTAAGAATAATAATAATAAGACTAAAAATATGTCAGGGCCGTAGGGGTGCTAAACTGGGTAGATCAGGGTCTTAGGGGTGCCGAACTGGATAGTAGATCTTGGTCGAGGGCGCCATACTGGATACATCAGCACAAAAAGGCTTCCAAACAACTCTATCTTCGGCCATTCGGAGGAGTGTAGAAAAATCACGCCCAGATCATTCCTTGATGTTATCAATCCAGGAGTTTCTCTATCCTCCTCTCTCCTTCCACGTACGACTGTTCCTTGCAAAATAATTTTAGAAAGCGAGTCGTGTCTCATTACATGTCCAAACCAAACGAGTTTACGTCGTTTCATCGCTGCCTAAAGTGGTTCTTGATACAAGTTTGTTTCTCTTGCTGCCAGATAAATTTATTTGTTTTGTGTTCTTTACAGCTTATTCTTAACAAACGTATGTAGCGTTTGTTTTCAGAAGCCTGAAATACTTTTTTATGTGTTTGCATTGACATTTTAAAATATAATTGAATCCAGCTCACATATTTGTGCATGAGTTGACATTAGCGTTCAAAAACCCACAGTTGTGTACATGAGTTGACATTAGTGTTCACATACCTACAGATTTGTACAAGAATTGACATTAGTGTTCACAGAGCCACATTTCTGTATATGAGTTGATATTAGTGTTCACAGACCCACAGTTTTGTACATGAGTTGACATTAGTGTTCACAGACCCACAGTTTTGTGCATGAGTTGACATTAGTGCTCACAGACCCACAGTTTTGTACATGAGTTGACATTAGTGTTCACAGACCCACTGTTTTGTACATGAGTTGACATTAGTGCTCACAGGCCCACAGTTTTGTACATGAGTTGACATTAGTGTCCACAGAGCCACAGATTTGTACATGAGTTTGACATTAGTGTCCACAGCGCCTCAGATTTGTACATGAGTTGACATTAGTGCTCACAGACCCACAGTTTTGTACATGAGTTGACATTAGTGTTCACAGACCCACAGATTTGTACATGGGTTGACATTATTGTCAACATTATTGTCCACAGATTTGTACATGAGTTGACATTAGTGTTCACATACTAACGTTTTTGTACATGAGTTGACATTAGTGTTCAGACACACAGTTTTGTACATGAGTTGACATTAGTGCGCACAGACCCACAGATTTGTACATGAGTTGACATTAGTGCGCACAGACCCACAGATTTGTACATGAGTTGACATTAGTGCTCACAGACCCACAGATTTGTACATGGGTTGACATTAATGTTCACGGACTAACAGATTTGTACATGAGTTGACATCAGTGCTCACAGACGGACCTATAGTTATGTTTATGGGCTGACATTAGTACTTACAGACCAACAGATACACCACTCATACACACATATGAATCTAGAGTACGTATAGTGTACCTGTGTATGATACACTCTCACACACACACACATGAATCTAGAGTACGTGTAGGGTACCTGTGTATGATACACTCACACACACATACACACACACACATGAATCTAGAGTACGTGTAGGGTGTAACAACATTGCAAACCCTTGATAAACATACTGCTAGATCTGTTTGTCAACATTGCAAACCCGTGGTAAACATACTGCTAGATCTGTTTGTCAACATGTAACTACATTGCCGTCAGAGAAAAAAATACATTGGTAGGAAACATGCAGTTTGAGAATGTGCAGCTATGATTCATCCTTCATCTTGTTCGACAAGATTAATTACCAGATGCGAAATAACTTTGCCAATTTTACATTTGCTTTCGAAGCCGTTTGACCCCGCCCATATTTGTACAATCACTGCCCACACAGTTCAAAGATATCAAAATATTATATGATTTGTGGACTATAATGAGCATGACATAAAATCTCTTTACTGTTAGCCAATCATTGATAGGCAGTCAACAATCCGTCAAAACTGTGACACCTCCCATCCATCCTAAGACTGGGACCAATACAAACTATGCAGAAGCAATCCTCTTTGTATTTTTACCAAAAATGTATGACAATTTATTCTTAAATATCACCTACTTGTATAGTCCTGCACTGCACTCTTCTCTCTCTCTCTCTTCTCTCTCTCACTCATTCACTCACTCATGACATTAGATTATATACAGATCTTCTTCACCACTACTCCCTTTGTTGTAGAATTATAATACATCATTCCACATCCCCTTCCCCCATTTTCATATTTATATCATTCTTATTAACTATTTGTTGCTCCCTGACTCTCTAATGTACCCACACTTGATAACTCTCGTGTTTCACTCCTAGTACTCACAGAAACTAAGCCAGTACCATGCTCTAGACGTTCATCTGTCTCGTTCTCGTGTAAACACCAAATTGACTCACCCTTCTACCCAAGGGGCAGATTACAACTTCGCTCACTCTAATTAATTCAAATGGAGACACCCTGGTGAGCACCATAGGCTGCTTGGTATGAGGACCGTTCACTGACAGTCGGGGGAGATAGTGAGAGGGCATGAGAGATAGACACACACACAGATATAAAGAGCGTGAAAAAGTGAAGAAGACAGATGAAAATTGTACTCACACACACAAATTAATAAGCACAAATAAATAAAAAAAAGAGTGACATTCATGTGATCGTGTTGACAAAGAAACATTCGATGATATTGTTATAAGAGAGACTTGTGTCTTTGTGTGTGTTTGAACACCGGGAACGAAGGAGAGACAGGAGAGACCTAACCAGGAGGACTAGCTAATGAGATGCGGAAGACACCGAAGAAAGCAACTGGCTAAAAGCTTGGGATGACAATTTGGGCTCGTGAAATAAAAGACAAAATCAATATGAGGCGTACACCTGGTCGTGCTTTAAGTTTGTTGGTAATGTCGATAATGTGTGCGCGTTCGTGTGTGCATGCCTGATCTGTGGGATTGTGTGTGTGAGGAGGGGGGGGTGTTAAGTGACGGGTTAAGCTCCGATCACAGTCTCTTTTATTACATACAGTTGTCTGATTTATAACCAGGTTCGAGCGACGATGACGCATCCGTTGTGTTGTGTGTAGAATGTGTTGTTACACACGAGATGACGCTGTCAGCTGTGTCAGAAGTTGTTTGCCTGATGTTTGTTAGACGATGTTGCCTGCTTGTAAGTATGCCAGATTGCGGTGGATATCCCCATGAAAACTGTATATCCCTCTGTGCCATTTACTCTTTTGTCTATTCACACGTAAATTAACTCAGGCAGACAGTATTAGTAGCATCATTAGTAGATCTGCACGTTAGACATCAAGGGATTGACCGCTCCATTCATTAGAAGGTCATAGTGACCCAGAAAACGTAATACATTTTCACTGTTCTTTCTCAGACTATCACTGGATATCTCGTTATAGCAGGACAATGGATATCTCGTTATAGCAGGACAATAGATATCTCTTTATAGCAGGACAATGAATGTCTCGTTATAGCAGGACAATGGATATCTCGTTATAGCAGGACAATGAATATCTCGTTCTAGCAGGACAATGAATATCTCGTTATAGCAGGACACTACATACTTGTTATAGCAGGACAATGTAAATCTTTTATATTAGGACAATGGTCCTACATGATTTCCAGCATGATATATTGCAGAGAATTGGCATGCATTGTGTCTCCGTTTTCTTTATGCTATCAGACCCAACACATCCGTTTTTTGTGGCATGCACTTAAGCCGGGTGTATTGGGTAAGTGTAAGGGCAGATATTGCAACTCATCCCGCTTTCTTGACTACATACTACAAACATACAACGTGTCAAAATGAATTCAGAAGAAGAAATGAAATAGATTAGGTTGAAATATTAAATTTCATTTCGGTTTATTTTTCTTAGATTTCACTACAATTTTCTAGCAGATGAAATGTTTTCTTGTGCGAGAAACTAACACAAGAGTTGAAGAAGTTCACACAAGAGTTGAAGGAACTCTCACAAGAGTTGAAGTAGTTCACACAAGAGTTGAAGGAACTCACACAAGAGTCGAAGGAACTCACACAAGAGTTGAAGGAACTCACACATGAGTTGAATGAAATCATACAAGAGTTGACGGAACTCACACAAGAGTTGAAGGAACTCACACAAGAGTCGAATGAAATCACACAAGAGTTGAAGGAACTCACACAAGAGTTGAAGTAGCTCACACAAGAGTTGAATGAAATCACACAAAAGTTGAAGGAACTCACACAAGAGTTGAAGTAGTTCACACAAGAGTTGAAGGAACTCACTCAAGAGTTGAAGGAACTCACACAAGAGTCGAATGAAATCACACAAGAGTTGAAGGAACTCACACAGGAGTTGAAGTAGTTCACACAAGAGTTGAAGTAGTTCACACAAGAGTTGAAGTAACTCACACAAGAGTCGAATGAAATCACACAAGAGTTGAAGGAACTCACACAGGAGTTTAAGGAGCAACAAAAGAGTTGAAGGAACTCACACAAGAGTCGAAGGAACTCACACAAGAGTTGAAGGAACTCACACAGGAGTTGAAGTAGTTCACACAAGAGTTGAATGAAATCACACAAAAGTTGAAGGAACTCACACAAGAGTCGAAGGAACTCACACAAGAGTTGAAGGAACTCACACAGGAGTTGAAGTAGTTCACACATGAGTTGAATGAAATCATACAAGAGTTGAAGGAACTCACACAAGAGTTGAAGGAACTCACACAAGAGTCGAATGAAATCACACAAAAGTTGAAGGAACTCACACAAGAGTTGAAGGAACTCACACAAGAGTTGAAGGAACTCACACAAGAGTTGAAGGAACTCACACAAGAGTTGAAGGAACTCACACAAGAGTTGAAGGAACTCACACAAGAGTTGAAGTAGCTCACACAAGAGTTGAATGAAATCACACAAAAGTTGAAGGAACTCACACAAGAGTTGAAGTAGTTCACACAAGAGTTGAAGGAACTCACTCAAGAGTTGAAGGAACTCACACAAGAGTCGAATGAAATCACACAAGAGTTGAAGGAACTCACAAAAGAGTTGAAGTAGTTCACACAAGAGTCGAATGAAATCACACAAGAGTTGAAGGAACTCACACAGGAGTTTAAGGAGCAACAAAAGAGTTGAAGGAACTCACACAAGAGTCGAAGGAACTCACACAAGAGTTGAAGGAACTCACACAAGAGTTGAAGGAACTCACACAAGAGTCGAATGAAATCACACAAGAGTTGAAGGAACTCACACAAGAGTTGAAGTAGCTCACACAAGAGTTGAATGAAATCACACAAAAGTTGAAGGAACTCACACAAGAGTTGAAGTAGTTCACACAAGAGTTGAAGGAACTCACTCAAGAGTTGAAGGAACTCACACAAGAGTCGAATGAAATCACACAAGAGTTGAAGGAACTCACACAAGAATTGAAGTAGTTCACACAAGAGTTGAAGGAACTCACACAAGAGTCGAATGAAATCACACAAGCGTTGAAGGAACTCACACAAGAGTTGAAGTAGCTCACACATGAGTTGAATGAAATCATACAAGAGTTGAAGGAACTCACACAAGAGTCGAATGAAATCACACAAGAGTTGAAGGAACTCACACAAGAGTTGAAGGAACTCACACAAGAGTCGAATGAAATCACACAAGAGTTGAAGTAACTCACACAAGAGTCGAATGAAATCACACAAGAGTTGAAGTAGCTCACACATGAGTTGAATGAAATCATACAAGAGTTGAAGGAACTCACACAAGAGTCGAATGAAATCACACAAGAGTTGAAGGAACTCACACAAGAGTTGAAGTAACTCACACAAGAGTCGAATGAAATCACACAAGAGTTGAAGTAACTCACACAAGAGTTGAAGTAACTCACACAAGAGTCGAATGAAATCACACAAGAGTTGAAGGAACTCACACAGGAGTTTAAGGAGCAACAAAAGAGTTGAAGGAACTCACACAAGAGTCGAAGGAACTCACACAAGAGTTGAAGGAACTCACACAAGAGTCGAATGAAATCACACAAGAGTTGAAGGAACTCACACAAGAGTTGAAGTAGCTCACACAAGAGTTGAATGAAATCACACAAAAGTTGAAGGAACTCACACAAGAGTTGAAGTAGTTCACACAAGAGTTGAAGGAACTCACTCAAGAGTTGAAGGAACTCACACAAGAGTCGAATGAAATCACACAAGAGTTGAAGGAACTCACACAAGAGTTGAAGTAGTTCACACAAGAGTTGAAGGAACTCACACAAGAGTCGAATGAAATCACACAAGAGTTGAAGGAACTCACACAAAAGTTGAAGGAACTCACACAAGAGTCGAATGAAATCACACAAGAGTTGAAGGAACTCACACAAGAGTCGAATGAAATCACACAAGAGTTGAAGGAACTCACACAAGAGTCGAATGAAATCACACAAGAGTTGAAGTAGTTCACACAAGAGTTGAAGTAGTTCACACAAGAGTTGAAGGAACTCACACAAGAGTTGAAGGAACTCACACAAGAGTCGAATGAAATCACACAAGAGTTGAAGGAACTCACACAAGAGTCGAATGAAATCACACAAGAGTTGAAGTAGTTCACACAAGAGTTGAATTAAATCACACAAGAGTTGAAGGAACTCACACATGAGTTGAATGAAAACATACAAGAGTTGAAGGAACTCACACAAGAGTTGAAGGAACTCACACATGAGTTGAATGAAAACATACAAGAGTTGAATTAAATCACACAAGAGTTGAAGGAACTCACACATGAGTTGAATGAAAACATACAAGAGTTGAATTAAATCACACAAGAGTTGAAGGAACTCACACATGAGTTGAATGAAATCACACAAGAGTTGAATGAAATCACACAAGAGTTGAAATCACACAAGAGTTGAAGGAACTCACACAAGAAATGAAGGAACTCACACATGAGTTGAATGAAAACATACAAGAGTTGAATTAAATCACACAAGAGTTGAAGGAACTCACACATGAGTTGAATGAAAACATACAAGAGTTGAATTAAATCACACAAGAGTTGAAGGAACTCACACATGAGTTGAATGAAAACATACAAGAGTTGAATTAAATCACACAAGAGTTGAAGGAACTCACACATGAGTTGAATGAAATCACACAAGAGTTGAATGAAATCACACAAGAGTTGAATGAAATCACACAAGAGTTGAAGGAACTCACACAAGAGTTGAAGGAACTCACACAAGAGTTGAAGGAACTCACACAAGAGTTGAAGGAACTCACACAAGAGTTGAAGGAACTCACACAAGAGTTGAAGGAACTCACACAAGAGTTGAAGTAGCTCACACAAGAGTTGAATGAAATCACACAAGAGTTGAATGAAATCACACAAGAGGTGAAGGAACTCACACAAGAGTTGAAGTAGCTCACACAAGAGTTGAATGAAATCACACAAGAGTTGAATGAAATCACACAAGAGGTGAAGGAACTCACACAAGAGTTGAAGTAGCTCACACAAGAGTTGAAAGAACTCACACAAGAGTCGACGTAGTTCACACAAGAGTTGAAGGAGCTCACTCAAGTGTTGAAAGAACTCACACAAGAGGTGAAGGAACTCACACAAGAGTTGTCATGATCAAGAGAAGATGTTTAACATTATGACAGAAATAATCATCTCGATATTGTCCATAAAAGTCAAAATAATACTTTTCAAACTCAAAGTAAGAGTTTATATAGTGATTAGGAATTATGTTCAATGAACAAGAACTAGATGAAATTGGACTATGGCAAATAAGGTTGCAATAAATTACTTCATTAAATAAAAGAAAGAAATATAACCTAATTATCAATGAAAATGAATTAATATTTCTATAATCAATCAAACCTTGAAACTCACATATTGCAGATGAATAATATAAATCGTTGGGTCTGTTCTGCCTTTCTAGTACATATATAATTCGATAAAATCAATCAATCAAGTGTCATGCCGAGTGGAGTAGGCGATCATGCTTCTGCACAACTCTCTTCTCTTGTGTAGTTAATAAGTTCAGTTAGGGATTTCGTCTTTAAGCCCAGGACCAGACAATATCACATTAGAGGAATTATTAGCTTTAGCTGTCTTTAGAGATGAAATAATCACAAAATCGCTGAATGACGTATATAAATGATACAGTATTAAAACAGGTGCATCAAATCAAATATGTAGGTACAACGATTACAGCAGATGGAAGAAGGTCAACAGAAATAAGAAAAATAATAGGGAAGGCAAATACAACACAGAATAATGAAAAATATATTGTGTGATATGACAATATCATTAGAGGTGAGGAAGAGAGTTATGCAATGCTATATAACTCATAGTAAAGTAAAAGTAAAGTAACCCATAGCATTTATTAATGCCGTAGGGGTGTGAGATGTTAGCGATCTCACATTTCACAGGCTCTGCAAATGAGGGCCGTAGCCATCTCCTCTCCCTCGCAGTCTTTACTTCCCGGATTAATCCGGTACCCATTTACGGCTGGGTCGACCTGGGAGCCTTTGCGATCTGAAAACATTTCCGCCTCAGCTGGGGAATGCACCCAGGACCACTCATATGCGAAGCCAGTGCGCTAACCACTGCGCTAACGCGGCTCAATATAACTCATACTAACATATGGATGTGAGTCATGGATAATAAACAAACAGGAATGTGGGAAATTAGAGGCAATAGAGATGTGGTTCTATAGAAGAATGATGAGAATATCATAGACTGCTAGGAAAACTATTCTGGAGGTGTTGAAAGAGTCAAATGCGAAACGGAACTTAATCAATAATTTAAGAAAAAGGCAATCTTCATCTTTTGGCTACGTTATTAGACAAGGAGGTTTGGAGAACATAGTCACAACAAGCAAGATTGAAGGCAACAGAAACAGAGGGCGACAACATGAGAAAATATTAGACAGTTTAACAACTTGACACGGAAGGGAAACAACAACGATCTTGATACATAATACTGGAGACAGAGAACTATATTTCACATCCTTGTCTGACGTCCATATATTTTGGAATTCTCCTACATTACTGTCAAATCTCATCGCAGACGTTTGTTTCCAATGCATATTTCTTACTATCTTTACAACTTTCCCGTCAACATGGAGTTTTTCAAACATTTTTTTATAATTTCTGAATGCTTCATCTTGTCAAATGCTTTACTATAATCTATGAAACACATAGATTAGAAATATATATTGGGAACAAACTGCATCAATAAGGTGTGAAAACAGCTACTCTCCATACATAGAAATAATAAGAGGGGTAAGACAAGGATACATTTTATCACCAAGCCTATTTAATATCTACACAGAGAATATCTTTAAAAATATAGAAGAAACACCAGGACACAATATCAATGGGAAAATAATAAACAACATTAGATATGCAGATGACACTGTTCTTTTAGCAGAAAGTGAACATGAACTACAAAGACTAATAGATCAAGTCAATAAATCAAGTAATGAATATGGACTGGATATAAACATTCAAAAAAACGAAAAACCATGATAATCAGCAAAGACACAGAAGAACAGGAGGTAAACATAAACATACAGGGAGAGAAACTACAACAAGTAAAACTATCAATATCTTGGACACATAGTCACAAATGATGGCAGATGTGAAACAGAAGTTGAAAGGAGAATAGGAATTGCTAAAAGTACCTTCAATGACATGAGGAAATTATTAATATCTAAACAAATTACAAACAAGTTAAAAATGAGAATTATAAAATGTTACATCTATTCCATATTAATGCATGGATCAGAAACATGGACACTAAATAAACAATTAGAAGACAGAATTGATGCCTTTGAGATGTGGGTATATAGAAGAATAGGGAGAACATCATGGAAAGAGAAGAAAACAAATAAAGATGTACTAAAGACACTTAATATGAAGAAAGAACTACTAAGAGAAATAAAGATCAGGAAAATAAAATACTTTGGACACATTAAAAGACATGACACCCTATTGAAGACCTGACTTGAGGGTAAAGTCAAAGGGAAGCGAGCAAGAGGTAGGCAGAGATACAAGTGGGAGAGTAACATTACACGATGGACACGTTACAGTCTAGCAGAGTGCACCACCAAGACAAGAGACAGGAGATATTGGAGATACGTTGCAGCCAACCTTCGTTGCGGAGACGGCACTTGATTATGATGACCCCATAAACTTGATCATAGCTCTCAGATAATATACGGTTTTGTTTCCCGGTGTAAGGTAGACACTGGAGCGTATAATTGCACCAGACTAAATTTACTGACTGGAAAACGTCTCGTGTCAGACAGACGTAGTCGACCCACATACAACACCATGTCTACCGTTTTCACATATGAAATTGTCACTCTGGAAATATTAGCTTTCAGATGCAAGTGGTTTGCGCAAATGGACTCGGCAAGTATGTCTACAGATTGAGATTTTTGAATTTGCAATAAGATGAATGTTTTTTTTTAAATATTCTTGTGTAAGATTGCAATGCAACATTTATAGTGCGTGATGACATCATTCTTGTGTAAGATTGCAATGCAACATTTATAGTGCGTGACGACAGCATAGCTAATAGAAATGTACTCTTACCAGGGAAAATTATGTTGCGGAGACGGCACTTGATGATGATGATGATGATGATGATGAAACACAAATACAGGACATTGTCTACCTATTTCCCTCTACATCAATGTCTGTATTGTATATAGAGCATTTCTTGTGTCTTTTCCTTCCACAAATCCACATTTCTCTTATGCATTTTCCGGTTTTAATGTTCATCGTATTCGTCTCATGACTATATGAAGTAGGATCTTGGTGATCTGGTTTATAAGCCTGCTTGTTTGGTGGTCTTCACATTCTACTGTACAAAATTTCTTCAGTACGGCTATGAGTATTGATTGCAAAAAATCAGATGGAATATTACCACTGTTATACATGCCATTTAGCCTTTTGGTGATTATTTCTATGGCATACTCCCCTAGCACTTCTAATTCTTCTTGTGTAATTCGAATACTTGTGTTTATTAGCAGAGGGCAGCACATGTGATTGACAATATCACTATAATTTTGCGAAAAACATTCTTCATTATTGGTTATTGGTTATGCAACGGCATTTTTGCACAATGAGAAATCCATAGGTCAGTTTCCCAACTATTTTGGAGTCGCGTTTTGGTTTTTTTTAGGAGTAAAGTGACCCATATTCAAATACCCGATACATTAAAAGATCATTTTATTAGGTTAAAAAATAACATAAATATCTCAGAATTATATAACTCAATATATTTTTATAATTACGATATATTTATTTCTATGAGTAATATAGCAACTCGTTAATAGGCTTCCCAAATTTGAGGTGGGTTTTCGTTAATGTCCGCCTCATGTCAATCTCAGCATGTCATATGCATAATATTTTGACATTCTCAACATGTCATATGTATCTTATTATGACTTTCAAATTAAAATGCGTTTAAACCCCACTCTCACGAAGATATGAAACAAAAATGAAAATACTTTAAAATTTACATTTTTATTTTCTTTTACTGATTTATTATCCCCACTACTTTTTATTACATACATGGACCATATAAACAAAACAGCAAATTCTAATGAAGCAAATGAACTGCTTTTTGCAGATGACCAGGTTTTATTCCACAACAGCATTAAAAACCTGCAAGACCACCTAAACACAATAGACACAGCAGGCAAGCAATTTGGAATGAAAATCAACATAGACAAAACAGAAGTAATGAATATTGCAAGAGAAAAGGAGAACATCAACATACAGATAAATAATAAACAACTAAAACAAGTAGATGAATTCAAATATCTGGGCAGCGCATTGAGATATGATAACAAACAAGAAGCAGAAATAAACGCAAGATGTAATAAGGCCTGTCAGATCATTGGTCAATTAAAACCTTTACTGAGAAACAAAGATATTACACTAGAAACAAAGAAAGCGCTTTTCAACACCATTTTCTTACCAACATTGTGTTATCAGTGTCAAACTTGGACATTAGATTCTAGAACAATACATAAGATTAACACCACTGAAATTAAATGTGTGAGACGTATGATTGGAGTTAGCTTGAGAGACAAAATCAGGAATGAAGCACTAAGGAAACAATTAGGGATCAAACCAACAATAGAATACATACAGAAACAACAAGTTAAATGGTACGGCCACATAACCAGACAGAAAGAGCAAAGTATTATCCAAAAAACACTTAACAAACAATACGAAAACAGGAGACCTATTGGACGCCCTCGTAAAAGGTGATTTGTGATTTGTGTAGTGTAATTTTTATGATTTCTTGTGTGCTCATCATTGCCCATCATTACCCACTAGTTTTAGATATAGTCTATGGTGTCCCATTGAGACGATATATAACCTGTGTTTTACGTAAGTCTAATTGTTGTTACGTTTCACGCAGTTACCTTGTATTGATTGTCATATCGTAAAAGGTGGATAGATAGTGTATTAGAGACACTCGGAAATATAACAGCAGAGGAGGCAAATATAAGGGCAAAAGACCGTACACTCACTCTCCCCTCAACACCGAAAGGTACATGAGGACAGAAAGAAGAAGAAGAAGAAGACCCATGGCTTGCGAACGTGTTCCATAGATACCCAGTCTCTAGCAGCAGATATGGAAGTGAATGCACACTTATATTTCCTGCTGTTGGAGAGTTAAAACAAACCCGTATTCTTGCCTTCAGGTTCCAGGATCTACTCATGTTACAATCACATTTAAGATGTATCATTTATAGCGATACCCACCTGTAACAAACGTTCCCTTCAAAGCCCTTATCCAGTCACAGTTGACCGACTATAGGTGCATTTAGCGTAATTCTATCTGCCAACATGTCCAGTGAAATCAACATGATAACCACATGTTTGAGGCAGATACATACATCATCTATTCATACCGGTATCTTATTTCAATTTGTGCAACTTTGGGCTGGGGAAGCAGACATAACCTCAACTTGGTGTATGTGTTAGACCTCTTAGATGCAGTGTATACCACACTAGCAGACACATACGCAAAAGAAAAACAACATATACAGCATATGCAGGGGAAAACAACGGTACTGTGTCCCTTTTCATATATTTCTTCTTCACCAGACGATGCACAACACAACATGGCTCTATAAAAAGCAACGAAGTACATATATCGTTAGAACATAACTTGTATATGGTTAGAACATAACTTTTTTATGGTTAGACTATAATTCATATATGGTTAGAACATAACTTGTATATGGTTAAACTATAACTCGTATATGGTTAGAACATAACTTGTATATGGTTAGAACAACTTGTATATAATTAGACCATAACCTGTATATGGTTACAACATAAATTGTATATGGTTAGAATATAACTTGTATATGATTAGAAAATAACTTGTGTATGGTTAGAAAATAACCTGTATATGGTGTAACATAACTTGTATATGGTGTAACATAACTTGTATATGGTTATAACATAACTTGTATATGGTTAGAATATAATTTGTATATGGTTAGAATATAATGTGTATATGGTTAGAATATAATGTGTATATGGTTAGAAAATAAATTGTATATGATTAGAAAATAACTTTTATATGGTTATAACAATTTGTATATTGTTAGAACATAACTTGTATATGGTTAGAATAACTTGTTTAAGGTTAGACCATAACTCATTTATGATTAGAACATAACTTGTATATGGTTAGAACAACATGTATATTGCTAGAACATAACTCATATATGGTTAGAACATAACTTGTATATGGTTGTAACATAACTTGTATATTGTTTAAACATAACTTGTATATTGTTTAAACATAACTTGTATATGGTTATAACATAACTTGCATATGGTTAGAATATAAGGCTTTTATGGTTACAGGATAACTTGTATATGGTTATAACAACTCGTATGTGGTTAGAGCATAGCTTATATATTGCTCCATTCAATGAGAAAAACTCTAGATGTTATTTGGACTGTATAAGAGAACATGAAATGAGGTACGTTAAACTTGATGTCTTGTGGTCAAAATTTCAGTTTTACTACACTCCCACATTTACAATATTCGCTTCAGCATTATTGTAACACTCTTCAACATTTTGTCCTCAACCCTTTTATTTCTGCTTCTGACATTCACAATCCCGGGCCACGCGCGTTGTTTCTCCAGGAGGGCGTCTGCTGCCGGGATTAGAGGAGGCCAGTTGTCGACTTCAAAAGCCGCCAGAAATTGAAAAGTGCCCAAGGTCAGGTTACTGTTGACAGCTGAATCGATGAATCAACGCGCACGTAATGCAGCGATGCACTTGCAAAGAGAAGACAATTATCAGAGATATAACAAAGTTGAACGGTGACAAAGAAGTTCTTTGAATCAGCTCAACACCATTATTAGGAAGCCAAGATGGTTGGGTAAGGGCCAGTAATTAGATGATGCACGGGAGTACATGCTCAGAGACGGGGAAAAATTGTGTGTTTCCTCAGTATTTCATTACACAATTATTAAAAATGTATGACAAAGCTATAGTATCTCGAAGAAATCGTTATATTTTAGACATTTCTGCAGATGTTACAACATTATTAATGTCTATCAAATGTTACCCCGTACTACTAATGTCTATCAAATGTTGCCCCGTACTACTAATGTCTATCAAATGTTGCCCCGTACAACTAAAGTCTATCAAATGTTACCCCGTACAACTAAAGTCTATCAAATGTTGCCCCGTACTACTAATGTCTATCAAATGTTGCCCCGTACTACTAATGTCTATCAAATGTTACCCCGTACTACTAATGTCTATCAAATGTTACCCCGTACTACTAATGTCTATCAAAGGTTTATTTACTACTAATGTCTATCAAATGCTGATGTATTGCTTCTCTCTATCGGGCGAATCTTAGAATATGGTTTTTGGAGTTTATCTAATCACTGGAAATACACATAATAATATACACAAATCAACATTACGACTAAACGGATTTTATCAAGACCACATACACAACAGCAAAAACGACAAGTAATAACTGC
This sequence comes from Meghimatium bilineatum, assembly GCA_034231615.1. Lineage (NCBI taxonomy): Eukaryota > Metazoa > Mollusca > Gastropoda > Stylommatophora > Philomycidae > Meghimatium > Meghimatium bilineatum. The sequence goes on along the minus strand of CM067316.1, from coordinate 33,132,167 downwards.
ACTATTGATGTTCATATCATCATCAGGTAGCATATACTGAACAGGATGTAGCAGTCGTCACAACCTTTCGGAACTTCTGTCGATCTTAAGCCACTCTTCCTGCTTATGTTTCTGTCATGTTCATGTCATCTTTGATGTCTGAAATCCATCTTCTTCTTGGACTGCATCTTGTTCGTCTCCCTGGCATTATGCCCTCCATTATGATGTTCTCTAGGCTGTCATAGATTTTGATATAGCCAAAATATTTAAGTTTTCTGGAAAGAATCATGCTGTTTAGCCGGTTTTCTTTTATATTCATTTCTCTCATGATGGCTATATGGGAGATATTTTTTGTCCATGATATTCTGAGGATTTTTCTGTAACATTTTGTTTCAAAGGATGCTATTTTATTTTTTACTTTGTTGGTGATTGTCCAGGACGTTCAAATGGAAGAGTAAAATATGGCTACAACCTGGCAGGGATAAAACGAGAAAGTCAGATGTGAAACAACACGAACAGAAATTAGACAAAAAATCCAACTATAAGTGAAACAAGACAAACAAAGAAATGAATAAACAAACTGATATCTTCCATATAATTAACGTGCATTAATCATAAATGGTTCAATCGAGCTGAGTAAAATTGATATATATAGCTGTCCTTATATATATATATATATATATATGCTATCCCTTCGTTCTGCATTAGAAATAATTTATTTAAATATCGTTTCGAAATATCGAATGATAATGATTTGCAAGGGCATGATAAAAACATCAAATTTTTCACAGGAAATAATGCAGCAATGTATTTGTCCAAACTTGCAATTGTTTGGATATATATATATATATATATATGTATGTATGTATGTATGTGTGTATTGGAAACAACAACTTAAACAAGTAACAGAATTCACTAGGAAGCAATATTAAAAAAGACGGCAAAAGCAGAAAAGAAATGCAGATGTAGTAAAGCATACCAATCCCTAGGGCAAATGACACCAACAACTCTGAGTACGAGAAACTCTGTATTGCGTGAAACAAAAAAAATATATTTAAGCACCAAAATAACACTATTCAATACGATTATTATGCCAACGAAGTGTTTCCAAAGCCAAACAGGGACAACGACAGCACAAGACAAACGTAAACTTGTGAAAACTGAAATGGCATGTTTACGCAAAATCCTTGGAATATCGCTAAGAGACAGACTAATGAATGAGGACATCAGACAAAGAGCCGGCACCACTTCAATCTTGGAATATATTAAGAGACAACAGATCAAATGGTTTGCAAACATCAGCAGAATATCATTTGACAATTAGTGGTCCTGGGTACCATCAGACGGCTTACCACAGCAAAATATGCTACACAAATACAGTGAAGGCAGACCTAGAGGCCAACCACGCAAACGATGGACCACCGAAATAAAAGTGGTGACAAATTCCACAATATACTCAGCACACACGAGGGTCATCTCCAGAAAAGTCTTCTACCCCTGACACTGAAAGGCAACAGAAGCTTTAGCGAATAGACAAGTAGATAGATAGACGCGGTGATTCGGTTGTTTAATTTAGGAATGTTATGTACTTATGCTACATTATTGTCTATTGTTTCCCCCAGGTGGTTTGTTTCCCCACTCTTGTCGTTAAGTATAGGGGTGATTGAAACTCGAGCTTGCGCTCCTAAACAACATGTGTCGCCTCGGCTGTGCTATGATCGTGTTTGTTAAAGATGTCCCTGATGTTTTATATCCATATTTTCCGAGGTCTTCCTCTGACTTTGTACCCTGATCTCATTTGGTTATAGACCTGTACGGGCAACTTGTCGTGATGCATTCTCATAATGTGGCCAAACCACTTGATCTGCGACATGTTACATTAAGTGTGATAATGTACTCATTGTACTGTAGAATTGTTAATGTAATCCTTTTACATTAGGTTTATTTGTTGTTGTTTGTTTGCTATCCCCAGCTATTGCGAGCAGTTTGGTCTTACGTCCTATGCGCAACGGGTGATTTCTCCTAGCTTTCCTTCATACCCAAGAGACTTCAGCTTTAGTCTTACAGCAATGCCTATCGAAAGCATTGGAAATCTACTCGGAGGGGTCTATATCACGAGACTAGCTGATAGTTAGTTTTCCTGAGTCACCCATTGTGTGCCTTTCCTTCGGCGAGGCGCTTCGCAGCCGGCTAACTATTCCTTGTGCAGAAAGACCATTCCATTACCACAATTTGGTCCCTAGGTCACATACCTAATTTCGTCTGTATGAGCCGTGTTGTGTAGCGATGGCAGTCGAATTAGACTTATGGTTGATATACCTTTGATTTCGCCAAATACGCAAGGAGTCTGGGATTTGACCAGCGTATATTTCTACCACACTAGTCCGCTTGTTATGGCCTTCCAATCCATCGCCAGGAGCGGGCTGTGTTTTGATTCTTCGCTATTTCGTTTATCATCCAAAGAAGTCGATATATTGCGTCTATATCTGACGAGGAGGTCCACCAATTCAAATATCTAGGTACAATTATAACAGCAGATGGAAGAAGTTCAACAGAAATAAGATGCAGAATAGGACAGGCAAAAACAACATTCAGAAAAATGAAAAATATACTGTGTAATATGACCTTGTCATTAGAGGTGAGAAAGAGAGTTCTGCAGTGCTATATAACCCCTATACTAACATATGGGTGCGAGTCTTGGACAATAAACAAACTGGAAAGTGGGAGATTGGAGGCAACAGAGATGTGGTTCTACAGAAGAATGCTGAGAATACCATGGACTGCCAGAAAAACTAATGTAGAGGTATTAAAAGAGTTAAATGCGAAACGGACCTTAATCAACAATATAAGAAAAAGGCAATCTTCTTTTTTTGGCCACTTCATGAGACAGGCAGGTTTAGAGAACATAATCACAACAGGCAAGATTGAAGGCACCAGAGACAGATGGCGACAACGTGAGAAAATATTAGACAGTTTGACAACCTGGCACGGCAAAGAAACAACAACGACTTTGATACATAATACTGTGGACAGAGAGCTGTGGAGAGCCATGACCGCCTACGCCACCCGGCATGGCACCTGATGATGATGATGATGATGATCTGACGAGGAGCTTGCAATCGGTGAACAAATTCTCGTATAACAAAGAAATCATTTCTCTCTGTGCCCTTGGACACTGAACCCAATTCTTTCTGTATAAGCTGTGTTGGGCAAGGGCGATAGTCAAGTTAGATTACGTCCGCTACGCCTCAAGGGCAAGGACTTGCTCCTCCGTCACGTTGTCCACAGCGTCCAGAATCTGGATCTCAACAATGCTGCGGTCAGAAATGTAAACAATGTGCTGCCTGACATTTCAATACGTTTCCTTAAGTCAATGGGGAGTCGTATACAAAGCTTTTTTTCCGTAATCAGGTGTGCAAGTTCAGGTTGGCGTATCAAATAGCTGAGTATTGACTCGGACTTTGAATGGATTCAAAGTGTGATTTTCTGTGTTGAGACGTGTGGGATTCTGTATGTTCCCGACCATGAATAACACTTCCGCAGATCGGTCTTGTGCTAGATAATTGTTACTTTGTTGCCACTCTATCGTGTCTCATACATAACTCTGCTGTCTAGCTCGTGTTGCCTTCTACAGATTCACTGTGTACTCCAAGCGTTGCCATATCGTAATGACATCTACCCATATGGAGTCCTCGACATTTTCCGCTACTCAAATGCATCCGTATTTCGCCTGACTGAGCTGGAATGCATTGTGTCACTAATACGACAGTGTCACTGTATGTGTAAGCGCAGAGGTGTCGGAGATATTGCTTTTCTTTTTAGTCATTTCTCATTACAACTACATCTTCCACATCCACACACATGATCCCTAAAAGTGTTGACCAGGTACACAACACGATTTTTATTTCCAGGGTGCACCAGGAAGAGGTCCTTCTAGAATTGTGTAGAACTGCTAACCCTGAGACCACATTAGAGTAATGAGGAACCCTTTGCATCCCCTTACATTAGATATGTTGATGTAATTATTCTAATTTAGAATTATTTATTACGTTGTCGTAGACTATTTTGTAGTTAACTGGGTAATGGAACAAATGTATATCAACTGTTCACTCTAAGAATGAAGTGGGTCAAAACACACCCCCACATTACTCCGCGACAACAGGTATTTTTAAACAGCTGATGATATATAGAAACAATATTATTTAAAATATTTAAAAACAATTAAAAATAATATTTAAACATGTTTTTTAAATTAAAAATGAAACTTAAAAACAATATGATTGGGCACTTAACACCCGAAAAATGCGTTCAGCGTCCAACAACCAACAGCACTGGCCCACTTCATTCTTAGAGTGAACAGGGTATATGGACTCCTGTCTTTTGGAGTATCGATATAATTATTTTACTGGTCCTGTGCTGCTTTTAAATATGTAAATTACTTACACTACCAATTCTTGAGAAATAAAATTGTAGAACATTGGTAAAGACACGTTTGTATCTATGAAAAACTTCAAGCTGTATCTGTTAGCATAGGATAAACTATACTCGTGGTTAGCATAGGGTAAACTATACTCGCTGTCCACCACACATTGCTTACTAGTTTTGTCGAATGTCCCTTTGGCACAAAACAGATACCCAATTGTTGAAGACAAAATGTATTATCACGAGTATTATTATGCTAATTTGTGTTTTTCTGATAAGCGTATGACAGAAATACAGTGCAACATGCTCCGCCTGAGTAATATTGTAGCAACCATCTTATAAATATTATTGAGTTTCGAGAACAAATGTCTTGGTAGAATAAGTAACACACATTGGAGTGAATTCAAATCGAATGATAAAATCAGAGAAGAAACACATCAAAATTTCATCACCGATGTTATCAGAAAACGCTGTTGGTCCTACATCGGGCGTGTCCTACGCGCAGACATCAACAGAATACACCAACAATCTCTTGAATGGATACCTACAGGAAAAAAAGCAAGGGGTAGACCAAAAGAAACACCCAGAAGAACAATACTTAGAAAAAGTAAAACAACCAATATTCATACTATTCAAGAACTGCACAGAATAGCTTTGAACGGACAGAATTGGAGAGATCTGATCTCTGCCCTATGCGCTAACTTCACCGCAAAAGGAAAATGAATGAATGAATGAATGAATGAATGAATGAATCATATAAATGTTGATGTATTACTCTGTTCAGCTTCGTCACAATGATGTGTCACAACTCGTCACAATGATGTGTCACAACTTCGTCACACTGTCCATACGTCGGACAGTGCAAATATCCACTGTAGAATCTCCATAAACATTCTTCTAACTAAGGGTTGAGCATAGAATGAATTTTCTAATACAAGAATCTATATTGATTGTGTAATACGGTAGATGTTGTATAAGATTGTAGTGGTTTCGTAACCTGTTAATGAGATGTCAAAATATTCGCCCTGGTCTGGTGCGATTTCTAGAGCTAACAGATAAAGATAACCCTATTAGTACTTTTATATAGTACATGCTGGAAGCAGGCAATTCTGAGTTATGTACGGACACTTGGTAAGCAACTTGTGGATGCGGAATACCTGGTGAGCACCTTGTGCATACGGAACACCTGGTGAGCACCCTGTTGATTCAGTACACCTGGTGAGCACCGTGTTGATGCAGAACACCTGGTGAGCATCTTGTTGATGCGAAACACCTGGTGAGCACCTTGTGGATACGGACCACCTGGTGAGCACCTTGTGGATACGGACCACCTGGTGAGCACCTTGTTGATGCGAAACACCTGGTGAGCACCTTGTGGATACGGACCACCTGGTGAGCACCTTCTGGATGCTGAACTCCTGGTGAGCACCTTGTGGATGCGGACATTGCTTTACTACATAGTGAAGGAGACGATGTTGGAGGCGATAATGTGCACATGCAAATAATGACATATATGAGAATAATCAGGTGTGAGAGGGAAAAGTGTGCCCTCTCTGAAATGTTCCGCAGATCACATAATTATCAACTGACCGGTACATCGAGTTTTCATACTGTTGGATAGCTTCTGGCACGGAGAGCGGAGCACTTCGTGTGCCGCGAATGAGGCTGTTTTCTAAACAAGAACTTCTTTCTTTTTGTACGTACTGTGTGTAATGTAAAAATTGATATTTCTGTTAGTCTTTTCTATGTGAAAACATGCACATCATTTTAGTAAATAATCTTTACAATGAAAAAACTTGACATCCTTTCAGTAAATAATCGTTACTATGTAAAACCTTGACATTTCTTTAGTAAATAATTTTTACTATATAACACTTGACAGCCATTTCGTAAACAATCCTTACAATGTAAATGCTTGACTTCCCTTTAGTAAATAATCTTTACAGTGTAAAAACTTGACTTCCCTTTAGTAAATTATCTTGACAATGTGCTACTTGCAATATCTTAATCAATAGTTTTTGCAATAAGAAACATGACAATGCTGTGGCAAGTGTTGTTGAAACTTCTCATTTAATATGGCATTGGTTGAAACTGTTTAAAACGTCTTATTAAAAACATCATTAGTAGGCACAGGTTCGTAGTTAAGGGGATGGGTGTGTGTTCATACCCAGGCCTTAGCACATCTGAATATGACGTTTAATACTAGGAACTAAACCACAAGTTTGGTAAAAATAATTCCTTTAGCCATTTTTCACAAAACGGTCTCCATGTTTCCAATTAAATAGTGAAATTTACAAACGAAAACGTACGAATGACCTATTTTTAAATAAAACCCCTAATTAAGGTAGTCATATCTACGTCACTGAGTATGCAGACTTAAGGTAGTCATATCTACGTCACTGAGTATGCAGACTTAAGGTAGTCATATCTACGTCACTGAGTAGGCAGACTTAAGGTAGTCATATCTACGTCACTGAGTAGGCAGACTTAAGGTAGTCATATCTACGTCACTGAGTATGCAGACTTAAGGTAGTCATATCTACGTCACTGAGTATGCAGACTTAAGGTAGTCATATCTACGTCACTGAGTATGCAGACTTAAGGTAGTCATATCTACGTCACTGAGTAGGCAGACTTAAGGTAGTAATATCTACGGCCCTGAGTAGGCAGACTTAAGGTAGACATAATTACGGCACTGAGTAGGCAGGTAGGCAGACTTAAGGTAATAATATCTACGGCACTTGAGTAGGCAAACTTAAGGTAGACATAACTACTACGGCACTGAGTAGGCAAACTTAAGGTAGTCATATCCACGGCACGGAGTAGGCAGACTTAAGGTAGTAATTTCTACGACACTGAGTAGGCAGACTTCAGGTAGTCATATCTACGGCACAGAATAGGCAGACTTATGGTTGACATAACTACGGCACTGAGTATGCAGACTTCAGGTAGTAATATCTACGACAAAGAGTAGGCAGACTTAGGGTAGACATAACTACGGCACTGAGTAGGCAGACTTCAGGTAGTAATATCTACGACAAAGAGTAGGCAGACTTAGGGTAGACATAACTACGGCACTGAGTAGGCAGACTTAAGGTAGTAATATCTACGACAAAGAGTAGGCAGACTTAGGGTAGACATAACTACGGCACTGAGTAGGCAGACTTAAGGTAGTAATATCTACGGCACAGAATAGGCAGACTTATGGTAGACATAACTACGGCACTGAGTATGCAGACTTCAGGTAGTAATATCTACGACAAAGAGTAGGCAGACTTAGGGTAGACATAACTACGGCACTGAGTAGGCAGACTTAAGGTAGTAATATCTACGACAAAGAGTAGGCAGACTTAGGGTAGACATAACTACGGCACTGAGTAGGCAGACTTAAGGTAGTAATATCTACGGCACAGAATAGGCAGACTTAGGGTAGACATAACTACGGCACTGAGTAGGCAGACTTCAGGTAGTAATATCTACGACAAAGAGTAGGCAGACTTAGGGTAGACATAACTACGGCACTGAGTAGGCAGACTTAAGGTAGTAATATCTACGACAAAGAGTAGGCAGACTTAGGGTAGACATAACTACGGCACTGAGTAGGCAGACTTAAGGTAGTAATATCTACGGCACAGAATAGGCAGACTTATGGTAGACATAACTACGGCACTGAGTATGCAGACTTCAGGTAGTAATATCTACGACAAAGAGTAGGCAGACTTAGGGTAGACATAACTACGGCACTGAGTAGGCAGACTTAAGGTAGTAATATCTACAACATATCAGACAGATGAAAATACGACTGTTGTAACATGCAATCTTTGTAATATGTGTGTCACTTGTATGTAATATGTGTGTCACTTGTATGTAATATGTGTGTCACTTGTATGTAATATGTGTGTCACTTGTATGTAATATGTGTGTCACTTGTATGTAATATGTGTGTCACATGTATGTAATATGTGTGTCACTTGTATGTAATATGTGTGTCACTTGTATGTAATATGTGTGTCACATGTATGTAATATGTGTGTCACTTGTATGTAATATGTGTGTCACTTGTATGTAATATGTGTGTCACGTGTATGTAATATGTGTGTCACTTGTATGTACATGATCGCCCTACTAAGACACATCGATCAGACAGCAGAGACATACTAACAAACACATCAGAAGATCACATGCTGAAAGAAGGAAGCCATGTGCAAACAATCGATTCCGAACAAACTAAAGCATCAATCAAGGAGACAGCCCGCCAAGTCCATGAAATCCCGGAAAGAGTCTCAAAATGAAATAAAAAATGAACAAAATGATAATAACAGAATGAGACTCAGATTAAAAGAGTGATTCCGAATCAAGCATTCATTTAAAGACGAGCCAGACAGCCTGATATTCCAGCCAGTTTTATAGTCCAAAGCGGCAAATGGAGAAAACAAGCAAGAATATTTCCCAGGGGAAATGCTAATTCTGATGCCTGCGGGACAAGTAGTTTGTTCTTTAATTCCCGCTTACGCCTGACAAGCTTGTTCAGATCCAGTATAGTTCCGCGAGCGGAGAAGCAGGCAAGATCAAATCAGAATCACAGCAGTCGATAGAAGATATGTAATGACTAAACGTGTGTGTATGCACAAGTTGAGAGAACTAAATACTTTTCTTTAGTATAAATGTGTGGTGTGTGTAACAAAATGAGAGAACTAAACACTTTTCTCTAACATAAATGTTTGTACACAAGTTGAGAGAACTAAACACTTTTCTCTGACATAAATGTGTGGTGTGTGTACACAAAATGAGAGAAATAAACACTTTTCTCTAACATAAATGTTTGTACACAAGTTGAGAGAACTAAACACTTTTCTCTAACATAAATGTGTGCTGTGTGTATGCACAAGTTTAGAGAACTGAACACTTGCCTCTAACATAAATGTATGGTGTGTGTATGCACAAGGTGAGAGAACTAAACACATTTCTCAAACATAAATGTGTGGAGTGTGTATGCACAAGTTGAGAGAACTAAACACTTTTCTCTAACATAAATGTGTGGAGTGTGTATGCACAAGTTGAGAGAACTAAACACTTTTCTCTTAAAGTATATATCTTCTCGATAAAGACAAATGTAACAAAAGTAGAAAATCTAACAGGTTCATAAGAATCCCTACTTTAAATAGTAACACAACCAAAACGTGCATGATTTGAACGTGTATAGAGACATGCTTCCCTGTCACAAACGATATTGCAGAATAGAGTTTAAGATAAAGAAGCAGAGATGGTTAAGAAAATCATGGCCAAAATCATAGGCGTCTTGGTGAGCTTTCAAATACAAAAGAATTTATCAAGGAAGCGGACTTGCAGTGTAGACAAGTTAAGCTGTATGAGATACTTGCAATGTAGACAAGTTAAATTGACAAGTAGAAGAAGCAGGAAAAGTCGTTAGTCAAAGGGAAATAACCACTAAAATAACAATGCAATTACATCCGATAACTACTGTGGTTTGTTTGGGTCTTTTTTACTTTCCGTGCTATTTAGTTTACATTTACTCTCAATTTCCATAATTTGTCTTGTCTATCAGCGTCAAGAAGGAACTGTTTTCTAAGAAGGTGCTCCTACAAAACGAATACAGTCTGCGATTTTTACCACCGGTTACAACATGCGGTTTCCAAATCACTCATTCCTCCTATAGAAAGTTATATCACGAAAGTGGCGGGCATGTAGCTGCTAGCGGCCTGACATTCGCCAATAGAATAACTACCAACTTAATTCAATTAAGTCTTATGGGTAATCTTATTGATTATTTTCATGCTCTTTGTTGGTCACCGTTGGCAGGAAACACCACGGCGACACAAAGTAGTCTATTGTCTGTCCCCATGTGAATGATCGTTGATTGTATTCACACTTGCCTTTCCCCAGGTGAATGAAGGTTGATCGTATTCACACTTGTCTGTCCCCATGTGAATGATAGTGATAGTATTTACACTTATCTGTCCCCATGTGAATGATGGTGATAGTATTTACACTTATCTGTCCCCGTGTGAATGATGGTTGATCGTATTCACACTTGTCTGTTCCCTGGTTAATGATGGTTGATCGTATTCACACTTGTCTGTTCCCTGGTGAATGATGGTTGATCGTATTCACACTTGTCTTTCCCCAGGTGAATGATGGTTGATTGTATTCACACTTGTCTTTCCCCAGGTGAATGATGGTTGATTGTATTCACACTTGTCTTTCCCCAGGTGAATGATGGTTGATCGTATTCACAGTTGCTGTTAAGCGTAGGTGTAGGAGCTTAAGTTGTCGTTCCAATACCAGATATGTGACCTTGGTTGCATAAAGTCATTTTTTGTTCAAGCCTTGATGTTTTCTATCCAACTTTTTTTGGGTCTACCTTTGACCGTATTCCCGAATATTCTTTTATTATATGCTCTTATTGGGATTTGGTTTAGGTTCGTTCGCATAATGTGACCGAATCATTTTATTTGCTGTCTTTCAATATGTTCAATACATGATATTATACCAACTCTTTTCCAAATTTATAATTTATCTAGTTTAGCAACCATTGCAGCTTTTCTCAGACACTTCATTTTAAATGTAACTATTTTCTTCTGCTGCGAGAATGTTAAACACCATGTTTGACATTGGTAGTAGAAGTGTAGATATTGGTATAAAAAGTGTAGATATTGGTATAAAAAGTGTAGATATTGGTATAAAAAGTGTAGATATTGGTATAAAAAGTGTAGATATTGGTATAAAAAGTGTAGATATTGGTATAAAAAGTGTAGATATTGGTATAAAAAGTGTAGATATTGGTATAAAAAGTGTAGATTTTATGTCATCTGATTAGTAGTTTGTTATTTCCATCTTGATGTTTGGGCGAAGTAGTAACGTTGAAAGTTGGTAGGTCACTGTGTTTGCTTTCTGGCACTTTGTTTCTATTTCTCTCTCTAGTCTTCCATTTTCGGAAACAATGATGCATTGATGCTTAAATTCTTTGAGTGTTTCACTTTGGTGATATCTATTGTTTAAACCCATTGGTGTTGCAGACTTGCTCATTTTCATCAATTCAGTTGTTTTTTTACGTTAGTTTTCATCTGTTAATTTCCATGTAAATAGTAACCAATGAAAAGTACATCAATGGTGAACAAAAATTACGTAATAATGCTGATAAATTATCAAGTAAGAAGGCTGATAAATCATCAAGAAGGCTGTTAAACCATCACCTGAGAAGGCTGACAAATCATAAAATAAGAAGGCTGATAAATCATCAAATAAGAAGGCTGGTTAATCATCACGTAAGAAAGCTGATAAATCATCACTTGAGAAAGCTGATAATTCATCACTTGAGAATGCTATAAATCATCACTTGAAAAGGCTGTTTTTTCTTTGTTTTGATTCGGCTGTTATGTTTTATTTGGTGACTGGTCGCGCTAACAGTCATTTTGTTATGGGAGAGTAATTAATATAAACGCATCAACAACCTATTGCCACTCGATCGTCTCTCTGTGCTGCAGGTCAGTGTGAAGTCAATCTGGTCATCACTAGGCCAGTGATTGCATTAATGATGGCCACTATTGAATTCCAAACTTGTGTTGAGAATAAAACTTGAAAGTTGCCAGGGAAATTAGATCAATATAAAACTCATGTCCAAATAAATAGATGTTGTGAATAGTCCTTCCTGATTTAGGCCTAATCAGAATGACGTCGTTAATGTTTATACACGTTACACTGTATAGGTTCGAAAGGGGAGCAGATAAAAGCACCACTGTTTACCTTCCACCCATGTCGTAAGTGGCGTCATAGCAGGTTATGAGGTAGAGTTGGCTATCTCATCCCATGAAACGTCAAAGTGGTTCAGAAGCCATAGTTTGATACGTCATGCCTAGAGGCGGAGACATGGCTGCAAATCTGTACACCATAACACAAAGCTCTCTGTACTCCGGACTACATTCTGCTAATCTGCAGGAATTTGAGAATGATGGCAGAAGACGTAGATGAAGAAAGAAAAACTGTTGTAACGGTGAATATGTACTAATATATCCACAATGTTTTCATGGACGAATATTCCGTCCGTATATATTTACCGGAACAGAATAGTATTTGACCAATTAAAACAACTTACCACACGACTAAACCAATGATCGTTATACCTCGCTCTGACTAAACCAATGATCGTTATACCTCACTCTGACTAAAAGCTCACGAATTATTTTTTTTAAATACAATAAGTTGTTGAAAAAAGTTTTTAAGAACATTGAGATAATATACTACGCAGTAATTAAACAACTGCAGCGCTTTCCAAACATGCACCTATGTTCGCTACCTTTCGTACAGGTTTCTAAAAAACAACGTCCCACCCACAATCCTCCTATTATCCCTCTACCTACGGAGATCATTACAATCCCTTATTTATTCTGCGCCCTCTCTTTCTCTCTCTCTCTCTCTCACACACACTTTGTGTGTATTCTAGATGTTAGACTATTACATCAAATATGTCAATGTTCTTGTCTACGTGGTCTAAAATAACACATTGACTTGGTTCGTTACTCCACTACAGAATTGCAGTCCCACTTTCATGTCTACATCTTCTACATTCGTTCTCAAACTGGTCCAGGTTGGCAGTATGTTGTCCGGAGAACGGATTGCGGTGTTTCATGGCTTATAGTTTAGCTGCGATTTTTGTATCTTTCGTCCTGATACATCCGAGTTCGGTATAACTTGTGGATCTCTTTAACCTATATGAAAGAACAGCAAATCTTCACTTCAAATGTCTCCTTAGTCTCCTCCTACGACATATATGACATGATACAGTGTTAATATTCTTTCCTGCATATTTGAGTCCCATTAAGACAAATGCAGTCATGTTGTGTTCACAAGTGCGGCCATACAATACGTTTATTTGTTTTATACAGCTACCTAATCAAGCCCTTCTTTATTATAGCCCTACTAGCTGATCATAGATATGTCTTGGCTGATACCACTGGTCACTTTTTCGTTTATTTATGTCGCCAGCCAATCATAGGCAGAAAAAACATCGAATAAGCCAAGATCCGTGACATTGTTTTGAATCGGCATACATAATTATTCAGAATAAGAACTTGACTAAACCTTGAACGCCTGTGCAAACAAGCCCATCCTGGTGACCTCAGTCAGCGTCTTATATTTCCAATCAATTCGCTAAGATTGTTTAAAATTACTGCCTGTTGGATGCCATATTACAGGTGACTTGTGACTAGGCCTTGCTAGCCTAAACTTCTACTGTGCCAAACTGGTATCCTAGGGAAATAATGTGAGAATCTAATTTTATTCCTGCACGCGAACGACGCCTGCCTGTCATCCATGTCACAGATAGCGGCATTTGTCGACGAGAAGCCCCAGGGTAATTCAGAGGGTACCATCTGTCGCTCTAGATGTCACTGTGTGCCTAAAGTCGTACACAGAAGCCTGAATGATAGAGTACTCTATAATAATGGGTTTATCCGTTCTTCCGTGGAGTTCAAATACACGCGGGTAGGGGCTGGGTCTGCTGAGGAAATTGTGACCAAATTTTTAAGTGGGTTGTTATTTTTGTTCAACGATAAATATATAGACTGAAGTGATCCAGGTTTAAAGAGTATTTATAGGCATCAAATATAAATGTGCTCTCGTTTATAGAGTGCATAAAGATGCAGGTAGTAAACACCAAACTTGAATTCAGACATGAACTAATCTTCTTCTTCTTCCGCGTTCGTTCTCAAACTCCTGCAGATTAGCAGGATGTGGTCCGGAGAACGGACTGCGTTGTGTCATGGTTTACAGCATTGCTGTGATATCTGCGCCTTTCGGCCTGACACATCCGACTTCAGCATAGCTTTGGGTCACTGACCCTATATGGGATGGGACAGCCAACTCTATCCCATAACCTCCTTAGTCTCCTTTTACGACATGCGTGGAAGGTAAACAGTGTTCCTATTCTTTGCTCCACTTTCGGGCCCCGGCAACACACGGAAGTTTTATAGTAGTGTGTCCTGATATAACCTAATTGGACTTTGTTGTCCGCTGGTTGAAGGAGCAAGGCCTCTCCAAAAGAAATGCAATCTCATTAACTACCAATGTGCTCTCGTTTATAGAGTGTATAAAGATGCAGGTAATAAACACCAAACTTGAATTCAGATTTGAACTAATAAATTAAATATAACTGCTGCTGCTATAGCTTCTAATGTTGCGGCTGCTGCTACTACTACAACTAGTACTACTTGTAGTTAGTAGTACTATTGTAATTACTACTACTACTACAACTACTACATCTACTGTTACTACTACAATTACTGATGATGGTGATATTCCTCCTTCGTAAGCGAAGATGAGCAACACTGTTTACCTTCCACGCATATCATAAAAGGCGACTAAGGAGGTTATGGGATGGAGTTGGCTGTCCCATCGCATATAGGATCAGTGCCTCAAAGCCATGCTGAAGTCGGATGTGTCAGGCCGAAGGCGCAGATATCGCAGCAATGTCGTAAACCATAACACAAGCATTCCGTTCGCCAGGTCTACATCCTGCTAATCTGCAGGAGTTTGAGAACGAACGCAGAAGAAGAAAGTACTACTACTACTACAATTGTTACTAGTACTGTTCTTGCTACTACTACTTCAACTAATGTGAATACTACATCTACTTCTCTACTGCTACCGATACCACAAATACTACTGATGCTACCAATAATACTACCAATACTACAATTACTACTACATTCACCATTACTACTACTGCTACAAATATTACAAATACTACTGATGCTACCAATACTACAATTACTACTACTTTCACCATTACTACTACTGCTACAAATATTACAAATACTACTGATGCTACCAATAATACTACCAATACCACAACTACTACTACTTTTACCATTACTACTACTGCTACCATTACTACATCTACTACTGCTACTACCAATACTACTACTACTATTAAAGGTAAAGGTAGGTTCCATGGCATCTGCCGTCGGGGATGAAGATAACTCTTCATGTACTAAGCCGCAACAACTATTAGGTGGGGTGGCCAGTTCCCTTCCTTGCTGTTTTTTACCTTCCCTAACTCATGCGTCAGGTACTCATTTACAGCTGAGTCGACTGGAGGAGTGGTCGTGTCAAGTGAGAAATCACAACCAAGATTTTTAATGTCCGGACGTGGTTTCGAACCTGGCACTCTGTAACCAGATGATAGCAAGCAAGCTCACTATCCAATAGGCTACCGCGCTCCTCACTACTACTATTACTACTACTACTACTATTTCCAATAATACAACTGCAACTATTGTTGCTACCCCTACTACTAATACTGCTACCGATACTACACATGATACTGCTACTATTAATACAACTACTAGTAATTTGTAGTGTAACCTATTTATAATGTAGCCATCAGCCCACAATGTTTTAGATAAATGATTTTTTACACAATATATATATATATACGTTCAGTAGTCTACCATTGCTTTCTGAACGGTCCGAATGCACAGTTCCGTGTGACAGGAAACTACTACTCTGTCACTATAGCAAGATTCACTAGCTTTGCCCTCAAACCAATGTAATCATCTGAGTAACCGTCTAACGCAGTGTTTCCCAACGTGGGGTCCATGACCCACAGGGGTGGGGGAATTTGACTGTTCAGGGGGAATTCGGAGAGGGGGGGGGAATAATAAATTTTTTAACATACAAAAATATGTATATGTTACCTTATTTGGTGGGGGGGGGGGTGTCAGAATTTTAGAAAGACTTAGGTGGAGGCATGGTTTTTTTTTTTTTAAATGCTCGGAAACACTGGTCTAACATTAATGCTATTTTTTTTTTATTACGAAGTTATTTTGGTAAGACCCAACAAAATGTATACTTTATATTTGCACATCATATCCAGTTTTTATGACAGAATGAAATCCTTTGAGCTTTGCAGACATACTAATTATTGTGTCTAGAGAAAAATAATTTTATCACTTCAGATATTACACCAGGTACACATTATTACATATCCTTTTATCCTATAGGTTTTTAATATATAACAAAAACTTAACAATAGAATCCCAAAAACAAGAACGTAAACATTACAGTAATAAGAGACAAATCTTAATGAAGAATTAAATAACGCAATCAATGAATTGCTATTTGCCGATGATCAATTTCTTATCTACGAAGCGGAACAGCAGTTACAAAATCATATTAAGGCACCCACCCACTACAACATGCACCAAGTATAACATAAATAAACAAGAAATAAATATTTATATATGACAATAAATACACAGAAAACAGAAGTTATGATAATCAGCGAGTCACCAAACACAGTGAACATAGCAATAAACACAACTAAAGTGAAACAATCTGAATGTACACACCTGGGGAGTACCTTCACAGAAAGAAGAATATTAGACGGAGAGATTGAGACAAGATGCCAGAAAACAAACATGGTGGCATGCCAGATACCACCATTGCTGCTCAACCAAAAGATCAACATGGAAGTCAAGAGACAGATGATAAACAGTATTTTTATGCCAACACTCTGCTATAGATGCTAGAGGTGGGTGTTGACAGCAGCCCAGCAGAGATAACTCACAGATGAAATCGCTGAGAAAAGTCGCAAGAGTGATAAACTAGACAAATTTCGATGCTTTATGAGAATAAACCATAACCAACTACCGACAAGAACATATAGCATAAGAAGATCCGGATACAAGACCAGAGGAAGACCTAGAACATGATGGATAGATAACATCAAGACATCCCTGAACAAATACTGAATCAACTCAGCCAAAGCGACACATCTGGCATTGAATAGATAACTAAAGCACAAATTCACCACCTATACTCTTAACGGCAGGTGTGGATATTCTGACCATCATCCATCTGGAGATAGACAATAGACAACTTTTAAACACCATCTGTGCTGTATTCGAGAGTACAGAACCGTCCAATTTCACCCTTAAATGATAAATGCACGATTAATAGATAACATGTAAATGACGTCATATAATTCATTGTAAACACCATAATTTGTGTATTTAAGGTACATCCCGACAAATAGACTTGGTCTATATTACTGTACACTACTTAATATACTACTATAATTCTTGTTATAATACTACTTAACAATGCTAAAGCTTAGACACAGTAATCAACCTATAATTTTTGACTGTAGTCATTTCCTAGCAAATATTTTCGGGTGTATTTAGATTTTGTATTTACGGTGTGTTGGTGTTGTTTTTTAAGTTTAAATACATAACTGTCTGCGGTTGTTATTGATCTTGTACTGTGCAAGTCCAAGGAGCACGTTGTTGGTGTCCACTACAGCGACGGGCAGATGTGTACATTACAAATACATATACGATCCCAATAGGATCAAAGCAACTCAGATCTTATGTTAAAGTCTGGTGTGTCGGGTCGGGGCATGGGCAGATTTCATAGTTAAACTATAAATAATAGCACAACACACTCCGCTCTCTGAATCAGATCCTGCTAATATCCAGCAATTTTAGGAAACAGCACAATAGAAGACGATCAATGCTGCTGCTGCTAACTTCATTCCCCTGTAAATATCTCTCCAATTGTCCTAGCACCTGCCCTGACTGCAGGTGTACTTTTCCAGGTTGTAGGCACCTTTTGTTAAAATGTCCTACATGGGATTTGAACAGGTCATTTTCTATTTAGTATCTGGAATGTGACACTTAATCTCTCATGGCGGTATCCGTATCAGCACTTTCACGGACACTTGATATTTGGGATACTTCAGGAAGAACAACCACCTCACGCGCAGAATCTGGAAGGGGTAAAAAAGAGTGACAATGAGGACAGCGATATGCACGGAACGTCATCAAGGCCGTAGATATGTATTCCTCAAAAAAGAGGGGGAAGGGGTTTGATCATGCGTGGGTTTTAGTTTCAGATCCTCTTTACGGTGAAAAATTGAATGCCGTTTGTTATGTAAAAGATTGCTGGGAGGGAGGTGTTGACTGTATACCCGCCTTTTGACCAAGTTCCTAGTACTAAATCCTAGTAAATGTTATCCAAAGAATGTTCTGCTGATCATCATCATCATTAAGTGCCGTCTCCGCAACGAAGGTTGGCTGCAACGTATCTCCAACATCTCTTGTCTCTTGTCTTAGTGGTGCACTCTGCTAGACTGTAACCTGTCCATCGTGTAATGTTACTCTCCCACTTGTATCTCTGCCTACCTCTTGCTCGCTTCCCTTTGACTTTACCCTCAAGTAAGGTCTTCAATAGGGTGTCATGTCTTTTAATGTGTCCAAAGTATTTTATTATCCTGATCTTTATTTCTCTTAGTAGTTATTTCTTCATATTAAGTGTCTATAGCACCTCTTTATTTGTTTTCTTCTCTTTCCATGATGTTCTCCCTATTCTTCTATATACCCACATCTCAAATGCATCAATTTTGTCTTCTAATTGTTTATTTAGTGTCCATGTTTCTGAGCCATACATTAATATGGAATAGATGTAGCATTTTATAATTCTCATTTTTAACTTGTTTGTAATTTGTTTAGATATTAATAATTTCCTCATGTCATTGAAGGTACTTTCTGCTGGTCAGCTACATGTAGTCAAGAGAAAAGGAAAGCAATGTGGTATGGTTGACAGCTTGTATATGATATCTTCTCTTATTGGAATCTAACATTAGAATTCAGGATCACATTTGGGTCGCTTTAACTTTCAACTTGATAGTACAGTAAAATCCACCCCGAATCCTTAGTTGCCTCCAATGATATGCATGACAGGCAACAATGTTGATATTCTTTTCTCCACTTTCAAGTTCCTGAAACATACGAACGTAAAGTTCATTATTTTACCGAGTTCAACCACGGACCTATAAATTTATTATACAAAATCCTACTAGGATCGTTTATGAAAGGAAATCGTGTCAGCTTCCGCCATGTTAATCCAAACTATGTTAGCTGCTTCACTCTACTATTCTATCTATCTACATATCTATCTATCTATCTACCTACCTACCTACCTATATATCTATCTATCTATCTACCTATCTATCTGCCTATCTATCTATTCGCTAAACCCTTTGTTGACTACCAGCGTCAGGAGTAGAAAAGTTATCTGGAGATAGACCACATGTGTGTCGAGCATATTGCGGAATTTGTCGCCTTTTTTATTTCGGTGGGCCATCGTTTTCGTGATCGGCCACTAGGTCTGACTTCACTGTATCTGTGTAGCATGTGATCTGTTGTCTCTTAATATATTCGAAGATTGGGAGTGGTGTCGGTTTTTTCTCTAATGTCCTCATTCTTCACTCTATCTTTGCGATATTCTTATGATTCTGCGTAAGCAGACCAAGAAAAAGAGACCTGATAACACTGAAGATAATATGAATACCTCGTTAGAAAATGCAAGCCGCATTGCCGAAATCAAAGAGAAGTTCAAGGAGTTCATTGGAAAGACAACGTTCTGGGGGAGAATACGTCACATGACACGGTGGTTCATGTGTTCAGGAGGTATGTTTTATATCCAGATATCTGTGACGTCCTGTCCACAAGTGCACTTCTTGCGTGGCCTTAGAATTGCCGTTTGGAGGTACGTAGTTACGCTTTATGAGTTGTACTCATGTTAGGCTGTTGGCTGGGTGCTTGGTAATAAAGTTACAGATAGCAAATAAGTCGATACAAACAGCCCACAATTTAGGCACAGAAAACAGTAATAATTTGACAGTCAAATTTAAAGAGACGCAGAAACAGTACCAATATTGTCATGTTTCTTTCTTTCTTTCATTTTTTTCCAGCTGTTTTCCTTTTTTTAGTAGATACTTTTTTAGTCTTGCGAATTTTCTATTGTGACACATTTCCATTGTGACATTTTTCCAGTGACTTTATTGCCATGATTTATTTTTACCTGTGACTTGATTGCCTTAGATTCGCATTCTGTTCTGCAAAGATAACCGGAGAATCTCGAGACTATCAAGTTAATGGTCTGCAATTTTGACGTTCTTGCGTAAAGGAAACAAAGCACATTACTCCAATAATACCTGAATCTGAAACCCTGAAAACTGTCAACTGTTACTATAGGTCATGGTTACCAGCAGGGCTGTAGATATGATAACCTTAATGACGGGGGTTTTGTGACGCACAAAAAATGTTATTCGTCCGTCTCCGTGTGTCATTTTCACTGTCTGTCGGGAAAATTTAAAGACTTTTTTGTGAATAATCGCTAAAAGTGAGGGTTTTTTGTGAATAATCGCTAAAAGTGAGGGTTTTTTTTTGGTGAATAATCGCTAAAAGTGAGGGTTTTTTAAATCAACATTTTGGTTCAGTTTCTAATGCCAAAAGTCAAGCTAGATTTGCTATGATGGGGGGGGGGGGGGGGGGTTGAACACCTATAACCCCCCCCCCCCCTTAATTACGAGCCTTATTTTTGACGTAATTATTTGTAATTATGACGAAAGACGAATCCATAATTTTGATTTACTATTAATTACATTTTTTTTTCTTACTTTAATTACAGTAATTTTACATAAATCTTTCCAACCAATGACGAACGTGTCTCTTTCTACATCTTATCCTGATCACAGTTGGCGGCAGATGAATCTCGAGTTTAGATATTGACATTGGCGATTAGCCTAAGCTGGAACGTTATTCCGCTTTCAGGACATTCACGACTAAAGAGAAGCAGTTATCGATACATCACGCGCAGGGACAACTTTCGCTGGAGGAGACAGATCATTTTTCTCCAGTAGAGCTAGGCAAAAATAAAGAAAGTTGAATGAGAGTTGACGCCACTGTTTTTCTGGGGACAAAACAAAAACGCGGAAATGAATGCGGAAAAATGAGATGGTTATTCATTTTTTTCCATAGTCGATCCACTTTGGGAATACATTAATCCTGAAATCTTTTGTGTTTTTTGACGTAACCGAAGATCGAGGGGAGACATGCAGACTAGTAGGGCAGGCACGGGCCAGCATGACCTCTTTTCAACGGACGGATCACTCAGGAGTGGAGATGGCTTGGTCTCTAATGAGATGAATTCCGCTTGAGGGAGACGACTGGACAAGCGCGCGTGGCTGCAGGATTAGCATGGCATCCGTTGTCCTATTCTGTCAATCTTGTTCACCATTTATCTCATATTTTCAAATTTTATCTCTCCCTCCCTCACTCCCTCTGTCTCTCTCTCTCTCTCTGTGAGTGCGTGCGTGTGCGCGCGCGTGTGTATGTGTATCTTGTAATCTCATCCCTATCCAAATACCCAGTCTCCCACTCAGTAGTAAAGGCGTATATAAGAAATAGGTCCCTAACGGTTATACGTGATTGATACAACATAACAAATGTCCACACACTGACTACGTGACATACACTGACTACGTGACATACACTGACTACGTGACATACACTGACTACGTGACATACACTGACTACGTGACAGGAAAACTCGAGAAGTTTTTCTCTGGGTGAGCACATTTGTCCATCTCAAAGAGACGCAATTAATGAGAATTATTAATGAGAATGTCTGAGAATTATTGCTGGGTTATCACTGGTTAGTGTTCCCTCAGGCTCAATGTTCTCGTGGAAACTTTCAAGACTACCCTCTCATGCCCTCATTCACTCTACACTTTACTTTTTTTTGGGGGGGGGGGCATTAGTATTTGTACAGGCCCAAGCTCCTCGTGCCCAGAATAAACAATCGGCACACATTAATCATATGTATTGTTATGCTGAGCGTGTAACTTTCCGCGCTGCATGTTAACATTATCAATGTAATGTGTTCTTTTTGTCTGATAGTAAACCTGTTCTTAACCATAGATGACTTAGGGTCGAAATTTATCTGTTATAATGTAGTGTTTGTTGTTTGTTTGCGTTCGTGTTCAAATTCCCACTGCATTTTGATTGAATCTTGGTGCAGAAAAACGGCCCTGATTTTGATTGAATCTTGGTGCAGAAAAACGGCCCTGATTTTGATTGAATCTTGGTGCAGAAAAACGGCCCTGCTAGATTTCCGAAGTAAGTAGTCCAGAGAACGGAAATGCATTGTGCCGCCGTTTTAATTTTCGTCAGAGGCCCAGCACATCCGTCTTAAGTGTATAATTTAGTTTAAATATATGGATGAGAGTCATAAGTGTTACTAGAAACACTTCAAAAATTCGTATGGAGTAAGGAATTAACCTCATTGTACTTAGATTTCCTCATAAATAATCTATCCATCTGCACCACGCGACCTACTGGATCAATCACTCACATAATTCCATAGATTCTAACGATAATTCCGAGTTATCTCCAAAATAATAATTTTTTAAAAACAAATCGTCACGAGTTGTATTCGAACCTACTTCCTCTTGCAAACAGGTACAGCTTCACCACTACTCTAGGGGATCCCCGGGAGATGATTACAAAAATGGACATTTAGATATTCAAAACAACATGAAACGAGCTTATAAAACATTCCAGAAAGAGTCCGATGTTACCAAATATAACCGGGACTTCCCGTACAATGTTTGCCAAGTTCTTCCTAGAACTGTTATACATGTTTATCTCACACAGCGTCACTCCTCTTGGCTGATTTGTGCCTCCAGCTAAAGAAAAGTACAGAGAAGTAAAATATGTAAAGATAAGCGACAATATATAAACGTGAGATAACCGTGAATAAATCTAGGAGAAGTACTTGTTTGATTTTTTAGCTTCTACTACTGAACAATTGAATCAACAGTAGAAATTACGAAGGGAATACCCATTACATGTGATGTGTTTCTTTCCCTTGTATTCAGGTGTCTGTGATACAACCTACCAAATTGTCTATTGTCTATTCCCAGGTGAATGATGGTTGATCGTATTCACACTTGCCGTTAAGCGTAGGGGTTCGAGATTAAGCTGTGGTTCTGAGGCCAGATGTGTCGCCCTTAAGTGAGATAATTGAGTAACGTCGCAGGATTAACATAATCTGTCAGTTGTTGGCAATCAATCAGTTACTATGAATATAGACCGGTCGATCGTTACACTAACAACAAAGTGTGGTCTTCGAGGAATTTACACGAGTGTGCAGTCTGTGTATTGCTGACCTTGTGTTATTTCAAGACACTAGTTGAGATATGCCGTTACAGAACAAGTATATGAGTGTCACCAACTCATCAAGTGATCGGTTAGTCGAAGGAAAAGTCGGTCTGTACTATTTTATAACAAAGACATTATTATGACCCCATATTTCTGCATATTATTTCAAATTTTGATACCACGACTCCCCTTCCCCCCCCCCCCCCCACCATAACCCTAAGGACAGAGTGATTAGAGAATAAATAAATACGTGGATACCTCTTACCCCATCCGGACATTAAATAACACTACCATGATATAGAATCAACATATCTGTCTTAGGTTCAATTCTGTATTAAATATGTACAGATATCAAGTTCAGGATGACGCAGCATAAAGCAGTGTTCGTAAAACCACTGCGGGGTACACGTCCAACTTAGTTGTCAAACTGAGACCACGCCTGATGCAGACGTTGGCACGACGGCTCCCGAATGCCGCACTGGCGCGAGCAATACGCATGGCAATTTTCTCCTCAATTGTCGCAGTTTACGATAGGATGCTGCCAAGATATACAAACTTATTGGCAGTTCAATTGTTGTTCCTTTACTGTGATTACCGGTTCTGTGTAGGGGACACCTGGAGCTAATTTTGATACATTACTATTGTCTTCGCGGTGCTGATGGTGAGACCGAACGCATCACAGGCCAAAGAAAAGAGATCCATGTTGTCCTGAATATCTTTCAGATTGGTAGCATTTAGTGCACAATCGTCGGCGAACAAGAGGTCGCTAACAATGTCCGTCTTAGGTTTGGTCTTGGCCTTTAATCTACTAAGATTGAATAGCCCCCCATTACCTCCATAGCGCAAGCAAATTCCTGCACTGTTATTCCGGAAGGCATCATTTAACATGGCAGAGAGCATCAAGCTGAAGAGCGTAGGAGCCAGGACGCAACCCTGTTTGTCACAGTTCTTTACTGAAAATGGGTTTAAGTGTGGGCCGTCATCTTGCACACAGACTGTCATAGCATCATGGAATTGGCGAACCATGTTGGTGAATTTTTCGGGACATCCAAATTTGGCCATGATCTTCCATAGTCCTTTGCGATTTACAGTGTCGAATGCCTTAGTTAGGTCGACAAATGTGGTGTAGTGACTAATGTTCTGTTCCCGACACTTTTCCTGTAGTTTTCTGGTAGTGAATATCATGTAAACCGTACCTCTGACCTGTCAGAAGCCATATTGGTTCTCTGGGAGGAGACCTATCTCAAGATCGGCTTGCAATCTGTTTAACAGGACCCTAGCCAGGATTCTGCCTGCTATAGAGAGCAGGGAATTGCCATGGTGGCTGTCGCAAGCTAGCCGATTTCTTCTTCATTTGTATAGATGTATGATGGAAGCATCCTCAATTTCTTGTGAAATCGCTTCCAAGTTCCACATTGTCTGGAAAAACTACGTGAGTTTAGCAGCCATAACAACTATTGCCGGACAAATTTGAGATTGCTTTCTCCACCTCCTCAAGGCAAGGGGCTCCAATAATGAATGATTGATTGACACTTGCGTGAAATCGCTTCGTCGTTGATGTTGGAGGGGCAGTTTAGTACAGTTTAGTACAGTTTAGTACAGTTTAGTACATTTTTCAAAATGTTCAGCCCAGCGTTTGAGAATTTCCTCTCTGTCAGTGCTGGTATGCTTTCCAGCTGTGCTTAGGAGACGTTCCTGAAGACTGAGGGCTATAAATTGTTTTTAGCGCTGAATACAATTTCTGCATGTTATTGCTGTCTGCGTAATGCTGTATCTCTATGACTGTGCTACTAAACCATGAGTCTTGCATCCTCCTTAGTAGGTTTTTTGTTTGTTTTTGTTTTGTTTTTTTGCACGCGTTGTTCTTTGAGTTTTCGTACAGCGTCTTTTTGCTGGTTGATGTGGGATCGTTTAGATATATTTGTGCTGTTTGTGCTTGTTGTCCAGGAGAGCTTTGATCTGTACATCGTTTTTATCACACCAGTCTTGGTGCCTGCGAACAACAACGCCCACCACTTCTTCTGTAGCTCTGTAGATAGTGTCACGGAGGTTTCTCAAGTTATCTTGAATGTCTATGGAGTCGACTGTCAATTGGTGCAATTTAATTTTTGCATCCATTGAGCTGCGCAGAATCTATTTATAAAATGGATCTTTCAATTTGGATACGTCCGAGACATTTCGACTGTTTGCTATTTTGAGGTCGCCGGAGATCCAGTATATGGATATTCATTTGGAGACTAGTAGTCTGTGGTCCGTCCAGCAGTCACACATGTCTGTAGTGACTCTCAAAATTGTGTTCACAGTTTATCAACAGTTGTGTGCTTAAAGATAGACAGAGATACACGTGAGAGAGTAATATCACAAGATGGACATGTTACAGTCTATCAAAGTTCACCACCAAAACAAGAGACCAAAACAATGTTGGAGGTCTGTTGCAGTCAATCTTCGCTGCGGAGACGGTCCCTGATGATGCTGCTGCTGATGATGTGTGCATAATACATAATATTCAATATTTCTGTAACAATTCTAGCAATAATTTCATGATAGCGATCTAGGAGTATTTTCATGATAAAAATCTAGGAGTATTTTCATGAAAGCAATCTAGAAATATTTTCATGATAAAAATCTAGGAATATCTTCATGATAGAATCTAGGAGTATTTTCATGATAGCAATCTAGAAATATTTTCATGATAGCAATCTATAAATATTTTCATGATAGCAATCTAGAAATATTTTCATGATAAAAATCTAGGAGTATTTTCATGATAGCAATATAGGAGTTAGCAATATAGGATTTAGCAATATAGGAATCAAATATCTACTTCTTTTGGAAACTGTTCCCTCCGACTTTTCAATAAAATTGAAAAAGAATACTGCCGGTTATCGCCATTTTTTAACCAAAACGCGAACTACACATTCTAATTTTGTGTCGAGAACCACGCCAAGGACAGCTGGCATTTCCCTCCATCTGACTTTAAATATTAATAAGACATTTGAGCTCACGCGCGCGCGCGCACATACACACACACAAAATGTGTCCTCGATCAGTGCTCAGTGAAGCATCACTTCTTTCATATTCGCTCGTTTATGCGTTAAATCAGGGGCGTGACCGGGCTTTAAGCATCACCAGTGTCATCCTTCTGAACTATTCATTATAAAGCATGTCTAGTTGGGAAAGACAGATGGGAAAGGATTCCTTATTCACGTGCAGAGTTGACTTTTGTTGTGTTCATCTATACACCTTGTTGTCAACATATTTACTCATGTGTCAGTCATCTGTGTATACCCAAGAAAATGTATGTTTTCAATATTTAAATGTCTAGAAGTGTCACAGCTCATTATGTTAATTGAATACATGACAAAAAAATTAAAACGATTGAATATTCATTTTTTCGTGGAACAAATACATGGAATCGACGTTTTGACAAAACCAGTCTTTATCAAGATATGAAAAAATACAAAAGCTAACAACAAAGTAGACAGAAGGCTACATAAGCTATTTGATGGAAACTGTCAGATTTGAAAATAATAATTAGAGCATATGAAGAAAATATGTGAAGCTTTAAAGCACAGAAAAAAAATTGTACAAGGCATTGGAGAAGGTCACACAGCAAGGAAGAGAACTAGCCATTCCAACCAATAGTTGCTGCGGCTTAGTATATGAACAGTTATCTTCATCCCCGACGCAGACTGCTGCCATAGGACCTAGCTTTACCTTTAATATAAACACAATTTTAATTGTGTTAGTCTATAATAAAAATAGTAACAACAATCGTGTTTTGTGTCAGTCTATAATAACAACAATCGTGTTTTGTGTCAGTCTATAACAACAATCGTGTTCTGTGTCAGTTTATAACAACAATCATGTTCTGACTGTATCTGCTATGAGAAGTCGGAACCGATGATCAGTTCGTATTTAATATTCATAACAACAATAATAAGTCCCCTTTTATTAACATTATGAAGAAGGTCAAAAATAGAGCACATCTTGACAGCTGGAAAGTTGAAGGGCAAAAGTCGCAGAAGAATGCACAAAGGTAACAGTCTAGACAGTTTAATAAGAAGGGACATAGATATCAGAAATGGTTGGACAAACACGACAAAGAAGACTATAGATATTGCTAGTCACTCTTTCCCAATATAATTTATAAGAATATTTTTGGTTAGGATACCTTCTTTCTTTTTCTTCTGAATTATTCTCAAACTCCCGCAGATTAACAGGACGTAATCCCAACAACGGAATGCATCGCGCCATGGTATACAGCTTAGCTATTATATCTGCGCCTTTCATGGTGGCACATCCGACGTCAGCATGGCATCTGGTTAACTTTGACCCTCTATGAGTTGGGACAGTCAACTCCACAACCTCCTCAGTTGCTTCCTATGACATGTATGACAGGTAATATTGTAACTATCCTTTCATCCCCTCTCGGGTTCCGGCAGCACACATGCAGTTGGAAGAATACCGATTTTCAAAGAAAAACCGGGTCAAACTGGTTATCAAATGCCCTAATAGAAACGCCTTTCGTTCTCTGGACTATATCCTGCTAAAAGTTAGGATTTTGAAGACTAGCACAGAAGTAGCCCTTATACTCGTACTTTCTCAAATTACAACTTTTCACTATTTATTATTAGGTACTTGCAAATAGAATTACAGTTACGTTAGGTTTTAACAAGTTTACCAGGATATAGTGCAAGACTGTGGCCCACACTGGTTACTGTTGAGATACACCTCTGGTCAAATCTAATGAACAAGAGGCGACAAAGCGTTGGTGTAATATGAGTTGCCGTGAACTTTCACAAAAATGGCGGCTCTCAAAATTAGTGATAATCTTGTATGCCCTTTCTGTCTCTCACTCTTTCACTCAATTTGTTTATCCTCTCTCTCGCTTGACTCACTATATGAGTGCTTTTACGTTTTGTTATTTTTTTTATTTTTTTTTTTAGTGTGTAGTAAATAACAGATTATTGAATTGTCAGGAGATAAAATTCTGTATCACGAGCCCTTCTTTTCTATGTTTAGATAAGAAATACGATTCTGTCTCCCGAAATCTTCAGTTCGGTTCTGTTATATTATCTTCTGTTCTATTACATCTTCTGTTCTATTACATCTTCTGTTCTATTACATCTTCTGTTCTATTACATCTTCTGTTCTATTTCTTTGGATAAGAAATACTATCCTCTCTCCAGAGTTCTTCTGTTCTATATTTGGATAAGAAATACAATTATGTCTCCCGGGTTCTTCTGATCTATATTTAGTTAAGAAATACGATTCTATCTCCAGAGAATTTCTATTTTATCTATGAACAGCGAATGTGCAGAGGAGTCAATCCTCTATTCTAGACGCTGTACTAACTATTAATTATAGTAAATGGGTTAGCTATAGTAAATATTGCATATGGATTACGGGTGTACCTGTTACCCATGAGTGACTAACATCATCATCAGCTATGTGAAGGAATGAGGCGGTACAATAATTATGTCAACAATCTTTTGCAAAATTGATGACCCACCCATCCCCCCCTTGTCAACAACTGACACAAATTCAGAGACACCCCCGCCCCTTGGTCAACAAATTCACGAACTCAGAGACACCCCCCCCCCCTTTTCTCTTTTCCACCTGCTTAAATATGTCAAAAAATTTAACCCATCCTCTCTTAAACACATTTTGTAGAAAAAGTACGGAAAAACTACAAAACCTTTTTTTCACAATTTTAGAAACATGTTCCATTTATACAATTTAATTGGTATATAAAAACGGTTTTATTGACGTCAGCTTTTCTTAAACCTCACACCCTTCCCTTTTTTTTTTTTTTAAAGAATCTTTATTTGCATCAATGAAATATTTACAAAACCAATAGACATGCTAATTGTGTAGTATGCACTGTGTTATGAGATGGTTTAACAACATTCATGGAAATTTGTGATGGGAGTGTAGTGATAAAAGTAGGATGTAAAAATTATAGTCAAACATTATATTATTTTCCTTTCGTCCTCACACTCTTACATTCAAGGTTAATATGTATATATAACGCACTTTGGATACATAGTTTGTAATACGTATACATTCGTTCGGTTTAGGGTCCGAATATTTCTTTTACAAAATAAGTTAGAAAAGTCGAAACTGGAAACTTATAATGTATCTGGAGTGTTGAGTAGTAGTTTATTGCATTTTTTTACAAATAGGAGTTGGAAAAGTTGAGCATTGAATTTTTGGTGTTCATGTCTTGCTTTATTCCTGCATGTTTCAAAGGCTTCGTATTGATGGTAGTAGGTAGTTAATGAGTTTGCATCTCTTTTGGAGAGGCGTGCCCCTTTCAACCAACGGACAAAGTCCAATTAGGTTATATCAGGACACACTACCATAAAATATTAGAGGTAACAAAGACCCCGTGTATTAATTTTAACTTCGTATTGATACATGTCTATACAAATCTATAACCCTAAGACCATATCAATATTTGACTCTCTGTCTCTCTCGCTGTCTCTCTCTCTCTCTCACACTTATATAGTATGTGTTTCTCTTAGTAAAGAGTATAACCACGGGTAACCTTGACATCAACAACACAAAATAACTGGCGCAATGAATCCCGGAGATAAATTCACACTGACTGCAATCACGTAAGTACTGTTAGCTTGATTACGAGATTCTTGTCTCCCTTTCAGGAAACTATCGCCCCTTTTAGCAAACACGAGTTATTGTCGCTAGGCATACACAAACTAGGGGAAAAACAATTATTGATAAAAGTTAAACTCTGTTATAGCTGATGTCAGCCTTGTGCAGTGAATGGTTAAGCTCTTCGTCTTATGACTCATTGGTGTAGTACCAGGTCTGCACACTGCGCACTCATCCACCCTACGCACGTGTAGACAAAGCTCAGATCACGTGACTGATTGATTGATTCAGTTTACGGCTGTGATTACCAAATAAATCTCCTATTTTATGATTTAATTTATTGTGAGCTTCATTTGAATGAAAGTACATGTGTACAAATTTTATTTAAGATTCTAACACAACAAATGCTGTAATTTTCGTTGTAATGTAAATTAGAATCTAGAATATATTGAAGAAACATGTAATGTAAAGTAGAATCTATAATACATTGAGGAAACATGTAATGTAGAAGAAACACCAGGACTCAAGATCAATGGGAAAATAATAAACAACATTAGATATGCAGATGACACTGTTCTTTTAGCAGAAAGTGAACATGAACTACAAAGACTAATAGACCAAGTCAATAAATCAAGTAATGAATATGGACTGGATATAAACATTCAAAAAACAAAAACCATGATAATCAGCAAAGACACAGAAGAACAGGAGATAAACATAAACATACAGGGAGAGAAACTACATCAAGTAAAACAGTATCAATATCTTGGACACATAGTCACAAATGATGGCAGATGTGAAACAGAAGTTAAAAGGAGAATAGGAATGGCTAAAAGTACCTTCAATGGCATGAGGAAATTATTAATATCTAAACAAATTACAAACAAGTTAAAAATGAGAATTATAAAATGCTACATCTATTCCATATTAATGTATGGCTCAGAAACATGGACACTAAATAAACAATTAGAAGACAAAATTGATGCTTTTGAGATGTGGGTATATAGAAGAATAGGGAGAACATCATGGAAAGAGAAGAAAACAAATAAAGAGGTGCTAAAGACACTTAATATGAAGAAAGAACTACTAAGAGAAATAAAGATCAGGCAAATAAAATACTTTGGACACATTAAAAGACATGACACCCTATTGAAGACCTTACTTGAGGGTAAAGTCAAAGGGAAGTGAGCAAGAGGTAGGCAGAGATACAAATGGGAGAGTAACATTACACGATGGACAGCTTACAGTCTAGCAGAGTGCACCACCAAGACAAGAGACAGGAGATGTTGGAGATACATTGCAGCCAACCTTCGTTGCGGAGACGGCACCTGATGATGATGATGATGTAATGTAAAGTAGAATCTATAATACATTGAGGAAACATGTAATGTAAAGTAGAATCTATAATACATTGAGGAAACATGTAATGTAATGTAGAATCTAGAATACATTGAGGAAATAGAAAATGATGAGAGTTTGGCTGTAATGTAATTTAGCATCTGGGACACATTGAAAAAACAAGAACTGATTTCCCCATGGAACTCAAGCACTTGAGAAACATTTCATGAGAACAGAAATACATTTTAAGAAAACATCTTTTTCATGAGTAGTGACAATTAAACCATTTGTTCCTGTACCAATGAGTACACACACGTGTTTCAGTGTATACAACCTCATTTTTCTAGTGGTACACACGCCTGTGTCAAAGAGTACAGTCTCATTGTTCTATTATATGTACTCGTGTGTCAAGAATACATATACTTGTGTCAAAGAGTGTATATATTTGTGTCAATGAGTGAAACCTCTTGTGTCAAGGAACACCTACACTTGTCAAGGAACACATACTCGTGTGTCAAGAAACACATACTCTTGTGTCAAGGAACATATACTCTTGTGTCAAGGAACACATACTCTTGTGTCAAGGAACACATACTCTTGTGTCAAGGAACATATACTCTTGTGTCAAGGAACATATACTCTTGTGTCAAGGAACATATACTCTTGTGTCAATGAACACATACTCTTGTGTCAAGGAACACATACTCTTGTGTCAATGAATATATTATCTTTTTTTTAAATTACTGCGTGGCAGAGATAGCTTGCGATTTAATATTTTGTTGGTTCAATTTGTAATACGCCTGGTGAGTCTGTAAAAAATATCGTGGCTTGCCGGATTTGACTTGAGGACCGTATTTTGCAAACCCTTTTTTAGATGTTCAGTGTTTTCCCCAGCGAATATCCATTTTATGTTAATTATCAGTTGACACACTTGCAGATAGAGCTGATTGAAAATGTGTTATCTGTCATCTGTGGATCCCCCTATCTGAGGTGAAGACAATAGGAATACTTGATAGTTAAAAAACATAAGAATGCGCTGCATACGACTACTTACAGTTTATAAATTTATAAGAATGAATTGAACATAAGAATACTTAACAGTTAAGAAATAGATAAGAATGTATTGAACATAAGAATACTTAACAGTTAAGAAATAGATAAGAATGTATTGAACATAAGAATACTTAACAGTTAAGAAATAGATAAGAATGTATTGAACATAAGAATACTTAACAGTTAAGACATAGATAAGAATGTATTGAACATAAGAATACTTAACAGTTAAGAAATAGATAAGAATGTATTGAACATAAGAATACTTAACAGTTAAGAAATATATAAGAATTTATTGAACATAAGAATACTTAACAGTTAAGAAATAGATAAGAATGTATTGAACATAAGAATACTTAACAGTTAAGAAATAGATAAGAATGTATTGAACATAAGAATACTTAACAGTTAAGAAATAGATAAGAATGTATTGAACATAAGAATACTTAACAGTTAAGAAATAGATAAGAATGTATTGAACATAAGAATACTTAACAGTTAAGAAATAGATAAGAATGTATTGAACATAAGAATACTTAACAGTTAAGAAATAGATAAGAATGTATTGAACATAAGAATACTTAACAGTTAAGAAATAGTTAAGAATGAGTAGAAAATCGCTGTTAGGGCAATCCAATGTAATATAATAAAATTCCTTCAAGAAAGACAGCATCTCAGGAACAGAAAGAAATTGCATCTAATATCATCGCCGATGTTCAAGTATTTGTCCACTGCTGATCAGCTCTTTCTATTTAATAGTTATTACTACACATAGGTCTATAGCTATTATGCTAAGTGATGTGACGATGGTCTAACAATGTATCCATACTCACTCGACACTGAACACATAAGCTTTCACACAGTAGGAAATGTATGGCTTACAAGGGTGGATCCCTTTCATTGTTCTTGCATTCCGCTATTGGTACATTGTTTTGAGACCAACACACATTAAGAGAAATTGACATACAACAAGCAGTTTACTTAATTAAAATTAGGGGGGGGGGCGGAATAGTCAAGCTACGAAATGAGAAGAATCAGCCTAAAGAGAGTTCTTGGATGAACTGTCAGTATGGACAAGAAAAATGGACGAAAGATTGAAAATAATGCTGACATGAGAAATGAAGATGATGATAATACATCAAGTGAAACTAAACAGGATCAACCAGGGCAATATCCCAGATTTAGTTTATGTAACGTGGTGATGGGCGCCGGAGTCAGAGATTACACAGGACGTGATTTTAGTTACTTTGTTGGATAACGGGACACATAAAGAGATACTAAAAACACTAAATACGAAGAAAGAACTACTAAGAGAAATAAAGATCAGGCAAATAAAATATTTTGGAAACATTAAAAGACATAACAGCTTATTGAAGACCTTACTTGAGGGTAAAGTCAAAGGGAAGCGAGCAAGAGGCAGGCAGAGATACAAGTGGGAGAGTAGCATCACACGATGGACAGGTTACAGTCTAGCAGAGTGCACCACCAAGACAAGAGACAGGGGATATTGGAGATATTTTGCTACCAACCTTCGTTGTGGAGACGGCACTTGATGATGATGATAACGGGGCATTGAATTATTTGGATGCGATTGAGAAACTTGCTAAAACATGAGGAGATTACTTACATGTACCATGCGAGGTCTGACATGTGAGGTATGACATCATGTGAGGTCTGACATGTGAGGTCTGACATATGAGGTGTGACATGTGAGGTCTGACATGTGAGGTATGGCATCATGTGAGGTCTGACATCATGTGAAATCTGGTCTCATGTGAACTCTGACATGTGAAGTCTGACATTATGTGAACTCTGACATGTGAAGTCTGACATTATGTGAGCTCTGACATCTGAAGTCTGACATTATGTGAACTCTAGACATGTGAAGTCTGACATTGTGGGAACTCTGACATTCTGTGAAGTCTTACATTATGTGAAGTCCGACATTATGTGAAGTATGTCATCATGTGAACTCTGACCTCATGTAAACTCTGACATGTGAAGTCTGACATTATGTGAAATCTGACATTATGTGAACTCTTACATTGTGTGAAATCTGACATTATGTGAAATCTGAAATTATGTGAAGTCTGACGTTGTGTGAAGTCTGACGTTGTGTGGAGTCTGACGTTGTGTGAAGTCTGACGTTGTGTGAAGTCTGACGTTGTGTGGAGTCTGACATCATGCACAAGATACAATGACAATATGATTCCACTGTTATAGTACCACATAATAAAGCTCTTGACAGTAAATTGTCCCGCTCGAGAATGAATATGGTCTGTATGGTTGAAAGGGGGGGGGGGGTGTTCAGGTATAACCGTGCAAACAATCAGTATATTCAAGGGAAATAATAACACATACGAAATAAATACGTAACACGTTTTTGTAAAACTTTTGTGCTCTCTCGACTGGGCTGTTCATTTTAGAAATGATGGTAGCAGTGAAAATGATTTATATAGTTATAATGCACTCAATACTGCGCTCTGTCATGAATTATGTCGGTAAAATGATCTTCTTGTCTTGTTTTGTCAGTCTTCACAACAATTACCATATAGATATATATATATATGTCTGAAACACGGGTCGGTATGTTCCACAGTGCTTGTGCTCGTGCTCTGTTGCTGATCTCCAACATCTCTGAATATTTGATGTATGTGCCCCTATATTTGGATTCCAAATAAATTAGCGATAGTTTACAGTTACATGCGTAAGTCCGGACAGTTTCATGATAAAATTACTATTATAAATGACAGTTATTCGCGGACAAATTCTGTTGTCATGGGTAACAATGTCGCTGAGGATCTGTCTGGCACATGAACCATGAAACATACTCCAGTTTCACGACAAAATCTACCAAAGATCTAATGCTATTGGAAATAGCCATACAACAGCATGTTTTCGTTTTTTGAAATCACTTTCATTAATTTCAACTTTCATATTTGGTCCACCAATTACAAGTAGTTTTATTTAGTGCTCTGTGCGCTGGCCGAACCTCCCGAATATTACTATTTCAACGTATAGTTGTGGTCTATAGAAGATCTTAAAAATTCATTCTTGCAACCGGTAAAGTCGGCAATATCGTTGAAGTCATAATGTCAACCAATGATTGATGTCGTTATATAAGATAAGTATATATATAGATATGTATATGTATAGATATCTTTCGATATCTTTCGAGAGAAAAAAAACAAGGCAATAATAAAATCAAAAGGCCTGAATAAAATAAACAACTTGGTAGACACGACGTATCGCCATTAACATCTTTGTACGTGTCTCCTTCCTTGTATATGCTTCGATATAAAAAAAAAAGAACATGAGGAGGTTAAACAAGCAAATGTGAGTGTCAAACACTGACCTTGTAACGATTGTTTCCATTGATTTGTGTCTTTTGACTGTGTACCCGACCCTTCCCGCCAACCCTCACGGACTAGACAAATTCTCGCTAGGGACAATTTAGTGCAAGTACCAAACGCTAAAATCATCAATAAAGCCCATCAGCATGCCCGTAAAGCCAATAGCTGGTTGGTTACTGATCCAGGGGTCCTTGAGCTCTACCCTTAAATCTTCCATTTGTATAGTCCTAATTTTTAATATTTTACAGCAAAAAGAACAAACCAATGAAAATAAAGAGTTAAACACATTCTACCACTCTCGTTACTGTGAGACTGCAAATTACTTATATGATTTTTTTACTAGACACGCATAAGTGTAAGTGGCGAAAGGTTCAAATCATGACTGGATCTGTAATAAATTATAGTCAGGCCCCATGACTGGATCTATAGTAAATTTTACTCAGGTCCATTACTGGATAAGCAAGTAAACAATAGGGAAGAGAAACTAATCAACAAATGTCATATTTCTGTACATTAGATATGACATTACCTGAGTTGTATCTGTAATATTCATTTTCAATTTTCTTTATATCGCTTTCTGATAACGATGGTTGTAATACATTCACAAATCTCATAGCTCAAATTGATGTAAGAATATTGCCGGATTGATGACGCCACTAAATGTCAAGATTTAACATGAATATTCATGTTTATATTTTACCAGGTGGCATTCATCAAATGTCCATGTTGGTATCGGATGGCTATTAATATTATACAATCAGCGGTTCTCACATTTTACCGGTCGCTAGCACAATAATATTGAAGGAAATATGTCACATTTCTTCAACAAATGAAAGTCAAATATGAGGTGAGGAATTGTACACATTTATGACATGTAGAGAGAGATAGAATCAGCGCTGAAAATTGGCAAAATGTAATCATCTAACAATTTTAATTGAGTGGATATAGAACCTGCATTTGCTGATATTAAATTAGCAGATATTTTCACGAGATAAAATTTGCAATATTTAATCAGCATTCGGTAAGATATATAAGTAATCAGCATTCGGTAAGATATTATTATTTACTGAGTTTCTTTTAACCATATCATCACTACTTGGTATTTGTAAGATATAATTATTACTGGGTATTTGTAAGATATAATCATTTCTGGGTATTTGTTAAATATAATAATGAATTGACATTTGTTATATATATATATAATAAATTTGCGGGAATTGATGGAATAACAACCGAAGCAATAGAGGCCTGTGGAGAGACTGGAGTAACTTGGTTACTTCACATATTCAGAAGGGCTTGGAAAGAAAAAAACTGTACAAACATATTGGCAAACAGCAATCATAGTACCAATACGGAAGAAAAAAGGAGGCACACATGATTGTGGCATGTACAGGTGTATCTTCCTGCTTAGTTATGTCGGTATTCAAAAAAGAGATTTGAATCGGGTCCGTTCAGTTCACCCAAATTCATCTTGCAAATTGAATCAATACACATCCAGTATGTCCAAAATGTATACATAAATGAAGTCCTGCAATCTCTAATAGAACAAATAAATGAAGTCGAGTAACTTTAACTGGACCACATAAATGACGTCAGGTAAGCTTAACTGGTCCACATAAATAGTCAGGTAATCTTAACTGGACCACATAAATAAAGTCAAGTAAGCTTAACTGGACCACATAAATGAAGACAGCAAACTTAACTAGAACAAATAGGTGAAGACGGGTAAGCTTAACTAGAACAAATAAATGAGGTTGTATGATGCAATTATGCAAATAAACAATCACAGATATCTAAATACAAACAAGTACTAACCATATCGCAATAGTAGTTGTAAACAATCACTGTCTGGGTTTTACTTACAGCTTATGACTATACAAGGTTTCTACATTTCCTAGCAATACTGATGAAAATCGGCTTACTGTCGTGATATCTAGTTCAACTAACTTTCGTCATCAAAACGGCTGAACCACTAGGCCATGAATATCCTGTACTAAGTCCTTGCTGGTATCTATCTATATGTCCGTGGTGTAATGACTTGCGTTGTAATTAGTAAGTAAATCTCAATCTGTTCATAGAAGTCACATGAGATGGAATGTGAATACTGCCTTCTTACTGTGATGATTGTAGTCAGATTTCTTGTTTCTTACTCTCATAATGTGATTGTTCATACCCTTATATTGACTGTTCATACCCTTATATTGTATTGCTATGTGATACCTACTTGACTGCCCAACAGCTGAGCATAGATTACAGTATTGCCGTGCACGGGCGTACCTTCAAATATATGCAGATAAGGAACACCCGTTGCATTCCGAAATACAGAAAGTTAAATGCAGCAGACTCAAGATAGGGAGGTCGTGGATGGGACGTGCTGAGGATGTCATACAAAGCGTGTGCAGATTGCAGGATGTGTCAGCAGGGGCGGAATGGATAAATCTACCCACAGATTTCGAAACTTGTTTGAGAGTAGTAATATCACTTAGCAGGGAATGTAGAGAATGGTGTCCCACAGCTGTGGAGAAAGAAGTGCAGGCTTTAATCAGTGAGAATACCAAAGAGGGGGATGTGATTATATACACTGATGGATCTGTAATTCGGCATGTTCGCAGTGCTTGGGCCTTCACAGCTCAGTGCACATGTAAAACGATCAAGGAGGAGAGTGGTGCCTTTGCGGTCACTACTAGTAGTATGACCATGGAGACTATGGCGGTGACCAAGGCATTTGAGTGGCTACGCACACAGAAGGTAACGCAGGTCTGCATTTTGAATGACTCTATGAGTATGATTAGGAAGGTACAAGTAGGTCTAGTTCGCGAACAGTGGATTGAGGCCTTGAGAAAGGCGAGCTTGAAAGTGGCTACATTTATTTTCGTGCCGGGCATGTGAGCGTTCGATGCAATGAAAGAGCGGATCAACTAGCATCAGGCGCGATTGTGGCACAGGGCGATGGGGCAATGGATCGCGCTGACGTTTTGAACTCCTTAAGAGATATAACACTGCGAGAGTGAGACTAATGGATGATGATTCCTTTTCAATGGCTAGGATTAAAGATCAGGGATTGAAATGCGGTGTTGCTAGAAGTGAATATTTTGGAGGGCGCAGAAGAATGATGGTCAACCAGCATGGGACCGGTACTGTCAGCAGAAGTGTAATGCCGGATACACTCAAGGAGAGATCGGATCAACTATGGACGTGTCCAATTTGCAATGATGATGATCCGACGACTAACTAACTAACTAACTAACTAACTAACTAACTAACTAACTAACTAACTAACTAACTAACTAACTAACTAACTAACTAACTAACTAACTAACTAACTAACTAACTAACTAACTAACTAACTAACTAACTAACTAACTAACTAACTAACTAACTAACTAACTAACTAACTAACTAACTAACTAACTAACTAACTAACTAACTAACTAACTAACTAACTAACTAACTAACTAACTAACTAACTAACTAACTAACTAACTAACTAACTAACTAACTAACTAACTAACTAACTAACTAACTAACTAACTAACTAACTAACTAACTAACTAACTAACTAACTAACTAACTAACTAACTAACTAACTAACTAACTAACTAACTAACTAACTAACTAACTAACTAACTAACTAACTAACTAACTAACTAACTAACTAACTAACTAACTAACTAACTAACTAACTAACTAACTAACTAACTAACTAACTAACTAACTAACTAACCCTTATATTTACTGTTAATACTCTCATATTGACTGTTCACACTCTTATATTGACTGTTCATACTCTTATATTGACTGTTCACACTCTCATATTGACTGTTCACACTCTTATATTGACTGTTCATACTCTTATATTGACTGTTCACACTCTCATATTGACTGTTCACACTCTTATATTGACTGTTCACACTCTTATATTGACTGTTCACACTCTTATATTGACTGTTCACACTCTTATATTGACTGTTCACACTCTTATATTGACTTCACACTGTCATATAACTGTTAACTCTCGCATATATTACCACTATATGTCCCGGAGTTACCTGGATTTCGACCTCCTATATATTATAAAGATCGTTCACCCTAATACAATTAATGTGATGTCATATATGTGGTTGAAGGGCGTACCCCTCACCACATACGTGTTTATTCCTCATTTTGACCGTGGCAAACCTTCTAATCTAGTAATGCTTTTATTAATGAGAGTTTGTATCACTGTGGGTATACTTTTTTATTTATTTTTTGTTGTTTTCCATGTGTCATACAGCCATACTAGCCATTCAACAGTAGCGCCTGTTCATCATCATAAATGCCCTACAGCAGTAGTTGCCTGGTAATGAGGTTAAATAAAAAATCGTTTATGATCCAGAGTAGAACTTTTTTCTATCAAAGGGAAACAACTAAATTAATCATTGTAAATGAACTACTGCTTAATTTTGTTTACTTACGTCCCCTGGTATTTTCAAAAGCAATAAAATTATCATCTCGGCATCATAATTTGTGATAGTCTCACACACGCCCTGTTATAACCAAACTAAACATAAGTTCGCAAAATGATGCGGAGATACTCCGCGCAATATATTTTATTTTAAAAAAAAACATTGGATGCATAGAATCATCAGCACATTGTACGTTTAGCAGGTAATAGGATGCTAAATTATGAACTGTCCGTTCGTTATGTAATGTGTCCTTTCAACAAACACATCTAGCTGCGTTTTCATCAATGTACCATGTCTTTTATTCCCATAACATTTCACTTGTCGAAGTTATACTATCTTTACTAGGTCTGTGGAACGCGTAATAGAATTATTAGACCAGACTCGCAAACGTGAGATTTCGGGTTCAAATCACAATTGGGATTGGATGTTTCTCTTCCTAGGGTAAAATTTATAATCCAATATATACATGAACTGGGTTTTTATTCGTTCATTTTCGTGCGTAATTCTTTCATCATTTTCATGCCATTTTGGATGCTCTTTTTAAAAAAAAATCGCTGAAACGGAAAGGATGGGGTTACAATCCTAGAATTAGTTTACAATTGGAAATCCAGCTATTTGTTATAGTAATAGTCGCCTATTTCTGTGACTCGGGCTGTTCATGCGTATTCAGAAGTATGATTCCTGGCAGCATTTATTTACAGATTACTTTCTGCACATGTTTATTTTTTAACGCCCAATATAACACTAGCTTATATACTTATATGACTTACTTTATAATAAACACAAATATATCATTGAGACATTACATCGTGATATTTGCTGATAAGTGACGTGTGTCACAGTGTACTGACAATTGATGAATTGAGTCACTAATTCCGAAAGAAGTACGGTATGATTCATAATAATAGAATGTCTCAAAAACTGGATGATAGCATCGACTTGTTCTTCTTTATTTCATATGGAAATTTGTTAAAGGATAACCAAAGAAGACGTTGGACATCATTGTACACAAATATAGAAAAAACATGCCTGGAAGGAATCAAGCTCTGACCGTTGGTTTGACACCTAGAAACTGAAAATCACTTAATTTATATAAGGAGAAAAAGGCCAGAAAACAACAAACAATATAGATATCCGAATTAGCTGAGTATCCGACGTCCCTTGACACTAACGTCATCATTAAGATATTTAGTTAAGTTTTAATGTTTATTTATCTGCTAATCTAATTCATATCATACAACTCACAGCAGTAGTTGACCCTTTCACCAGATGTTGTTGTTGAATACCTCGCACACTAACCATGTACGCGAATTCAATCCAACATAATCTTTCACATAAAACCTTCATTAGTGAATATGAAAATGGGTATCAGAATTCCTGCTCTGAGAAGATGGGGAAAATGGCGATATAGCTACGGAATAATTGTTGATGTAGACAATAGTCAAGCGACGAGTACTTAATGATTTAGTAGCTGAAGCCATGATGAAACAACGGCATACTATGTCACTGGTTCATAACTCTACCTCCTCTACCACTATACAAGAAAATGACATAATTAGTTCTGTAAAGAGAACATTATTTCCTACATCTTCTTATAGACACATGTTTCCGTCTACTGCGCGCACATCACCGCTATAATTTCTTTGTTGTTTGCATGTAACAGAGAGAGAAAGAAAGAGAGAGAGAGAGAGAGAGAGAGAGAGAGAGAGAGAGAGAGAGAGAGAGAGAAGACCGATATCAGAATTTATGTAACATAAGTTAAGCGCAGAACTGATTGAAGTAAATGCAACTAAAGAGTAGCAAGTTCAAACTAATCAATAAATGAAACAGAACGAATTCCAAAGTGATTCCATACATAATACAGCATTTTTCACAGGTTTATATATACATAATAATATAGATTTCAAACAGTGGTACTGTATGTACTTACTTTCTAAAATATATATTCAAAGAAATATAAACTCCGACTCTAATTGAATCAAACGTAATTAAAAAACCAATACACAAACTATGTAAGGAGATCTTGCAATGTATAAAATCGTTACATGTAACAGTTATCACAATATACATTGTGTAAACTATAGTCAATGTTATGTTTTTTATCTGTGTTCATTCTCAATTTCCTGCAGATTAGCCGGGTGTAGTCCGGAGAACGAAATGCATTTTTTCATTGTCTACAGCTTGGCTCCAATAGATGCGTTTTTCAGGCAGACACATTCGACTTCAGAATGATTTCTTGGT
Source organism: Meghimatium bilineatum (assembly GCA_034231615.1). NCBI lineage: Eukaryota > Metazoa > Mollusca > Gastropoda > Stylommatophora > Philomycidae > Meghimatium > Meghimatium bilineatum. Next base: position 33,089,693 of record CM067316.1, on the reverse strand, counting down.
ATATGACTCTCTTTTGGATGGAATAGCCAACTCCAACTTTCAGAATATCCGTAGTCTCCTATTGCTACATACATAAAAAGTAATAAGGTCACTATTCTTTCCTGACCTTTAGGGTTCCGATACAAGGACGATGTCATATTTTTCCAGTTACAGTAAAAATCATATTATCCTAATCCCAATTAACCGAATACCCAATTATCAGAATTGACTTTGTGTTGCCTACTACGTCAAGGCAACGCACTCTACTCGAGATGTTCAAGTTAGATACATATATTTATTGAAAAGATTTTTCTGAAAAGATATTATTCAATTGATTTACGTATGTACATATGTATTGCTGTACACATATGCCATTTATATAATGTTGCATATTTTTATAGTACTGTAGTGTATGTAGTTTATTTGCAATACATATTTGTTTACATATTACTGTACTTTTATCAATAAAATCCAGTTCATTTCAATATATGATTGTGTGTATGTCCACTGTTTTGCTTAATTCCTTAGCTATATCCAATTATCCGAATTTTCGATTATCCTAATCGTCACTATCCAAATCAATTCGGATAATCGGATTTATAATGTAGTTGGTTCAGTCAAATGTAGCTCTCGTGATGAGTTACGCTCCTTTCAATGGTGGACGTTAGTCCAATTTCATTATATTATAGCTTTAACACATTTAAAAAATAGTGGAAGTCGCTGTACTGGTAATCCAGCCATCACGACCTCATTGATGTAGTTGGTGAATTATTTATTGTTCACCCCTTGTGTTGAGGTCAGTCACTTAATGTGCACCCTTTATGGTGATGTATTTTTAACCGTGAATAAGTGCTGAATTCTTTTATATCAAAACTTTTCGACCAGGAAAATATAATAGAGTTCGTGTTTCAAGTAACATAACGCTTATAAAGGGACATAACATTATAATTTTAAAATTCTTGTATAATTTAATTGTTAATTCCCCTTGGTTTTTTTCTAAATATTGTTTCTGAGTTTAGTCTCTCATCTTTGATTGAACATACTAATGTATAATAAATAAAACTATTATTTGTTCTTTCTGCTCTTATTTCTCTTTATTTTCTCTCTCTCTCTCTCTCTCTCTATCCCACTGTCTTTACCAATTGTCTTTTACTTATACGTTTTCAAGAAAGCTCGCCACTCAATACATAAAAAACAATCTAAGTATAGAATTATATCCCTTTGGTTGGCATTCAATTTTCGTTCATTTGCGATATATAGCAAAATTCTAATTGTTAGCACACATCTCACATACATATTTGGAGATGTTTGCAGTCAATTATACGACGTCATTTACACATTATTGGTTTATCATACAATTGGCATAATTTAAGCATGAAATTGCACTATTTTGCACGCTTGATCACAATATAGACGGTTTTTAAGATTGTATCCGGTGTATTGTCTGAAGTGGTAAAACATCTTTTCTCATACACAATAATTAGGAAGAAAAACAAAGATCAAAGGATTTTATTCGTTTATAAATGTGGGCATAGTGCACAAATATAAAGTATATATTTTTTGTGACTAACCAAATATGGCATCATATGGAAAAAGTGGCATTTATACATATACAGTTAGATAGTTGCTATGGTTTGAAGACACAGCTACTGAAATGTGTTATAGTAATGTATGTTAAGAGATGAAGGACAGACAACAGACCAGAATGAGCTAGAATATACGAAGCGACAAACGGTATTCATAGATCCATTGCATCCGGCCTAAAATCAAGTTTTGATTTTTAACACACGGAGGTTCATATTTATTTTATATAAGTCAATGTATATTTTAATTCCATCAAGTCGCAGTGTCCATCAGAAAATAGATGTTATACAGGAATACAGTATTTAAAGTCAAAATAGCTTCCAAGTATGTTAGCTTGAAACCTTCCTCGTAGACGCGACTTTGCACAATGTTTGAGATGGGGAAGTGGATTAAACACAAATTATAAAAAAAAAACCTCCACTATCTTATGTTTTAGTTATCTAATTCTAGGTTTTATATAATGACAAGCAAAGTATGGTGTGTCAGATCATTCTAATTCTAGGTTTTATATAATGACAAGCAGTCGAAGTTTGACCTGTCAGATCAATGGAGCAAATAAAATGGACATACAACTCATATCCTTTATCAGAAACACATCGTGCAAGACATGTCCTACTATAAAAGATATCCAACGAAAGTTTCAGAACGATCGCTAAAAAGATATAGTAATAGTCTTTTTCTTTAATGGGGGGGGGGGGGAGGAATAGATTAATTTTATGCTAAATTTATATGGAGCTTGAAGAGCAAAATAAATTGTTCAAAAACATTTGTTATCAGGGATTGAAATGCGGTGTTACTAGAGGTGAAAATTTTGGAGGACGCAGAAGAATGATAGTCAACCAGCATAGGACCGGTACTTTCAGCAGAAGTGTAATGGCGGATACACTCAAGGAGAGATCAGAGCAACTATGGACGTGTATAGTTTGCAGTGATGATTATCCGACGACTAACTAACTAACTAATTAATTTTTGTTGCACTGCTAATGGACACCAAATTTCAAAATGTGTACCAAAATTTTATTTTTTTTATAACTAATGTTTCAACCTTGGCATGAAGAACTTTTCAGACTTTAACAATGAAATGATGTTTATTAAATTTGGTTTGGACTTTTAGTCTTTGCGACTGAGATCTCCGTTTCAGTAAGTTGTATGACCTCCTCTGGCCCCTATCAGAGACATCTGCTTGACATGGACCCGATTAGCCATTGAATCTGTTATTGTGGATGCCCCCCCTCCCCCCACTCTTCCCGCAGTACAAAAGACAACTGTTGGAGATTGACTGGAGCCACGACACTGGCGGAGTTGTCTGTCGAGTTCATCTCATAGGTGTTTTTGGGGGGTTTCATGTCTGATGACATGGCTGCCACGGAATGGTCTGGTAGTTGTCAGCGAGGAACTGGGTTGTGAGTTGTGCCACATGAGGTCGAGCTTTATCCTGCAGAAAAATCGGCCCTCATGTATTCAAAATTTGGAAGGACGGGGGACGAACACTTTCAGCTGTGTATCGTTCGCAATTCAAGCGTCAATTCAATTTGCACCTGGTCACTTCTTCCCATGAAGTTTATCGCCCCAACATCAGTACACCCCCACCACCATGCGAAGGAGCCTCCTCAGCGTTGTTCACAGACTCTGCTGTAAACTCTTCTATGTCTAATGTGTCGCTGGAGCACAAATAGTGATTCATTACGAAAACAAACCCATCTCTAGTATTTCCCAACGGTCCATTGATGATGCTTTTTCTGGCGTCTGCTCTGGCCACTGCTGTCTGTTCTGGCGATGTCGGTCCGTAAGAACAATTTGTTGAAATCGCCTCCAAAGGCGATTAATGGTGATTCTAACCACATTAAATTGTCTGGCCACTACGCTTTGTGATTATCCAGTCTGTGGCGTCCAATAATGATGTATTGATGTTCTGTAGTGAGATAAGCCATTTTTGCGCAGTGAACTTTCTACTGAACTTTTGGAGCACGGTCAATCTTGTATAGACATTAAATAATATGATCAGAGAATTTGCGTTCATTCAGTTTCACAGGATCCTCATTAACTTGTCCCAAGTTACTGCCAAAATGTTTTGAGGTTGACCTCTTTCGTGACCTCACGAATCATGAGGTGAGTACAATTCAAGTAACCACGCTAAGTCAATGACCAAATGGACACAGTCGATAGGTTGAATGATGTCGTCCGCCGAAGACGGATGTGTTGGGCCATTGGTGCAAATAAAATGGCAACACAACGCATGTTCATTCTCTGGACTACATTCAACTGGACATCTTGTAGGATCAATGTCAGTGAGAAATTCAGTGGGAGTTTGAGAATGAACGCTGTAGAAGAAGAAGAAGAATGATGTCGAATAAGCGAATTTATTGTATAAAAGTAACTCCAAAAAGTTGCATTTCTTTTCTTTGAACATTATAGACTATGTTTACCTAAACAAGGGGAGGATGTTTGGTCCCTACACACTCGTCTCCACAGACAAAGTGATTACTGCTCGGTTTGAAATGTTACAATCTTATTACGCAATGTCTGATCTCATCTAGCAATGTCTGATCTCATCTAGCAATGTCTGATCTCATCTAGCAATGTCTGATCTCATCTAGCAATGTCTGATCTCATCTAGCAATGTCTGATCTCATCTAGCAATGTCTGATCTCATCTAGCAATGTCTGATCTCATCTAGCAATGTCTGATCTCATCTAGCAATGTCTGATCTCATCTAACCCTGTCTGATCTCATCTAGCAATGTCTGATCTCATCTAACCATGTCTGATCTCATCTGACCATGTCTGATCTCATCTAGCAATGTCTGATCTCATCTAGCAATGTTTGATCTCATCTAGCAATATCTGATCTCATCTAGCAATGTCTGATCTCATCTAACCCTGTCTGATCTCATCTAGCAATGTCTGATCTCATCTAGCAATGTCTGATCTCATCTAACCCTGTCTGATCTCATCTAACAATGTCTGATCTCATCTAGCAATGTCTGATCTCATCTAGCAATGTCTGATCTCATCTAACCCTGTCTGATCTCATCTAACAATGTCTGATCTCATCTAGCAATGTCTGATCTCATCTAACAATGTCTGATCTCATCTAACAATGTTTGATCTCATCTAGCAATGTCTGATCTCATCTAGCAATGTCTGATATCATCTAACCCTGTCTGATCTCATCTAACCATGTCTGATCTCATCTAGCAATGTCTGATCTCATCTAACAATGTCTGATCTCATCTAACCATGTCTGATCTCATCTAACCCTGTCTGATCTCATCTAGCAATGTCTGATCTCATCTAACAATGTCTGATCTCATCTAACCCTGTCTGATCTCATCTAGCAATGTCTGATCTCATCTAACCCTGTCTGATCTCATCTAGCAATGTCTGATCTCATCTAGCAATGTCTGATCTCATCTAGCAATGTCTGATCTCATCTAGCAATGTCTGATCTCATCTAGCAATGTCTGATCTCATCTAGCAATGTCTGATCTCATCTAGCAATGTCTGATCTCATCTAGCAATGTCTGATCTCATCTAGCAATGTCTGATCTCATCTAACCCTGTCTGATCTCATCTAACAATGTCTGATCTCATCTAACCCTGTCTGATCTCATCTAGCAATGTCTGATCTCATCTAACCCTGTCTGATCTCATCTAACAATGTCTGATCTCATCTAGCCCTGTCTGATCTCATCTAGCAATGTCTGATCTCACCTAGCAATGTCTGATCTCATCTAGCAATGTCTGATCTCATCTAGCAATGTCTGATCTCATCTAGCAATGTCTGATCTCATCTAGCAATGTCTGATCTCATCTAGCAATGTCTGATCTCATCTAGCAATGTCTGATCTCATCTAGCAATGTCTGATCTCATCTAGCAATGTCTGATCTCATCTAGCAATGTCTGATCTCATCTAGCCCTGTCTGATCTCATCTAGCAATGTCTGATCTCATCTAGCAATGTCTGATCTCATCTAGCAATGTCTGATCTCATCTAGCAATGTCTGATCTCATCTAGCAATGTCTGATCTCATCTAACCCTGTCTGATCTCATCTAGCAATGTCTGATCTCATCTAGCCCTGTCTGATCTCATCTAGCAATGTCTGATCTCATCTAGCAATGTCTGATCTCATCTAGCCCTGTCTGATCTCATCTAGCAATGTCTGATCTCATCTAGCCCTGTCTGATCTCATCTAGCAATGTCTGATCTCATCTAGCAATGTCTGATCTCATCTAATCCTGTCTGATCTCATCTAGCAATGTCTGATCTCATCTAACCCTGTCTGATCTCATCTAGCAATGTCTGATCTCATCTAGCAATGTCTGATCTCATCTAACCCTGTCTGATCTCATCTAACAATATCTGATCTCATCTAGCAATGTCTGATCTCATCTAACCCTGTCTGATCTCATCTAACAATGTCTGATCTCATCTAGCAATGTCTGATCTCATCTAACAATGTCTGATCTCATCTAACAATGTTTGATCTCATCTAGCAATGTCTGATCTCATCTAGCAATGTCTGATCTCATCTAACCCTGTCTGATCTCATCTAACCATGTCTGATCTCATCTAGCAATGTCTGATCTCATCTAACAATGTCTGATCTCATCTAACCATGTCTGATCTCATCTAGCAATGTCTGATCTCATCTAACCCTGTCTGATCTCATCTAACCATGTCTGATCTCATCTAGCAATGTCTGATCTCATCTAACCCTGTCTGATCTCATCTAGCAATGTCTGATCTCATCTAGCAATGTCTGATCTCATCTAGCAATGTCTGATCTCATCTAGCAATGTCTGATCTCATCTAGCAATGTCTGATCTCATCTAGCAATGTCTGATCTCATCTAACCCTGTCTGATCTCATCTAGCAATGTCTGATCTCATCTAGCAATGTCTGATCTCATCTAACCCTGTCTGATCTCATCTAACAATGTCTGATCTCATCTAACCCTGTCTGATCTCATCTAGCAATGTCTGATCTCATCTAACCCTGTCTAATCTCATCTAGCAATGTCTGATCTCATCTAACAATGTCTGATCTCATCTAGCCCTGTCTGATCTCATCTAGCAATGTCTGATCTCATCTAGCAATGTCTGATCTCATCTAGCAATGTCTGATCTCATCTAGCAATGTCTGATCTCATCTAGCAATGTCTGATCTCATCTAGCAATGTCTGATCTCATCTAGCAATGTCTGATCTCATCTAGCAATGTCTGATCTCATCTAACCCTGTCTGATCTCATCTAGCAATGTCTGATCTCATCTAGTAATGTCTGATCTCATCTAGCCCTGTCTGATCTCATCTAGCAATGTCTGATCTCATCTAGCAATGTCTGATCTCATCTAGCAATGTCTGATCTCATCTAGCAATGTCTGATCTCATCTAGCAATGTCTAATCTCTTCTAACCCTGTCTGATCTCATCTAACCCTGTCTGATCTCATCTATCAATGTCTGATCTCATCTAGCAATGTCTGATCTCATCTAGCCCTGTCTGATCTCATCTAGCAATGTCTGATCTCATCTAGCAATGTCTGATCTCATCTAGCCCTGTCTGATCTCATCTAGCAATGTCTGATCTCATCTAGCAATGTCTGATCTCATCTAACCCTGTCTGATCTCATCTAACCCTGTCTGATCTCATCTAGCAATGTCTGATCTCATCTAACCCTGTCTGATCTCATCTAGCAATGTCTGATCTCATCTAGCAATGTCTGATCTCATCTAGCAATGTCTGATCTCATCTAGCAATGTCTGATCTCATCTAGAAATGTCTGATCTCATCTAGCAATGTCTGATCTCATCTAGCAATGTCTGATCTCATCTAACCCAGTCTGATCTCATCTAGCAATGTCTGATCTCAACTAGCAATGTCTGATCTCATCTAGCAATGTCTGATCTCATCTAGCAATGTCTGATCTCATCTAGCAATGTCTGATCTCATCTAGCAATGTCTGATCTCATCTAACCCTGTCTGATCTCATCTAGCAATGTCTGATCTCATCTAGCAATGTCTGATCTCATCTAACCCTGTCTGATCTCATCTAGCAATGTCTGATCTCATCTAGCAATGTCTGATCTCATCTAGCAATGTCTGATCTCATCTAGCAATGTCTGATCTCATCAAACCCTGTCTGATCTCATCTATCAATGCTCTTATATCATATAGCAATGTCTGATCTCATCTAGCAATGTCTGATCTCATCTATCGATGCTCTTATATCATCTAGCAATGTCTGATCTCATCTAACCCTGTCTGATCTCATCTAGCAATGTCTGATCTCATCTAAACCTGTCTGATCTCATCTAACCCTGTCTGATGTCATCTAGCAATGTCTGATCTCATCTAGCAATGTCTGATCTCATCTAACCCTGTCTGATCTCATCTAGCACTGTCTGATCTCATCTAGCAATGTCTGATCTCATCTAACCCTGTCTGATCTCATCTAACCCTGTCTGATCTCATCTAGCAATGTCTGATATCATCTAACCCTGTCTGATCTCATCTAGCAATGTCTGATCTCATCTAGCAATGTCTGATCTCATCTAGCAATGTCTGATCTCATCTAGCAATGTCTGATCTCATCTAACCCTGTCTGATCTCATCTAACCCTGTCTGATCTCATCTAGCAATGTCTGATCTCATCTAGCAATGTCTGATCTCATCTAACCCTGTCTGATCTCATCTAGCAATGTCTGATCTCATCTAGCAATGTCTGATCTCATCTAACCCTGTCTGATCTCATCTAACAATGTCTGATCTCATCTAACCCTGTCTGATCTCATCTAGCAATGTCTGATCTCATCTAGCAATGTCTGATCTCATCTAACCCTGTCTAATCTCATCTAGCAATGTCTGATCTCATCTAGCAATGTCTGATCTCATCTAGCAATGTCTGATCTCATCTAGCAATGTCTGATCTCATCAAGCAATGTCTGATCTCATCTAGCAATGTATGATCTCATCTAGCAATGTCTGATCTCATCTAGCAATGTTTGATCTCATCTAGCAATGTCTGATCTCATCTAGCAATGTCTGATCTCATCTAGCAATGTCTGATCTCATCTAGCAATGTCTGATCTCATCTAGCAATGTCTGATCTCATCTAGCAATGTCTGATCTCATCTAGCAATGTCTGATCTCATCTAGCAATGTCTGATCTCATCTAGCAATGTCTGATCTCATCTAGCAATGTCTGATCTCATCTAGCAATGTCTGATCTCATCTAGCAATGTCTGATCTCATCTAGCAATGTCTGATCTCATCTAGCAATGTCTGATCTCATCTAGCAATGTCTGATCTCATCTAGCAATGTCTGATCTAATCTAACACTGTCTGATCTCATCTAGCAATGTCTTATCTCATATAGCAATGTCTGATCTCATCTAGCAATGTCTGATCTCATCTAACCATGTCTGATCTCATCTAACAATGCTCTTATATCATATAACAATGTCTGATCTCATCTAGCAATGTCTGATCTCATCTAGCAATATCTGATCTCATCTAGCAATGTCTGATCTCATCTAGCAATGTCTGATCTCATCTAGCAATGTCTGATCTCATCTAGCAATGTCTGATCTCATCTAACCCTTTCTGATCTCATCTAGCAATGTCTGATCTCATCTAGCAAAGTCTGATCTCACCTAGCAATGTCTGATCTCATCTAACCCTGTCTGATCTCATCTAGCAATGTCTGATCTCATCTAGCAATGTCTGATCTCATCTAGCAATGTCTGATCTCATCTAGCAATGTCTGATCTCATCTAGCAATGTCTGATCTCATCTATCAATGTCTGATCTCATCTAGCAATGTCTGATCTCATCTAGCAATGTCTGATCTAATCTAACCCTGTCTGATCTCATCTAGCAATGTCTGATCTCATCTAGCAATGTCTGATCTCATCTAGCAATGTCTGATCTCATCTAGCAATGTCTGATCTCATCTAACCCTGTCTGATCTCATCTATCAATGCTCTTATATCATATAGCAATGTCTGATCTCATCTAGCAATGTATGATCTCATCTAGCAATGTCTGATCTCATCTAGCAATGTCTGATCTCATCTAGCAATGTCTGATCTCATCTAGCAATGTCTGATCTCATCTAGCAATGTCTGATCTCATCTAGCAATGTCTGATCTCATCTAGCAATGTCTGATCTCATCTAGCAATGTCTGATCTCATCTAACCCTGTCTGATCTCATCTATCAATGCTCTTATATCATATAGCAATGTCTGATCTCATCTAGCAATGTCTGATCTCATCTATCAATGCTCTTATATCATCTAGCAATGTCTGATCTCATCTAACCCTGTCTGATCTCATCTAGCAATGTCTGATCTCATCTAAACCTGTCTGATCTCATCTAACCCTGTCTGATGTCATCTAGCAATGTCTGATCTCATCTAGCAATGTCTGATCTCATCTAACCCTGTCTGATCTCATCTAGCAATGTCTGATCTCATCTAGCAATGTCTGATCTCATCTAACCCTGTCTGATCTCATCTAACCCTGTCTGATCTCATCTAGCAATGTCTGACATCATCTAACCCTGTCTGATCTCATCTAGCAATGTCTGATCTCATCTAGCAATGTCTGATCTCATCTAGCAATGTCTGATCTCATCTAGCAATGTCTGATCTCATCTAACCCTGTCTGATCTCATCTAACCCTGTCTGATCTCATCTAGCAATGTCTGATCTCATCTAGCAATGTCTGATCTCATCTAACCCTGTCTGATCTCATCTAGCAATGTCTGATCTCATCTAGCAATGTCTGATCTCATCTAACCCTGTCTGATCTCATCTAACAATGTCTGATCTCATCTAACCCTGTCTGATCTCATCTAGCAATGTCTGATCTCATCTAGCAATGTATGATCTCATCTAACCCTGTCTGATCTCATCTAGCAATGTCTGATCTCATCTAGCAATGTCTGATCTCATCTAGCAATGTCTGATCTCATCTAGCAATGTCTGATCTCATCTAGCAATGTCTGATCTCATCTAGCAATGTATGATCTCATCTAGCAATGTCTGATCTCATCTAGCAATGTTTGATCTCATCTAGCAATGTCTGATCTCATCTAGCAATGTCTGATCTCATCTAGCAATGTCTGATCTCATCTAGCAATGTCTGATCTCATCTAGCAATGTCTGATCTCATCTAGCAATGTCTGATCTCATCTAGCAATGTCTGATCTCATCTAGCAATGTATGATCTCATCTAGCAATGTCTGATCTCATCTAGCAATGTCTGATCTCATCTAGCAATGTCTGATCTCATCTAGCAATGTCTGATCTCATCTAGCAATGTCTGATCTCATCTAGCAATGTCTGATCTAATCTAACCCTGTCTGATCTAATCTAACCCTGTCTGATCTCATCTAGCAATGTCTGATCTTATCTAGCAATGTCTGATCTCATCTAGCAATGTCTGATCTCATCTAACCATGTCAGATCTCATCTATCAATGCTCTTATATCATATAGCAATGTCTGATCTCATCTAGCAATGTCTGATCTCATCTAGCAATGTCTGATCTCATCTAGCAATGTCTGATCTCATCTAGCAATGTCTGATCTCATCTAGCAATGTCTGATCTCATCTAGCAATGTCTGATCTCATCTAACCCTTTCTGATCTCATCTAGCAATGTCTGATCTCATCTAGCAATGTCTGATCTCACCTAGCAATGTCTGATCTCATCTAACCCTGTCTGATCTCATCTAGCAATGTCTGATCTCATCTAGCAATGTCTGATCTCATCTAGCAATGTCTGATCTCATCTAGCAATGTCTAATCTCATCTAGCAATGTCTGATCTCATCTAGCAATGTCTGATCTCATCTAGCAATGTCTGATCTCATCTAGCAATGTCTGATCTAATCTAACCCTGTCTGATCTCATCTAGCAATGTCTGATCTCATCTAGCAATGTCTGATCTCATCTAGCAATGTCTGATCTCATCTAGCAATGTCTGATCTCATCTAACCCTGTCTGATCTCATCTATCAATGCTCTTATATCATATAGCAATGTCTGATCTCATCTAGCAATGTCTGATCTCATCTAGCAATGTCTGATCTCATCTAGCAATGTCTGATCTCATCTAGCAATGTCTGATCTCATCTAGCAATGTCTGATCTCATCTAGCAATGTCTGATCTAATCTAGCAATGTCTGATCTCATCTAGCAATGTCTGATCTCATCTAGCAACGTCTGATCTCATCTAACCCTGTCTGATCTCATCTATCAATGCTCTTATATCATATAGCAATGTTTCTATAGATATATCTCTATAGTTCAACAAGTTACAGTCACTGCTTGGCACATTATTTTTGTATAGCTAATTTCACATTCGGGAGTAAAGTGCCTAATATTCAGTATGGATAAATGAATAATAATTGAACTAATGTTTGAGCAATCTAATTGAGAAATGTAGAGAATACCCACATATTTGTTTCCCAGGGTTCACTAAGAAGCTTGATTGAGTTTAACATCACCAGCTATGGTCCATTATGGAAAACATATATGGTTTTTCCTACACATCTAAAACAATTTATTGAAACACTGTACCACGAACAACAATCAGCAATAAGAGTGGAGGGAAAAACATTAGAGTTTCACTGTTAAAGTGGATTGAGACAGACGGTGCACTCTACCCCCTTACTTTTAACATATATAAGGAGAACATCATGAGATCAACTAGATAAAAAAATGAGTTTCCTCCATTCAGTTCTCGGTGGATACAAGGTTCTACAAATAAGATCAATGCTGACGATATAGTCATCATTCTAATCATCCTGATGTACTGAAACTAATCACAGAAACACTGAAATACAGCGAGATCTAGGATTTGTATCTAAATGCACAGACAACAAATGTTAATAACAACAGACAAAAAAAAGGTCAAACCAATAATCAGAATATACAATGTAGAACTGGAGTATGTAAACATATTCTAATATCTGGGGCAAGGATAAACAGTTTTGAAGAGTGTACTCTTGTGATAAAACAAGATTATGTGACGAACATCATTATAAAACGCCATTGGCCACATACTTAGAATGAAGGAAGACAGAATTCCACGAAAGTCTTCATGTGGGCATTAGACGGGAAAGAATACAGGGAAGACAAAAAACAACGCTCAGAAGAACATTTATCAATGAATTAAAATCAACAGGTATAAATGCACAAGACCTGCAATCCTTGGCAACTGAGCGATAGGCTTGGATAACTATGACATCCGCCCTATGTGCCAAACTTGGCAAAAAAGGAACTGCATGACTGATCAAGATAAAACTCGCAATCACAGCACTCAAACGAATACAAAAGAGAAAGGTGCTGCAAAGTAGTAGTAATAATAACACTAGTATAATCCTATTAACATAATGTATTTTCCCACTGGCAATCTACGGCTGCGAGACCTGAACTTTAAACAAGACAATTTCAAGATGGATTTATTCATTTCAAATGAAGTGTTACATAAGACTCTACAAATATCGTGGGCAGAGAAAAAGAACATAGAAGATTTTAAAATACTGAATTTAAATGAAAGGTGACAAAACAAGAAGGAAGCTACAGTTTTTAGACATTTAAAAGGATATGATAGCATTTACAGCCTGATTCTTGAAGGCAAATCACCGGGCAAGAGAAGAAAAGGAAGACCACGAAGACAATGGACCAGCTATGTCAAAAAATTTATGAACATGTTCCTGGCCAATGCAGACCTGCTAACCCGGGATAGAGAGGCGTTCAGAATATCCACGATTAAGGCAACGTTCTTAAAACAATACGCCACCTGATATATATATATATATATATATATATATATATATATATATATATATATATATATATATATATATATATATATATATATATATATATATATATATATATATAGTCTGAGTTTAACATGAAGTACAGCTTCTGGTAATAATATCGAAAGGTCATATGCCCCATTAAAAATATGACATTTATTTAGGAAAACTAATGAAGAATCTTACAAAATGTTTTCTTTGAAATCAAGAGAAGAAAGAACCGATTCTTAGCTGAAACAAACAATAGTAGAATACGTCCAGCGCCGGATTTAGACTTGATAAGATCCTAAGCTATTTGAGATATGGGTCCCTTTTTTAGTACAGATATTATATGTCAGTGCCAAATCGATTTTTTGGGGGGGGCCCCCAAGAAAGTGGGGGCCTAAGCTATAGCTTGTTTAGCTTATAGGTAAATCCTGCACTGAAAGCGTCATGGAAATAACTGGAATGGAAAAAAACGGAAAGAAACGATGGGTTTCCTGAAAATCTGAGTTTCTCAAGCAGGTAACATTTGAATAGATACATAGAATTTCAGTTTTTGATACACATTTTTGATATACATTAACCGAAGGTTATGGTGACATGATTATCTGAACCACAAACTCCATTATTTACGATGTTTAAAAAGCTATGATAAAAACAAATAGGAGTACACGTTCGCTGTTGAAATGTGGACATTAACTTGATGATGTACTTACTCTGAGATACTATGAGAGTACAAAATGAAGTTGTTCTCAGTATCAGACCACATGATGAACTAGTCCCTTTATCTGTGAGCAACTATCTATTGACATCAAATAGCTTTTCTAACAAAGTGACACGTCTTACTAGTCGTGATCTGGAAGTGTAGAATGTATTGTCAAGTGATTGGAATTGATGGGGATTGGAATTGTTTTATCGAATGTCAGTCAGTCTTGGACATTAGAACATCAGATTTTTAGATATGTTTCGCCCGTGTGTTGCCGGAGCCCGAAAGGGGAGCAAAGAATAGCAACACTGTTTGCCTTCCATGCATGTCGTAAAGGGCGACTAAGGAGGTTATGGGTTGGAGTTGGCTGTTCTATCCCATATATGGTCAGTGACCCAAAGCCATGCTGAAGTCGGATGTGTCGGGCCGAAAGGCGCAAATATTACAGCAATGATGTAAACCATGACACAATGCATTCCGTTCTCCGGACTACATCCTGCTAATCTGCAGGAGTTTGAGAACGAACGAAGAAGAAGAAGATATGTTTAAACGTGGTGATTACAGCGTCTACAGGTTGATGTATGTAATAGATTTATTCTGTCCAGATATTTGTTGATAGGTGTGTGACCTGTTATCAGTTGGATGATTAGACTCCGTATTGCTCTCATAAGTTGTTTTTGTGGGTTCGTTGTGTTACTTCTGGTATATACAAAAATAAGGGTAACGTTTTAGAATTGCCCCACTAATGCAACCATTCTTGTCTGTAGATCGGATCAGGTAACCAACCAGTCAAGCCCATAGATACGGATACGGGGAAAGGAGGTTTGCACACCTCCCCTTGGTAAATCAGAAAATAACTTTTAGTACTAAGAGTGCAGCCAAAACGATGGTGAATTCTCTCTCTTAACGAATTTCCACAAAATGATCACACTGAGAGAGAAAAAAAAGAGAGATAATTGCACAAGGAAAAAAAGAGAGAACTGCACAAGAAAACTAACGGAATCAATTTTTTTAATGTAAGACCCCATCCTTACTGAAAACGCAGCTACGACCTCGTCTATCCAAAGAGTAGTGTTTCAAAAATAGTGTTTCAAAACTAGTGTTTCAAGAGTACTTTTTCATGAGTAGTGTTTCATAAGTAGTGTCCATAAGTACTGTTCTAAGAGTAGTATTCCATGAGTAGTGTTCCATGAGTAGTGTTTCAAGAGTAGTGTTCCATGAGTAGTGTTTCATGAGTAGTGTTCCAAAAGCAGGGTCTCATGAGTAGTGTTCCTTGAGTAGTGTTTTATTATCTTATCGTTATGTTTATTATCTTATCGTTATGTTTGTTATCTTATCATTATGTTTATTATCTTATCGTTATGTTTGTTATCTTATCATTAGTTGTAATATTTGATTATTAGTTGTATTATCTGATCATTAGTAGTAGTAGTTTTTCTGTACACACACACAGTTACCTATTTATATTATATTAAGAACAATGCCCAATGTTGCCTGGGCGAGAATAAAACAAACAAGAAAAATAGAATAGATGCGAATAATGTAGCAATGACTAACATGTTTCAGTTTCTGGATACGTTTTAAAAAAACAACAACAACGGTCGCGATATTTAAAACTTAACGGTCATAGTACAGCCGATGCAACACATCTGGCCTTAGAGCACAAGCTCGAGCTCTAATCACCCCCATACACTTAATCGCAAGAGTGGATAACAAACCACCTGGGGAAAGACAATAGTCTACTGTGTTATTTCTTTTAAATACATGTTGGCAAAATAAAATACCCCGTCCGTCTCTGGTATTGAAAATCAACACAATTCAAATACACCAAACCAGTGGTTTATTACACTACACAGAAGTCAATCACGTTAAACCAATGGTTTATTCCACAACCACGACATATTTAATTGCGAAAAGTATTATTTATATTAAAAACTTGCAATGGTTCAAGGAATGTCAAGGTCAGTGAGGTAGTAACGTATGAAAGTTACGGGCTAGATAGTTTATAGCATCAATACCCGATTGATATGGATTTTTGGACAGTAATTACCAACGTTTAAGATATATCATACAGACTACGTGGATATTATTGCAATACTTAACCTCTGAATGCATAGTAAACATCGATTGAAAGACTTTGAACGATTCAAATTCAAGAATATTGATTTTTAGTCCTAGCCGTTACCGACATTTGGTAAACGTTTGCGTGACCTGTGTGCAGGGTTAAAATACTATCCAAACGTATCATTGCTCAGCTTTTTCCAGACAAATGAACAGGAATTGGAAATTCTGCTAGCGCCAGTGCCTTCCTTTTGAATATATATATATTTGTTTGCTCACACTAGATGACATGGTATGATATTGTTCTCAATAAGTATTTCACTTCTGATGTCAATAGACCTTTTGACTTAATTGTTGCCAGTTTCAAGTTGTTGAAAAATTCACATCTTACAGATTTCAACTCTATAATATCTAAACTCAAACCTAGATATGGAGCTACGGAGTAGATATTATATAAATCTTTTGTCACTTCTATATTGTAATTTTTATCCTGACATTTTTTCTGCATTCATTTTAGTTCATAGAGAAGTTCCCTGGAGATTATTATACATTGCTTGAAGATACGGAGATGCGTGGATGATATGAGCAGTACTTTCGGCAGCCAGAATGCTGCACTATTGAGAAGTGAGCAGTATTAGTGGTACTTTCGGCAGACAGCGTTCTACACTATTAAGAGGGACGTGGTGTTACTTTTACTTTCATCAGGCAGCCTGCTGCACTATTGAGAGGGGCGTGGTATGAGTGGTAGAATGAGGTTTTACACTATTTGAGCAGTCCGTCCTTTTTTCTTTACAAAAGCAAATAATAAATTAATATATGTAAATCTATAGATGAGAAGTTACTATACGTAAATCGAGCAGATAAAAAATTATATCTATGTATTGTCTTTTATGTGCTATTTCTGTTAGGATTCGCAGGATTTAATGTCTTTCAATGTTATGGCTGTGACACTTTTGATCGCTTAATACTGGCGAAATAAGACATTACTATGCGTACATCTGCTGACTAACTCAGATGTATTGAAAAGAACAAGCAATACTAATATTTTTTCCTATGCTCAACATTTATGGACAATTGCAGTCGGAGAAAAAATATAGGAGTCGAACTCCACTTTGTACAAAAACGTACGTAACCGCGGTATGCCTAATACAATCACTGATATGTAATCATGATAACAGGATGCCATAGCTCGTGTTGCGTGGAAGGGAAAGATCGAAATTGCATAACGACAACGGAAAAAGTGATCGCAGTTAGTTCAATTGCGGCACATCTAATAAGACACACGAGGGTACAAGTGGGCCAGTGATTCCTTGTGAATTCTGTCGAGGATTCTTCTCTTTGTTGCTCAGGTTATTCTTGTGAGTCATATCCATCATCGCCATGGATCGTGGATTATATTTCTTATAGCGCAACTATAATTACTATCTACTGGAAAGACAGGAATAGGGTGCCTACTACTACTAATATCAGCAAACAAGAAACCGCTTTGTGTTCTATAAAACAAATGTTTACTAAACTAAAAAAAAGACATAAAATAAAATAAAATGAAGTCGGATTAAATGTGTAGGCAACTCGGCAATCAATTTTTATTTGGGAGCGGAGAGGGGGTTTTCAGAAAAATAAAAGTAAAAAAAATTTATGTAAGACACAAAAATAAATGTATCTATTTACGATAACCCTCTGATATTCTTGCGATTCACTGGTATTGTCTTACCTAGTCTATTGGCTATTCGGAACTGCAAACGGATACATTTATACATTGTTCACAGTGTTTGGGTCAATTTTAAATGTATCAACTTGTATATATTTTCCTGTTGAAAATGTAGTCACTCCATCTTGTAATGTTGTTAGTAGAATTGTTTCAGAGCTGTTGTTAAAACATAATCTTGAAACAGAATACAACTACATCTGTTTGATGCACTTATTAAACATTATTTATTTTAATTACATCTTACTGAATTAAAGTTTGATTTAAAAACTCATTCTGTACATGTCGAGGATAAATATTTTGTTTAAAATCACCATGTGTATGACGTGACGACAGTAAGAGCATCCGGTCTTTATCATACAAGCCACTAGTAAACGCCCTAACTCCCTAAAGGAAAAATGCAGTATTGACTTTGTTTTTATTTTTTTTAAAGTTTAATTCATCATTTCAGTAGATTGTGTACATAATTTAGTAATTTGTCTATTTTCTGGCCTTTTTTTCATTGAAAATGTGTTTAAAATAATTCCAATCATATGGCAACTATTCTGGAACTAATGTTGTCACTCGTGTAGTCTTCTTTAAGAAGAAATGTAAATGTATTACCATTAGTCTGCTACGACTTAGGTGTACTGAATATAACTAGTACTAACAGTGATTTCACAGTACTGGCAGTAATTTTACTGTATCAGCAGTAATCTTATATGACAGTACCAGCAGTGATCTTATTGTGTCCGTTGTAATCTGACAATACTAGCAGTGTTTTCAAAGTACCAGCAGCTATTTCACAGTACTAGCAGTGATCTTACAGCAGTGCTCTCATAGTACCAGCAGTGATTTCACAGTACCAGCAGTGATTTCACAGTACCAGCAGTGATCTTATTGTGTCAGCAGTTATCTAACAATACTAGCAGTGTTTTCAAAGTACCAGCATTGATTTCACAGTACCAGCAGTGATCTTACATTATCAGCAGTGATTTCACAGTACTAACAGTGATCATATTAGCGGTAATTACGTTCATCCCTGCTAGTCCGAAAATCCATTTGTGCAGCTGATTCTAGAAACGATTTGGCTAGTGCCCTAGTCTGCTTGAAATTCTACTTCACGTATACCAAATTTTAGAGATAGATAACTAAAGCTACAAGTAGAAAGAAAACGAAGATGTGTATCATTTATCTTTTATACTATCCAAGTAATGTCAGGTATTTATCTTTGTGTGAACTTCTAGGATGAGTCCTTTGCTCACATCCTCAAGTTTTTTTTTCTCATAATCCTCACCCAGCAAGATATTGTTGCTCCCTGACAAACGAAGATAAAGCACGCTTTGAGAACCTCTGAATTAACTGAAACGTCGTTTCCTGGGTTGCTCTAGACCTAGGTTTCTCAAACTTGATGAAAATACCTCTAGGGCATAGTGGCACTTCAGGAGTGGGGATACAGGGACAAGGTGATATTTAAGTACAGGGGAGTAATAGAGAACACTGAACACAAATAATTGCATTAACAAATATTGAAAGTACTTACTACTTGTTATGTACAATAAGACAAGATGTGTAATTATGTTGATATTAAGTGAAATGTACTTACCTACACCTGACCCAGCTAAGATATTAAAACCAGTGACCAGCTTATGTTGAAAACACAATGTGTTTTATTTGATAAACTAAAACATTCCAACAACAAAAAACGAAAGTTAGCTTGCAAATGATGTGAAACCTACAATTTCACTTTGCAAACTAAATTTCCCAACAGGGGAAAGTGTTCGAGCTTTAATCATATGTTTGTTATTGTTTCTCTTGGAAATAAATTATAATTTGGGCACTTTTTTTAGCGATAATGATGGTCTGGTCGATACTTTCTGCTGATCATACTGTTGTTTTTATGTCTGGCCGGGACGTTTCGCTAATTGTACTGTTGTTTTTATATGCATGGCAGGTACATTTCGTTAATTATACTATTGTTTGTACAATTTATATCTTATTCAAGACAGAAGAAACTCCCTAAAAAGAAATGACGACAACGCAGTGTTGAATACTGTAAATGACATCACTACATAATTGAATACTGTAAATGACATCAGTACAGTGTTGAATACTGTAAATGACATCACTACATAATTGAATACTGTAAATGACATCAGTACAGTGTTGAATACTGTAAATGACATCACTACATAATTGAATACTGTAAATGACATCAGTACAGTGTTGAATACTGTAACTGACATCATTACAGTGTTGAATACTGCAAATGACATCAGTACAGTGTTGAATACTGTAAATGACATAAATACAGTGTTGAATACTGTAACTGACATCAGTACAGTGTTTAATACTGTAAATGACATCAGTACATTGTTGAATACTGTAAATGACATCAGTACAGTGTTGAATACATTAAATGGCATCAGTACAGTGTTAAATACTGTAACTGACATCAGTACAGTGTTGAATACTGTAAATGGCATCAGTATAGTTTTGAATACTGTAAATAGATATTCTTTGCCATTTCTCATTAAAATTTATTATTATTATGATTAAATGTGAACTGGAAGCTACTAAGATGTAATTATTTTGAGAAAAATGGTATAATTTCATGGACAGCTAAGAAAATAAATGTAGAAGCCCTCAGAATATGTTGGAGTCATTTTATATATCTTTTTCCCTATTATTTTGTTTTCCATAGTATTAATTGCAATGATTTCTATCTAATTCAGAAGAAGGACTGAACCCCACCACTTCCCTGTATGTATATATATATATATATATATATATATATATATATATATATATATATCAGTGGCGTATCCTGGGGTCTGAAAGAGAGCATGCAACTTTTAAAAAATGATAATTTTCTACTCACCCAGTTATTTGAAGTTCAGTTCTATTCTGCGGCTCTTTCTGCTAAAGTCCTCTGTTACTTTGTTATAAAAGTCATCATTGCCTTTCATCTCTACAAGAAGGTCTTTTTCAATTGACATCATTGATAGAGCAGAAAGACGACATTGCCCCTGCGAGTTCCTTATGACATTTTTAATGCGTTTTTAATGCAGAAAACGAACGTTCCACTGAAGACGACGATGCAGGAATTGTCAATATTAAAATAACTTACATAATGATTCCGAACCACAAAGCCAAACGACTTTCTTATATAAATCATTGTTAAATGAACGGACACATTTTGTTCCTTCTCGTTTCAAACTGCTTAACGCAGGAATCGGTCTGCCCATTTTTACCAAGTCCAATTTTTCATTAAATGTTCGCGATTGAAACGGTCGCTCAAATAAATCTACAACAACATCATTAATAGAATCAGCCATAATAACCACCACGGTAAACAAATATACTAAGTTTAGTAATTAACAATAGCAATACACATGTTTCTGTACAAACACAAAATATTAAAAATCAGCTAATTAAAATCACGTTTGAAGTTTTGAATTCTTAACCTCATCGCTGTGTAAATGTGCGTGTGTGTTGAGTAAGATCACGTGACGTGTACCAAAAGTGACCAGAAATGCCTTACTAAACAAGTGTGTGTGTATGCAATCAAGATTATAATTGCTTGCATTGTTATCATTAGTTTAACATTCAAATAAAAGTACTAGAACATAGAAATTGCACTGTTTCACACCAGTAAATAAATGTTCATCAATCAATTTATTATTTGCCAGTGCTAAATTGTTATAATAGTGATTGAATCATAAAATGTATTAATTTTTTTTTCATCGCAAGCTTACTCTGGAGACAAGGTTATAAAAAAACACACAGTATATCACTGCGCTTATATGTAAAGGGACTATTTTAACGAAAGCAAATCCAAAATTGCATCAGTGCGGCCACTATACTTTCATATGTGTTGCCAGCACTAATTTTCGGAAAAATTCAGATTTGTGAGAAAAATATTTTAAAATATATTTTTGAGCAATGCTGCAAGGGCTAAGTTTGGATGGGGGATAGATCACTGACTGGTTTATCATTTTCGCAACTCTTGAAGGCATGCAATGCTTGCCTTGCTTATGCTTAGCATACGCCACTGATATATATATATATATATATATATATATATATATATATATATATATATATATATATATATATATATATATATATATATAAAGAGAGAGAGAGAGAGAGAGAGAGAGATTTGATCAGCGCGATACTTATAAAGTGTTATTGAATTGTCATGTCACTGCAGCTCATGAAAATGTACGCGTAAGACGATATCTTATTGTCAGAAATTATGTTTTTATCCGTAGTCTAGACTCTGATATTTGTTAGATATCAAGAAGGCCACGTAGTTGCCACTACGATCACAATTAGTGGCTCTGGTCTTGCGAAGGTGATGATTATGGTACAAATGAAAGGCTTACACCTTCCAGTCATATGTAGGACATACATCAATTATGGCCGTAGATATTCGGTATATGTGTGTGTGAGAGGGGGGGGGGGGGTTACCTAAGAAAAGGTTACTCCTCATATTCGTGGGCATTTCATGTATTTTCGTGAAATTTGTGGTGCCCTGCTGAATAAAAAAAAACTAATGAGCGGTCATGGGGGAGGGGAGAGATTACCTATCCTTTGACTTTTTCTCAGAATTTAAATTATTTACATTATCCTTTCACACGGAAAGGGGGGGGGTGAATTGTAACCGCCACCATTATTCCACCCCACCCGCAAAAAACCCACCGATGTGTCTACGGGCCTAATATGAAAACTGAACAAACAACAACTGCAACATACAAATATACGGAAATAGTTGTAGTCTTTTCATAGTGATATCAAGTAGTATTTTGTTGGCGTGACTAATCAGTCCAATGGTTCTGTAGTTGGTGCATAGTACTACCGACCTTGGATGTAGCCATTTATGATTGCAGCTGACCTTGGGTGTAGAGATTCGTGATTGCAGCCCTTTTTGTGATGTAGAAATTCACGATTAAAACCGCTCAGATGCTGGCACTTAATAAGTTCACCAAGTCTAAACGTGAACTTAGTAGGGGAGAATATTTCTTCACATAATATAGAATTGACGATTGTACTTGACGTCACACGCATCATGCAACAATAGATCGCAATATGTTTTAAATATTATTTGGAGTGTAAGATAGATTTTTCTTCCAAGTAGAAAGGAAGATTACAATTGTGGACTGAAACGTTAACAATGAAAACCGACTTGACAATGCAATGAGTAAGTGGATATTATGATATTGTCATTATGTCAAGGTTAGCAGTATATTCTGAAAGAAAAGAACCGTCATGTTGGACATTCCCACACAATTCCATCCTTCCCATACAATGTAGCCTCGCTCTTTCCGATTCTTTTCCTATTCTCTTTCGTGGGTCAACCCGTCTTTCTTTCTCAAGGGGAAAGTAAAGACAAAGCGCTCGCGGCGTCTCCCTCCCTGAACAAAGATCTCACACTCACGCGCTAATGTTGCCGCCAAATAAAGCCAATGCACTGCTCATCGTTACTAAAATTAGATTGAAAACACAAGGGGTTTCCTGACCTAAATATCAAATTAGCACAATGTGCGAGTAAATTGCGCTGCTAAGTTTTCCCCCTCGTGTTTAATCAAGACGTTTTACCGCATGTTTTATTCTAGTTTGGAATTTTCTCACTTACAACTTGTTACTAATTATATTTAAACATGCAATTTCTACTTCTGATGTTTCTACTATATTTATTTCTCTAGTTCATAGGTACCATTCTCTTTGTTTTTTTTTTTTGTTCTTTCCAAGAACGAAACAATAAAACTATAGATATCGCTTTTGTATTGAAAGAAACTTGACATTTACACATATTTAGCTAAAATTATATGAAAGATTATCAAAACTTGACATGATAATTAATAATAACATGAAAAAAATATGAATGAACTGACCTTACATTTGCAGCTACTTTCCAAATATATAATTATGTATCCATGACTAGTATTGCCTTTGTTTCTATAGAAAACACTGTTTGCAGGACGCGTTAATCATTCTTGGTTTGTTAATCCAGTTGAGAATTTAGAATATAAACTGACACAGAATTAAACTATGATGATTTTAGAAAACAAATGTAAACATCGTGGTCTAGATGAAGCACGTGATTACCATGAACTGATGAAATAATGAATGAAAACACGTAGTTAATTTAGCGCTATGTTTATCTAGTAAGAAACTAAATCACCAATATTATTGTAATATTTGTAATTAATATCCAATCTCAAATATGACATCAGAACAAAAGCAATTTAACAAAGAAGCAGACACGCGCGTAACCCTGTATCCAACTACATCACAGAAAACACAGGTAGAGCAGCCGATACTTGGTCTTACAAAGATTGACTGGCGGACAAGGGAAACTCCTCGACTCGTTTTCCAGATAAAAATAGCGGTTGGGGCTTCCTGCTTGCTTTGTCGTCACAATAGCAGCTGATTGTATCCAATCGGATCTTACAGCGTTTTCTCAACTGTAAATCCGAGTCCCTAGTCTATGATACAGATAGAACGATTGTTAATCTATGAGAAACAATGATATATGACTTGTCTTCTGTTTTTATTGGCGGTCAGCTCAAAATTTACACAAAGTAAACAATGAAAATAACGGAACAAGTCAATAGCGTCTTTTTGAAGGTTAATAACCGATGAGTCTACAGGACTGTGTAAAAATGAGGGACTCAGTGAAACTTATAACTTCAATTAACGGAAAGAAAAACACTGACTCTGTGAAACTTATTACTTCAATTATAATTGCAAGAAAAACACTGACCTGACAGGGAAAGCCTTGTAAGAGATAGCTTGATTATCAACTTTATAAGCCTTATTGGAGAATGGAAAAATATCCTTCTAAAATGACTCATTAACTTTTATCGTGATTTTCATTGGCTATCATCACAAAGTACAATCATACTAACCAAATAAAATGACGTTAAACGTCAAATGGGTAATTTTAGAAGGTTGTTTTCTCATTAGCTAATAGGCCTTATATTGTCCACTTCTCGCAGTAGAGATGAACCAAAGAAAGTTTTTGTGGAATTTGTTTGACTTTCCAAGTATCGAAGACCAAGTATCGATTGAATAAGTCATCTCCTGATGTCAATGTGACAAAGAAGTATTCTGACATAGGATGTCAGACTGAAAGTACAAATAATACCGTCAAGCTGTAAACTATAATTCTTCTCCAGATAGTACACTGCCAAATAACCATAGTTTGAAAATGAAAACATTATTATTATCATCATGTGCCGTGCGTTCATGTAGCGTAAGCGACCATTGTTCTCCACACTACTCAGCTGCACTGTGTATATTGTATCAGTGTCAGTACTGACTACCGTGCCATGATGCTAACATATTCAGTATGCTCCGCCTTTGACGACATCTGTCCCCCCCCCCATCTGTCTCTCCCCCGCTCCTCCAATGTTGCATGTCGTTACACTGCATTATAAACCTCATCTTCTAATGATGTGAACAATAAATGTGAAATTTAAAAAAAAAATGAAGTATGTGATTAAGTAACTTTCTGTCGGTGTCAGTACACTTAGCACCAAATCATAAGTTGGTCTAGCTGTGCATAACTTTCTGTCGGTGTCAGTACACTTAGCATTTAGTCATAAGTTGTTCTAGCAGTGCATTGGATTCTCGGCACATTCTTCTGAAAAACCACATCTCTTGCTTCTAATTTTCTACTTATTTCTTTATTTATTATCCACGATTCACTTCTATATAACAGAAGTGGCCCTATTTAACAATTAATGACTCTTTTCACGACTTCTTTGGAGAGTGATCTGTTGAACGGAATCATTATTTTGATTTATTTTTAAAACTGCTTTTTCTTGTCATATTTTCTTGTCTTTATCGCTGTTTTAATGTGCTTTTTCTGTCTGTTGCTATCATGATTCTCGGGTATTTCAATTGTTGATCCTGTTTTAAGCTGCTCACTTTGATGGTAACATGTTGGGGCAGTCTGCTTCTTAGAAATGACTATCACTTCTGTCTTTTTTGTGATTTACACTGAGTTCATGCCATGCTGGGGTGTGTGGAAATGAGCGAACTGTGATATGGGCTTTGAATATGGACAAAAGGTGAGATCTTGAAAGTGATACTGGATAACTTATTGGAGAATGAATATTCAATTGACAAATAGATAATTCAGAGATTGCAGAAATTTGGAATCAAGAGTGGAAATAAATTGTTCCAACTGTAATTTTAATATCACTCTCAGCGAAGACAGAATTAAGACAGTTGATAATTTCTTCTACTTAAGCAGCACAATATCACAATATGGGAAAAACAAGATATTGCTTTTATACTAGAATACGTTGGAATCAAGTTCCTTCAAACATCTGGAAATAAAAAACAATAAGAATCTTGATCTTGATCTTGATTAGAAAATTAGATTCACAGCACGTGGGGCATTCCCATAATTCCTCCAGCTGACGTGAATTGAACCAGGTCTGTTCTAGCAGCACCGAATCGCTTTGCAACACAAGTAAACAGGTTTTCCGTACTTGACCAACCACATCCCCAAAAAAAGATATGGCGCGATCAAGACTTTCAGCCTGTGTACTCAAGTTACTGAGAACAGACCAATCGAAACAAGGACTATTACATCAACAAACATCCCGTACAGGTATTAAAGTATCCTCAGGAAAACAAACACAGAACATGCATATTCGTACACAAGGACATAAAGGCCTTCTTGTAAACATAAATAACATAGAGACAGAACAATGTTGCTTCAAATAATATCTTATACAAGTAAATTCAAGTAGGAAGCATGAGGATAAATGAAAATAATTCTTACAGCTGACGGGAATTGAACCAGGTCTGTTCTAGCAGCACCGAATCGCTTTGCAACACAAGTAAACAGATTTTCCGTACTTGACCAATCACATCCCCCAAAAAGCATTCCCATAAGTGTTCCGCCCTCTGTTCCAGCAGCCATTCGACTAGATGGTATTTCGAGCCCAATGCTGCCGAAACAGACGTCGACATCAGGGCACAACTCTGGCCCTTGCGACAGGTTTCTTTGTTGTTCCGCCCACCCACGCCGTGCCCGTAACTAGTTCAAGCACAACATCGGCATGTCGGAACAACATGGTAACTGTTATCGAAGGTTACGACTACGGGATTGTATAGATGACGTGCCATGAAGCTTCTATAAGAAGTTAACCTCAATATAAAGGCATGTCATCTACTAAGGTTTTCTGTTGCATGGTTGGTTTGTCTAGTGAGCCATTGGTGAGATCCACAGACACAACCGCATGCGCAAAAGTATATATTTCTTCTTCTTCAGCGTTCATTCTCAAACTCCCGCCAGATCTCTCTTGTAGCAGAACAATGGCCGTACTAGATTTCCAGCAGGATGTAGTCCAGAGAATGGAAATGCGTTGTGTCGCCGTTTTATTTGCGCCAATGGCCCGACACATCCGTCTTCGGCGGGAAAAGTATATATAAAGTAAAGTAACTCATAACATTTATTAATGCCGTAGGGATGTGAGATGTTAGCGATCTCACATTTCAGTTGCTCTCCAAATGATGGCGGTAGCCATCTCCTCTCCCTCCAGTTTTTACTTCCCGAATTAATGCGGTACACATTTAAGACTGGGTCGACCAGGGAGCCGCTGCGATCTGAAAAACATTTTCGCCTCAACTGGGAAATGAACCCAGGACCACTCATATGCGAAGCCATTGCTCTAACCACTGCGCTACATGACTCAAATAAGTATACCAAACTACGACTGCTTGACTCAAATGTAATATCCGTACAAGGTTGGAAAAGTTGAAAGTCCTTTTTTTAAGCACTGGAGAAGAAATTACATTCATTTGAAAATTAATGTCTTAGAAAATTTAAATATTGGCTGGACATAATTCATGTCAAACAAACAAGTAAGAGAAGACACCAAACAGCAATATGCTTCTACAACAATACGAATAAAACGATGGGTTTATATTGGACATAGAATGGAGGAGAGTGGTAGCCTAGTTGGCAGTGAGCTTGCTTGCTATCACAGGGTTACAGCGTGCCAGGTTCGAAACCACATCCGGACAAAATAAAATCCGGGTTGTGATTTCTCGTTTGACACGACCACTCCTCCAGTCGACTTAGCTGTAAATGAGCGCCTGGTGCATGAGTTAGGGGAAGGTAAAGACAGCAAGGAAGGGAACTGGCTATCTCACATAATAGTTTCCGAGGCTTAGTACATGAAGAGTTATCTTCATCCACGACGGCAGACTGCTGCCATGGGACCTACCGTTACCTTTACGTAGAATGAGTGAAAAGAGACTGCTGCTACTACAAGAACTAAGATGGCAAAATAAAAAGAGGAAGACCAAGAAAAATTCTTTACAGAACAAACCATCAAAAAGGATATGACTATGAGTCTCAACAATGTGCAAGATCTACAAGAAGTAGCATCACATCACTCGAATTGGAGAGCACTGGTTTCTGTCATATGCACCGTATTTGACACTGAGGGAACATAGCTAGTGGTACAAATCTGAGAAGGGCGAAGGTGGGGTTGAATTTGGCACATTAACTATCAGGGCGCGGAGGAATATTGAGATTACATACTTTCTGCCATCTTCTAAAAGAGACTGAACATAGTCCGCCGAAAGCGACGCATAGGACAGAAACCAATGCTCTCCAGTTCGAGTCATATGATATTACTGTTCGTAATTCTTGTATGTTGTTGATGCCCATAGTCATAGCCTCTTTGATGCTTGTTCTGCGAAGAATATCTCGGTTTTCCTCTTTTTCTTTTCCCATTTGATACCCATTAATACTTGTAGTGACAGTCTGTTTTCATTCATTGTAAGTACATGTCCGATGATGGGGCAATGGATCGCGCTGACGTTTTGAACTCCTTAAGAGATATAACACGCGAGAGTGAGACGAATGTGGATGATGATTCCTTTTCAATGGCTAGGATTAAAGATCAGGGATTGAGATGCGGTGTTGCTAGAGGTGAACATTTTGGAGGGCGCAGAAGAATGATGGTCAACCAGCATAGGACCGGTACTGTCAGCAGAAGTGTGATGGCGGATACACTCAAGGAGAGATCGGAGCAACTATGGATGTGTCCAGTTTGCAGTGATGATGATCCGACGACTAACTAACTAACTAACTAACATGTCCGATATAAGTACATCGTTTTCTTCTTATTGTTGTAGAAACATATTGCTGTTGTCTTCTCTTACTTGCATGTTTGAAATGAATTATCCCAAACCAATATTTAAGAGTTTTCCAAGACATTTATTTTCAAATTAATTCAATTTATTCTCCAGTGCCTTTTGTCATTTTGCAACGTTTTCAACCATATGTCAACATGGAAATTACATTGGAGCAGAACAGTCGTAGTTTGGTATATTTACCTATTGTTTTTGTTTTCCAGATATTTGTTAAGTGGTTGGACGGTCTTGATATCAGCGTAATTCTGGTAGAAATTTCAGAATTTCTATATTTTAAGACATTTTAGTTGATAAGTTGATTTTTGTTTATAAGTTTATTGATCTCCATTATGTGTCATTTTGCTGCCTAAATAAGAAAAGTTATCAACTGTCCGAATTGTTTCTCCTTTGACGTTGATTTTAAAGTTATAGTAAAAATTTATAATATTATTCTTGAAAGTGCTGACCTGAAGGTCAAACTATTCTAAAAGATGACAAAGTCGATTCAAAATGTTGTGTGCCTTATCAGGGGTTGGACTTAAAAACGCCAAGTCATCTGCAAGATCAAGATCACTAAAAGTTCTATCACCTGTCCATTTTATACCATGAACTTCTTTCACTATCTCCTATAGATCCTGACAGATCCCCAAGTCGTCCCTGCTTCGAGTGTGTAGCCTATTGAGGTTACCATCAGTGGTATTCATAGGACTTCATCCAAGCCCAAAGTAAAACTTGATTTATCTTCCAATACCTTCCACTTATTGAGTTTGACTCATCCTTCATATGTGCAGCTTTCAGTGTCCCATTCCCTCTAGTGACTCAATCTAGTTACGAGAGTCAATCAAAAGAATTTTTTATTAGAAACCAGCATTATGACACACTGTGCTGCATTTTTAAAAGTGCTTCGTTCTAGCAGCGATGAAATAGTATATTCCAAGGGTATGTACCAAGTGTGTGCTCCACGAGTATCTACCAAGAGTGTGCTCCACGAGTATGTACCAAGAGTGTGCTCCACGAGTATGTGCCAAGAGTGTGCTCCACGAGTATGTACCAAGAGTGTGCTCCACGAGTATGTACCAAGAGTGTGCACCACGAGTATATACCAAGAGTATTCTCCACGAGTATCTACCAAGAATGTCACGAGTATATACCAAGAATGTCACGAGTATATACCATGAATGCCACGAGTATCTACCAAGAGTGCCACGAGTATGTACCAAGAGTGTGCTCCACGAGTATGTACCAAGAGTGTGCTCCACGAGTATGTACCAAGAGTGTGCTCCACGAGTATGTACCAAGAATGCCACGAGTATGTACCAAGAGTGTGCTCCACGAGTATGTGCCAAGAGTGTGCTCCACGAGTATGTACCAAGAGTGTGCTCCACGAGTATGTACCAAGAATGCCACGAGTATGTACCAAGAGTGTGCTCCACGAGTATGTACCAAGAGTGTGCTCCACGAGTATGTACCAAGAGTGTGCTCCACGAGTATGTACCAAGAGTGTGCTCCACGAGTATCTACCAAGAATGCCACGAGTATGTACCAAGAGTGTGCTCCACGAGTATGTACCAAGAGTGTGCTCCACGAGTATCTACCAAGTGTGTGCTCCACGAGTATGTACCAAGAGTGTGCTCCACGAGTATCTACCAAGAATGCCACGAGTATGTACCAAGAGTGTGCTCCACGAGTATGTACCAAGAGTGTGCTCCACGAGTATGTACCAAGAGTGTGCTCCACGAGTATGTACCAAGAGTGTGCTCCACGAGTATGTACCAAGAGTGTGCTCCACGAGTATCTACCAAGAATGCCACGAGTATGTACCAAGAGTGTGCTCCACGAGTATGTACCAAGAGTGTGCTCCACGAGTATCTACCAAGTGTGTGCTCCACGAGTATGTACCAAGAGTGTGCTCCACGAGTATGTGCCAAGAGTGTGCTCCACGAGTATGTACCAAGAGTGTGCTCCACGAGTATGTACCAAGAGTGTGCTCCACGAGTATGTACCAAGAGTGTGCTCCACGAGTATCTACCAAGAATGTCACGAGTATGTATCAAGTGTGTGCTCCACGAGTATCTACCAAGAATGTCACGAGTATGTACCAAGTGTGTGCTCCACGAGTATCTACCAAGAATGTCACGAGTATCTATCAAGTGTGTGCTCCACGAGTATCTACCAAGAATGTCACGAGTATGTACCAAGAGTGTGCTCCACGAGTATGTACCAAGTGTGTGCTCCACGAGTATCTACCAAGAATGCCACGAGTATGTACCAAGTGTGTGCTCCACGAGTATGTACCAAGTGTGTGCTCCACGAGTATGTACCAAGAGTATTCTCCACGAGTATCTACCAAGAATGTCACGAGTATATACCAAGAGTGTGCTCCAAGAGTATCTACCAAGAATGCCACGAGTATGTACCAAGAGTGTTCTCCACGAGTATGTACCAAGAGTATTCTTCACGAGTATCTACCAAGAGTGCCACGAGTATCTACCAAGAGTGCCACGAGTATGTACTAAGAGTATGTGCGAGGATGTACAAAGGGTATGCTTCAAGTTTATGTTCCAAAAGTATTCTACAAGAGTATTCTACAAGAGTATGCTCAAGGAATATGTAGACACAGTGCCGGTCAGATGTTGATTGGGATATTAGTGAGTTACCAAATAAGAGGCAATTGCTTCGTTCATCCCTGGTCATCAAAATTTATTTTAATCTTTGTATGTGCACGTGGTCACCTTGAGCATAGTTTTCACTGTAAGAAATCAATGACTGCTCTTATTATTATAGGTAAGATGTATAAATACCAGATAAAAACCGCATAAGATCCACCTCTGGTATAGGCCGTGATAATACAAATACCAAAAGTTGTGTTCAAGTTTTAGTTTTGCTTGACATATTCTATATTATTTCATTCAGAAATGCAACTTTGTTGCAACTCTCTCTTTTTCACAACTACTCCATCTCATCGTCTTTGTCAGGGTGTGTTAGATTTCCTTCACCGTACTCATGAGAAGTTACACATATTTGTCAGGGTGCACTGAGGTGGATTTCCTTCAATACGCTCATGATTATTGTTACATTTATTGCGTCTTCGGTTGTACCCTAGGGATATCCTCTCTTCGGTGCTTAAATTAACGGTGCTCTTCCTAATTTCCGTTCTGCAGCCCTTTCCCTATATCCTAAAATTTTTAAAAATGCATCGGATATTGTTGTTAGCTACTATTTTACATATGCGAATCTGATGCTTTGACAAACAGCGCGATAATGTTTGGGAATGAAGGGCAGTAGACTCTCCTCAAAACTAAAAATCGATCGCACATTTCAGCTCATTATCTTGGGAGACGGTTGTGAAACATAGTGTGCCGCAGACATGCCAGAGAGTTAAATAATTTTCACTCATGCTAAGATAAAGTACCTGACACTGAAGTCTCCACTAGTGACAACATGCCAAACATTCATACAATCCTGAAGTCTCCACTAGTGACAACATGCCAAACATTCATACAATCCTGAAGTCTCCACTAGTGACAACATGCCAAACATTCATACAATCCTGAAGTCTCCATCAGTGCCAACATCCCAAACATTCATACAATGCTGAAGTCTCCACCAATGACAACATGCGAAACATTTATACAATCCTGAAGTCTCCACCAATGACAACATGCCAAACATTTATACAATCCTTAAGTCTCCACCAATGACAACATGCCAAACATTCATACAATGCTGAAGTCTCCACCAATGACAACATGCCAAACATTCATACAATCGTGAAGTCTCCATCAGTGCCAACATCCCGAACATTTATACAATCCTGAAGTCTCCACCAATGACAACATGCCAAACATTTATACAATCCTTAAGTCTCCACCAATGACAACATGCCAAACATTCATACAATGCTGAAGTCTCCACCAATGACAACATGCCAAACATTCATACAATCGTGAAGTCTCCATCAGTGCCAACATCCCAAATATTTATACAATGCTGAAGAAGGCCAAACTAAGATGGGCAAGATATTGTGTGCGCATTCTGGATGTATGTATTTCAAAGCAGCTGATTCATGGTGAGTTCATCAAGAGAAGACGACTGGCCGGTGGACAGAAGAAACGCTTTAATGACTTATCGTTTCTCTGAGGAGCATCCACATCGACGCTAAACCTGGGAGTCTGTTGCTCAGAATCCCTCAGTATGGCGTAGCAATACCAGCAAAGACACTTGAATCGCCGAGATGTATCAAATCTCGGAAACACGGAGGAAACATGCTGCACAAAAAGACAGAACAGCAAACGCACAGATGCCCAATTATGATGATCATCATCAAGTGACATATTCTTTTCAGAACGTAGTCTTTCCTATGGATCTCTTGAATTCTCCGCGGTCTTGAGCAAGTTGCCCTGCATAGTCCAGTGACATGCGCAGGCATTCTTGAATGTCTTTTGTCCAACGGCGTCTTGGTCGACCTTTGCCCCTGTTGCCTTCTATCATCCCCTCCATTAACACTCTCTCCATGCCGTCATGTCTCTTAATATGACCGAAAATAGCTAGCTTTTTCTTTAATATAGTGTTTAGAAGCCAGCCTTCCTGGACGTTAATTGTTCGTAACACCTCCTGGTTTGTTTTCTTCGCCGTCCATGGTATTCTCAAAACTCTTCTATAACACTTTAATTAAAATGAAGTTATTCTCTTGGCCACTGTTTTATTTAGTGTCCATGCTTCACATCCATATGTCGCCACAGGAAATACACGTGTTCGTAGTAAAAACAATGTGGTTCTTATGTTATATTCTGATCATACATGTCCTAAATGGTAAGTCGGGTATTCAATGACGGGATGTGACATTTCAATAATCTCCGCACACACCAGGGAGAGGCAACAAAGCAAATCTGAAACTATTGTCACCATTGCCTGCAATGGACGGCTATTATTACTTTCCATCCTCATAAAACTCCCGCTCCTAAGAGTTATCTTGCGTCATTTCCTTATATTCCAAACTGGTCCCTTCACTAGTCCTATTGTTTCGGGTCCCCCACCTGTCGCTTTCAGCATGATAGGAACTTACGTGATCTTTTAGTCCAATCTCATTTACGCTCTTTCAGTAGCCATCATAGTACTTTCCATCGCTCTCTGGTTTTGTCTTACACGTCCTTCGGCAGTTTCTTCTACTCCAAACGTCTAGTTCCATAGGTCACACTTCAATATTTAATATTATTTTTCTTTTTTTCCTTTCTCAATCTAATTTGGAAACAATGCGATAAAGATACATAGGTGAAACCGGTAAAGGACTGACATGTTTAGAAAACACTTGTGGAATATCTCTAACTACGTTGATTTCCCGTAACAAATCATTTCAAGTCCCATACATCGTGGCAGAAGTGACGTTTAAGTTACTGGTTTGACTTTTTGCTCTTCTGGTGACCGCTAGCAATGTTGCTATTATTTGCTCTCTTTTTAGGTCCCGGCAAAACGCGGGCAGTATTAATTATATATTTGGAACTGATGTTGTCCTGGTCTATTTGTTCAATCTTGTATTCTTATATCTGCAGTTTATGTTTTCTCTTGATCTTTCGTGTTTTGTAGTTATTTCCTTTCCTAGTGTTTATTGTAACGTTATGGATGTTACCGTTTTTTGATGTGGATTCTGTTTTTATCTATCATTACTGTTCTTGAATCTATGATCAAGATGGTGTGTTATTCTACAGTGTCTCCTTCGTGTGTTTGTGGTTACATATTATACTTGTTTCGTGTCTTAGTCTTCATGTCTTCATGGTGCGCAATTTAATTGTGCGCTAATAGGGGCCTACTATCGTTCTTAATATACCGCATGAAGTATTTTATTTGCGTCAGTCCCTTCGCGCGAACTGTTACTTTTTAAAGGCATGTCCTTGAATTAATATTTTTTCTTATATAATTATTCTTATTATTATATATTCGTTCAGACGAAGATATTTTCATCGGAACGTGAACCGTTTTGTCCCTATGCTTTTACCATTGCTTTCGTCATTTTTTAAATTTGTAGTAGTAGTTATTTGTAACACTTATTTACTTATTCGTTGTTATCTTATAGTCCAGCACCATATCTTTTCCAATATTATGCAATCAATCACAACATTTCCCAATCAGAATCACAATTGATCAATCACAATCAACCAGCTTTTTGTCTTGCGCAGCATGCTCTGTGAGTCTAAGAATATCAACGTGTGATTTCATTATTAGCTACCAACTGAATGCTGCAGTCACCATGTTCATGCGCGATGTTGTAATGATGCAATATCCTTTAATGTCAGAAGGAACTTTGTCATGTTTAACCAGGGAGTGGAGGGGGAAGGGGATTAGGTAGCTATGCAGTCAGTCTTTCCGTACTATTTCTGTTTTCAGACTCTTTTTATAAACATGTGTAATCTTTGCTAGCATCTTGTCACCTATGTCCATAAGCATGCTGTACCATATTACATAAGGTGCCCCTTTGATGGTAATTCGCACCTCCTCAATGTCAATTATCTGGTCTTCATTGACATATATTTCTGTATTTGATGATTAGGTCTGTAACACTGTCTTACGGTGCTCCATATCACCCTGCTTATCCTGCTAAATATATATGTCAAACAATGCTATCCCATTTTGCACATCAGTTATTAGTGAATCCTCTGACTCATCCATCAAACAGACACTGTGTTTTTTGTCTGTTTTTTTTTAGTTAATCGCTCTATGCAGCTTCCATAATTTGTGCAAGGCTTTCTTTGCTACAACAGCTTCACTAAATATTTAGAGTTTTTTTTTTTTTGGGTATCTTTAGGCATTTGTTTAAAGTCCTCTATGTTTTTTTTAATGTGCTCACCAACTCACGTTTGCTCTCCATGGATGTATATGCCTGTTTTCTCTTACACTGACAGTCTCTGACCACTTGCTCCTAAATTAACCATGTCTCTTCGGCCCACCATGAACGTTGAGAAATATTGAGTTTCGCCTTCTTTCGTTCCCAAAATAATTTTTGTTAACGCTAATGAGCACAGAGTCATTCTTTGGCACGTTTTTAAAAGCATACGTTGGTGCTTTCTGTTGTGTTGTATGGTTGTGAGAGTTGGACACTCACTGCGGACATGGAGAGAAGATTACAGGCTTTCGAGTATAAATGCTACAGAAGAATTCTACGAATTTCCTATAGGGAACATAAGACCAATGTGTACGTAAGAAATAAAGTAGAGATGTGTGCAGGTGTCCAGGAGCCATTGCTTTCAATAGTGAAACAACGAAAACTAGCATGGTTCGGACATGTTTGCAGGCACGATTCCTTGTCAAAAACAATACTGCAGGGAACTGTTGAGGGTGGAAGAAGCAGAGGAGGACAAATAAAGACATACTAGGAAATATTCTTACTAGGAAATGGACAGACAACATCAAGGAATGAACAGGGCTAGATATTTCCACACTCATCCGCATCGCTGAGGATAGAATTCGCTGGAGGACTCTGTGTGCTGAAGCATCCAATGTGGTACCCCTACGACCCTGAAGGGTTATGGGTTTATTGATTGATTGAAAAGCATGATGTATTTTGGTTGATCTTCCTCGCTGCCAACATATGTTACTTGTGGTGCATGGCAGAAGGCAACTTCCATGGAATGCAAATGTTGTCTATTTAGTGTCAGTCGCTCCATGACATAATGCTAGTGAAAGGTCAATGTTAGGATCTGAAGCCGCCAAATCTTTGGTGGCTAGTCAGTCATGTTCTCACAGTTAAGGACAAGTAAGACCAGTATCTAGAAATACCTGTTTCAATGCATGTCCTTGTGAGTTATTGTTTAAGATTTCCCAGGTGACGTTTCGTGCATTATCTACACAAACTAAAGCACTTCTCCAGGTAGGTTTTCCGAGATACCTTCAGTCACCACACTTGCTGCTGATGGAGTAGTTGATAGAGTAGGTGCTTATGATATTCCATCGAATGGCAGGTATTATTATCTGAACTCCCTTCATCACCTTATAATCCATACCCCACGCTGATAATTCGAACAATGTGTGTTCGACTATGCATCGACTGACAGTGATAGTTTCGCCGTGAAGTGTTGGGCTTACAGGATTAACGTAGAGCGCAAAGTTACAGCATTTCAAATTATCGGCTTGTGTCTCCTGTCGTAGCATAATGTGAAAGTCATGCAAATGATTCTTTAACAGTGTACCAAGCTGCTTCATGCTAAGACAATTACAATAGTCGATGTTGATATTGTTAAATTCAAGTCTCCCTGTTTGTCTTCTGTTCTGTACTTTTTCTTCACTCTCCACGCCCCCCTCGCCCCTCGGAATTTCCACCATGACTAGCTTTCTTAGTGTAATGACGTTCTTAGTCAACAGCTGACGAAACGGATGTCGTCACCGGGATATATACCCTATTATTGATGTATTATCTGAATTTCTGTATTATCGCATATATCTAAGATAACACAGGGATATCTTTACCAATAGTGTCTCAAGTCTGTCGTCTCGAGTAATTCTGGCACCGTCAGATGCAGGCAAAATAGATGCAACACACCCTTCATTTACATTAGTTAAAGTCACTTTCATAAGTTAATAGTGTGTACATTTCTGGCCCGGAACGTCGTCAATATCAATATGTACAATCGTTGCCCCATGGTGGCCATAAAGTCTCGGAGAAGGATTATGTCCGTACCTGTTCAACATCTAAGCTGAAAACATAATGATAAAGGTAACAGATAAGATGACATATACGGACTTCCAATCTCTTACCGTCGGCGGTCAGCAGATCACAGAAATAAGATATGCTGATGACATAGTTCTCTTAACAGCAAACGGAGATGGTTTAAAGCAAATGTTTCTATCAACACACACACACACACACACACACACAAAAAGCCCCACGCAGTGAAGCCCAAAACCAGTTCTTAAATATGAAGACAACAAAAATTATGACAAGGAATAAAGTGAACTTGCAACCAATGAAAATAATTGACAATTTTGAACTAGAGGAAGTAACATATTTCGAGTATTTGGGCACAAACATAAATAACCCAGGAGACCGCGCTGTAGAGATCAAGATAAGAATTGCGATGCCGCCATCGAAACTTGCGCAAATGAAAAATCTTTGGCACGATACCAGCAGCATAGCCAAACTATATATGATCAGAACATGCGCATTTCCAGTGACAACATACGGTTGTGAGGCATGGACATTAAATTAAACAGTAACAAAGATAATCGCTGTTTTCGAAATGAGATGCCACAGAAGAATTTTGCGTATACCATGAACAGCTGAAAGTACAAATCAAGAAGTATTAAGATCAATAAACGTCGAAGGGGACTGGCTCCTTAACAATATCATAACAAGAAAGCTCAGTATTTTAGGTCATATACAGAGACATAACAGCATGGAAAGATTAATAGCCGAAGGCAGAGTTAACCGCAACAGGGGAAGAGGACGTCTCAATGAGTTTGCAATAATATATCAGATTGTTTAAACATGTCTGCGGCAAAGACATGACTCGCCCAGAATCGTGGAGTGTTCCGATAATCCGGACAGAAGACTACATTCTGGAAAGAATATGTCACATGATGATGCCAATATGTTTACCAGGAGTCTAGAGCTCATGTTGTTGACCACCTCAGCATCACGATTTAATGGTAGTAAGAACTATTTTGTGAATACAAAGAATACGACAATTAAATCGTGCTGACTGTATGGGTATAATAGGTATATTCACCAATTTATAAAGCTACAGCCTTTTGAAAATGTCATCTGTCATTCTTACGAGATATCATGGCGTGTTCAGTTTGTTTTGTTGGCTCTGTAGTTCAATTTTTAAATTTCAGTTATCATTCGTACTCTTTTGGACCTTCCGCGTGTATCCCAACTATTTCTGTTATGTCATCGTGGAAAATGATGTTCTTTCCTCTTCGTATGTTATATTGTGTTCTCGTTAATTAAAGAAGGTCTTTTGATCGAAACATCGATGTGTGTGTATTTGTGTGTGTTTTCTTTGATTAAAATACCAAACTTTCATTACCGTTTTCAACTTTTATCAGTCGTAATAGTTTTTCTGCTGTTTTTCCCATTATAAATTCTAGAAATTGTTTCCTAACTATCCACCACATGCGGATGTGTCTTGCAGTGGTAGTTTACGGCTCTCTCTATGTATCTATGTTCCTGGCATAGGGCAGAAACCGGAGCTCTCTAGTTCGAGCAATGTGATACTACTGTGTGTAATTCCTGTGTGTTGTTGAGACCCATATTCATACCCTTGTTGATGGTTGTTCTGCGAAGTGTCTCTTAGAGATAGATTTAGCATTTTCCGTGGTTTTTTTTGGGGGGGGGGGGGGGGGGGTTTTGTTTTGTTACAAGACGAAATAAAAACGAAGAACTCTTGTTGGTATTATTCACAACTTGATTAATTCCCTTTGTCACTTGTCGCACCTGCCCCAGCGAGTCCTCGTCTTGCAGGTGACCTGTCCATCCGGGCTTTTTCTTCACTATTGTCATGGCGGTTACATTTTCTATGTAATGGGACATATGCTGATTAAATTTGAATTAATTCACACTCTAGTAACCACCACACAAGATATTGACAAGTAAGTGTAGCTTTCTCATACGCGGAAGACTAATACTTACTAATAGCAATTTGTTTGTACATAAAAGTCAAACCGTAAGACATTTTCATATTATTAGATCAACGATTTTTCAAATTGATTTTGTTTGATTATTTGATTTTGTCTCCAGGTACCCCCGTAGGGCGTAGCGTCTACCTAGGTTTTACTGACTTTTATCCTGCTTTTAACTTTAGTCTTTCTCATTATTTAAAAGTATGTTAATGAGTAGGGCATAGATAGACACAGACCACATCGTGTAGTGTAGGTAGTAACGTAATAATTCTAACAGTAAATTATAAAATACTCAATAAAGAGTAGTCGAAACGGCAACTTGCATAGCCGCATAGTACAGAAGTACTAGTACTCATACATGATATTGCCGTGTAGGCCTAAGTCACACTAAGTACTTGGACAACATTTTCTAAATAATGCTACAGCATTAAAAATACTTTAGTTAGATAGCCCTTGAAAATTGCAACTCAACGATACAACCAAGTCTGTATGTTGATCCTGAAAAAAGCTATGAATTTGTTTCAAATTAATTTGACATTAAAATAATTTACATGAAACATTTACTTGATATATTATATATACTTACTAGGAAATTGTGGTCTCCATTGGGGCTATAAATAGTTTACATTAACATCACGGATTCCCCTTGAACAACCAATAATATGGATTCACACCTTAGACGAGAATTCTTAGAGAATTATTTATTAGGTACAGTACAGATTAGTTCTTCACTGTGCTATAAATAGCATAGTGCTGACAATTTAACGATCCAACATCATGGATTCCCGTGTAACACCAATCAAAATAATGGCTGCAGTGACGTTACATCTGACAATCACACAGTTCAACTCTAGACACAGATGAACTTATGCATAATCTGTTTGTTTTCCAATTTACACATTTTTTACAATTTACTATTTGTGGTGAGCGATCAGTATTTCTGCCCACTACATACAGAGCGAAGTGCGCGCACACATTAGAAATATTATTTCTAATCCTGACCTTACTCTAAATACTTACCCGTAAGCTTGCCATATCATACAACAAAGGTCAGGTAACACCTCAAAACTAGAGCAAAGTGAAGAACTATACTGTACTTGCACCACTTATTAATTATAAACACTAATTCTAATCCTTCTCCCCCTCCCCCAAACATCTATACACTAATTATAATCCTTTTAAACCCCTGCCCTTGCCCCAATCTATAACTTTACACGACATATGTTACACTGCAATGGTTAGATAATACCTCGAAAGTAGAACAAAGGTGGGTGAAAGGTCACAACGGAGACCTATACTGCATTTTGGCTCTAATCCTTCTCCCCCCTCCCAAAAACTTCTGTAAGTTAATTCTAATCCTTTTAACTACCCTCGTCCCACAAGCTCTAATCTTACATAACTTATCTAACACTGCACAGTTAGGTAATACCTGGAAAGTAGAACAAAGGTCACAATGGAGTCCTATACTAGAAATTGGCTGAAATTATAAATAAAACTTGTGACCACAAATGTAGCCAAGCTGATAATTTCTGAATTATCTTAGTTATTTTCAATAATACAACATACAACCTATACATTTTTGTGCTTGTAAAAACAAGATGCTTCTGTTGATCACATTTCTAGAATTTTCAGATTGACATAGAACTAATTGATATTCAAAATGGTGATGAATTAGCATAATTATAATGAACATAAATTATATATCTATTAAACAATAATAAAATACCACAGAAACTATATATTTTTGTATTCACAAAGACAAGACACATCTTTTGATCATATTGTTATGATGATTCTAAGATGGATGTACAACTAATTCATATTCAAATAGTGGCTAATTTGCACAATTAAAACAATTTCTATTTTTAAAATTAACTGCTGTTTTCAGCATCGTCCAGCAATTTTAAAAGTTACACATATAAAAATAAAAATGGTTACAGTAGTTAATAAATCAAGTTGCAAACATTTCGAATGATGTCGTCACTAAATGTCATAAGAAATTTAGGTAAGCCGAAATTTATAGCCTAAGCAAAAAATTTCAAAACACGCTAATCCCAGATGTCCAAGTGCCTAACTTAATCAGTGGCAGCACAATGATGATTTTTATTCAATTGCAGAAATTTTTGCTTGCACTTTACGGGTTTAACCTAATAATAATACCCTATGCTATTGTTTGTTATTGTTATGAATGAATTATCCTGAATGTATTTGAAAGTAAGCCCTAGAGTAGACCTGAAATAAGTATTTTTTGACTTGACATACTTATTTGGATAGACTTGGTCACACTGAATCTTAGGCTCAAACTTACACTCAATAATGACAAAAAGTCAAAAGTGTTTAAGTTTAGGGGCTACTCTTCTTATAGGACGATTCTATACTATTATACGTTTATAGGGGCCTAAATTATGATATAGGCTAGACCTAGTTGTTATTGATTTATTATTTAGTGTTCCTATATTATTATTATAAATTATATCAGATATAATTTATATAATAGATATATCTAGTATTACTTGCCTACAATAGCCAGGGACCTAAATTACAAAGGATTAGGCCCTCCTATACACCAACACAAGATGATTATCACATTATGAACAGATCAGAACAAGTTAAAATTCTACGTCTCAGAACAGGACACAACCGACTCCGCAGTCACATGTATACAAAGTTCAAGATTGGCAACAGGCCATGTGTGTGTACATGTGGACAGGCAGTACAGAGTGCCAAACATATACTTCAAGAGTGTTCTGAGCATGAAACGCTGAGGCAGACATATTGGCCAGAGGAAACAACACTGGAATCAAAGCTCTATGGGACACTGTATGAACTACAAAAGACTGAGTTTTATTATGGAGACAGAATTGCAGATATAGACATGTTTCAAGTGAACGAAAGAAGAAGAAGGCCTTCCTATAGACTCTGTGTTCCATGTAGTGGCTGAACTTAATGAAGTGAAATCAGTTTATCAATGTCTGGTTGAAAATCACTTAACAACAATCTTAAATCACCACGTTGAGCAACATGCAGATGCTGTCTATGTGAAAGTAGTCTGACGGCCGCTCTAAACCAATATTTAACCAAATATGATGTGAGAAATGCAATAAGCAAATATTTTACAATTCTTCAAGGTATTGGATAGTGATTGAAAATTTCCTTCTGTAACCAAAAATCTTGGTATTCTTTTCTTCTTCTTCTTCTTTCGTTCACTTGAAACATGTCTATATCTGTAATTCTGTCTCCTTAATAAAACTCACTGTCTTTTGTAGTTCATATAGTGTCCCATAGAGTTTTGATTCCAGTGTTGTTTCCTCTGGCCAATATGTCTGCCTCAGCGTTTCATGCTCAGAACACTCTTGAAGAATATGTTTGGCACTCTGTGCTGCCTGTCCACATGTACACATGGCAGTGTTGCCAATCTTGAACTTTGTATACATGTGACTGCGGAGTCGGTTGTGTCCTGTTCTGAGACGTAGAATTATAACTTGAAATCTTGGTATGATTTCTTAAAACTTGGACTTAAGAAGCTCAATGTCATTTCCTAATGCGAACAATTCTTCATCCAGTGCTTGATGGTCATTTACCTCAGTTTCTGTAAATGGATTTATCACCCAGTCTGGGATTTCCATTGAAAGGAGATTGTTAAATCGCTCTCTAACATGTCTGTATGCAGCATACATTAATGGTCACAGTAAATCTGCAGACTATCATCCGGTATCCTATTTCGTTGTTGTCCTCACTGCAACAGGCTCGGAAACTGATATAATTCACGACGACCAATATTGCGTTTGAAAAGAGTTTATTTTGAAAAAAATGTCCAGTTGATGGATTTTGCCTTAATAAGATTGACCTTGAAATATGCCCTACATTTAGCTATATCTGCCTACTGTTCAGCCACTTGAAAGCGAATATGCCCAACCCTCACTGCTCAACCACTTGAATAAAAACAAAGAATAAAGTTGTGTGATGAGAGGCAGATGATTGTGGAGAGTTATCACTCCTGGTGTGACAGCTGTGAATGGGAACTTTATATTTGATATTTATAGGTGGCCTGATGAAGATATTTGTAGACATTTCAGAAATATTTTAAGAAGTAAACAATTTATCTTCTTCTTCTTTCTGTCCTCATGTACCTTTCGGTGTTGAGGGGAGAGTGAGTGTACAGTCTTTTGCCTCTTCTGCTGTTATATTTCCAAGTGTCTCTAATACACTATCTATCCACCTTTTACGAGGGCGTCCAATAGGTCGACTGTTTTTGTATCGTTTAAGTTTTTTTGGGATAATACTTTACTCTTTCTGTCTGGTTATGTGGCCGTACCATTTAACTTGTTGTTTCTGGATGTATTCTATTGAAGTAAACAATAAATAGCAAATATGCCTGTTGTACATGTTCATCTCTACAGAAAGATCAAATGTGAAATGGTGCTAGCATTAGACTTGATTGAGCCTCATATATTCTCTGTGATTTGTTTTTCATATCAATCACCCTAAGTTTTCAATAAGATATGTTAATCAGTTTTAGATGATACATTTGTTTGATAAATACAGAAATTCATTGTCAACTTCAATAGTAGTTTTAA
The DNA here is from genome assembly GCA_034231615.1 of Meghimatium bilineatum. NCBI lineage: Eukaryota > Metazoa > Mollusca > Gastropoda > Stylommatophora > Philomycidae > Meghimatium > Meghimatium bilineatum. Next base: position 33,045,499 of record CM067316.1, on the reverse strand, counting down.
TGTGTGCAACTGGAAATATAGGAATATTGTTTAACTCTGGTCCTGGTGATTGCTATTATTTCACTCTTGGTTACCTCAGAAGTGCTTGCTCTGTTGTTCCAGAATGTCATGAAGAATTTTTAAGGAGATGGTTAAAAAGTTTACATTGATTGTAGCTAGTCATGTAGTAATCCTCACCAATTGTTCTTTATTTTGTGAAGATAGGATAGATTTATATGAATGCTGTACCACAAACTCACTTTATTTTGTTAAGATAGGATAGATTTATATGAATGCTGTACCACAAACTCACTTTATTTTGTGAAGATAGGATATATTTATATGAATGCTGTACCACAAACTCACTTTATTTTGTGAAGATAGGATAAATTTATATGAATGCTGTACCACAAACTCACTATTCTTATGGGCAATCTCTATTTGATGCAGGTTAACACTGTGCGTTGAAATGTCCTGGCATATTTCTCTTCCTGTCTGATTGTTAACCAGGACATTACCCTGGGTTATTGCATAATCTGGAAACAATATCTGTCAATGATGATAGGGAACCCAGAGGGAATATTTGTCACTCTTACTTAGTTGCTTAATAACTCCACAAAAAAGGTTTATATGATAAAATCTTATAAATCGCCAGTCATGAATGCGTCAGTGAAGTTTTATTTTCAGCTCCAGATTGGCATTCATTTTGATGGACAAGTAGTAGTTCAGAGCTTCTGAAAGTCCCAGAAGACTATTTCAATCAATTTATGAAAGTCCCAGATGACTCAATCAATTTGACTGTAGGGTGTAATACCATATCTGTATTGTCTTCTACACTGGAGGGAACTTTACTATGGCCTTCTTGTAATCTCTAGGCATCCTGGAGATAAAAGGGTTGATTTACTCTTAGGCAGTACATGTATGGGTACTTAGCAGTCTTTATCACAATGGATTTCATGGGGTGGTAGTAGTTCAGTGGTTCTCAGCCTTTAATTTATACTTAGCCCACTTCCGCTACAAATTTTCCCCATTGAGACAAGATCCTCGCTGCGTAGATAGATGGGGCTTAGTTCAGCCAACATAGTCTCTAAACTAAGACTGGTTAGGCCCTCCTTAAATCGAGCAAAACCAGTCTACTCTAGTTAGTTAGTTAGTCGTTGGACAATTGTTATTGCACTCCGGACAAGTATAGGTGCTCAGATCTTTCCTGGAGTGTATCCGCCATTACACATTGACTGACGGTCCCAGTACGTCGTTGATTGGCCATCATTCTTTCTCGCCCACGAAACCGCGCATTTCTAGCAATACAACATTTCAAACCAAGCTCCTTTATTCTAGTCATGGAACAAGAGTCATTGTCACTTGTACAGTCATTTGTTCATACATTTTCCCGCAGGGCATTCAAAATGTCTGCCTGATCCATCGCTCCACCAACAGCCGTAGTAGCAGTGTGGGCGGCCAACCTATCCACTCAGTCTACCCTAGTAAGTACAGGTGCTGAAGTTAGAGACAACCAGCCAAAAGACAGACCACAGCAATCAGGATACCACACACTAAACCATGCAATGGGAGTATGTTTATATATAATGTATATTATGATGCCTGCCGTATGACATCCCTATGCTTCGAAATTGTCCAACTTCAGCTGCTGGAAGTTTTCTCAATTGCCAGAGGAGGCATGAGAATAGAACAACTGGACAAAAAACATGACCACTGAAAATAATTTACTGGAATGCTGAATTTGCTAACAACAAAAAGTGGTACTCGAGAACATCTTGAATTCATCAGATAAAATCCACCACATCTTTGTGGACTTTATCTTAACCATCTGCTGAAGCTTACTTGCTTTATTTTGTTTACACTTGCAAAGTTTAAGTTTTGCTTAACTATATGAATTTTTAAGACAAATACTGGTGTTTACAATAAATATTCTAAATACATATGGCCCATGTGTTTCATATTTTCTCTTTAACAGATCACAAGGATAATTGAAACATATGATTTTCCAAGAAAATTTGGAAATTATAAATTCATATTCACAAGGTAGGAATATATGTCTTTGTCATTCATGTTACATGTACATTGAATGTCTTCACTATGTTGAGTGAGCTGTGATTTTCAAAGTTCCCTTTTCAGATGTTGTTGCACATATGATTTATATAACACACCAGCCCATGCTGATGATGTACAAACACAAGTAGAAACATGGGATAAGGAAGATTTAGGAATTGGTATACGCTATAAACAGAAAACACATGAAACATAAAAGTTTTGACAGAAGGCCTTTATCAAGAACAAAACCAGTAAAAAAAACATTTATTTATTTGTATATGTATTTATTATATTACATGTTCCAGGTCTCAGAGTTCCAATATTTAGGAAGTGTCTTTACAGAGGATGACAAACTCGAATAGGGATTGAAATAAAATGTAGACAGTCAACACTCAAATCCCTAACAATCTGCGTAGCGACAAAATGACAATTGATAAACAGTATTTTTATAGTGACTCTGTGTTGTGACGATGATCCAATGACTAACTAATGATAAATGTCACAGAGATGTTTAGGAAAGCTATAAATGTCACCAGAAGAGACAAATGGAGAAATGAACATATCAGGGAAAAAAATAAAGAGCATCTCAAGTCAAGATTACATTCATTAAGAGACAGCAAACCAGGTGGTTTGACCACCTCATGAGAATGGAACCAAAGCAACCAGACTTTCCTGCATACAACAGCAGAAGATCATGAAATAGATGGGTGGAGACAGTCACAGAATCCTTAATGAGATCCAAATGGCCAGAGACAGACAATTCCAATTTCCCCCAGGACGGGTAACAGCACAAGTGGAAATAACCATAAATAGATAGATAAATCATATGTTTACTGGCAGTGTTAGTTTTACTCATAATGTTATATTCTTGATATGGCCTTGGGTAGAAACTTGGATTTTTCCTGTATTTATTTTGTGCTCGTGATTTGTAAAAAGTTAATTACCCTGTGTTTTCTTTTTTTGTCTATAGGATTGTTTTACTGCAGTATCACATGTTATTAAAATGTAAAGATAAATATTAGATTCTTTTATTTATTTTAAAAAGTATTAACACAATTTTCAGGTTTTTGTTTGGAAGTTGCAAAATTGCCCCTTCTTTAAACAAACTTTCTCCTGTGGGGCATGCACAACATATTGGAAACCACAGGAATAGACTTTTCTGAGAGACAAAGTGTTAGGACGTCTAGCTAGAATAGATCCTTCTCAGTAGCTTGAATTACTCTTAAATTACACATACCGGGTATGCCAAGAGTAGAAGCGGTGATAATGGTATTTTAAAGTACAATATATGCTCCTGTAGCTCAGAAAACACAACTTAGAGCTCAGAAAACACAACTTAGAGCACAAAAAAAAATTAACTTGGAAAACACATAGCTCTGAAAACACTACTTAGAGCTCTGAAAACACTACTTAGAGCTCTAAAAGAAAGAACTACTTAGAGCTCTAAAAGAAAGAACTACTTAGAGCTCTAATAGACAGAACTACTTAGAGCTCTGAAAACACTACTTAGAGCTCTAAAAGAAAGAACTACTTAGAGCTCTAAAAGAAAGAACTACTTAGAGCTCTAATAGACAGAACTACTTAGAGCTCTGAAAACACTACTTAGAGCTCTAAAAGAAAGAACTACTTAGAGCTCTAAAAGAAAGAACTACTTAGAGCTCTAATAGACAGAACTACTTAGAGTTCTGAAAACACGAGCTCCAAAAGGAGCAATACAAACTTTTTTGACCTCCATACTGCATGGAGCGTAATCCGTCCTGCCAACACATAAAAGGTTGTCGCTTAAGTTTACCATGCTGCATACAATTCTTCTGAGCGTACCTAGCTCTATCATTAGGGCAGTAAGATTTTAGTGCAGTCACCTGGATGTCATGGGGATTAAGATGATTTGTGCCATAGAAATGCATAGCAATGGGAGGTAGAGATTGGTTGTTGATGGCAGAAATGGTAAGTTAGTCTCTTACAAGTTTTTCGAATTTATGTCCTTTTACAGTAATGTTAACATGCAGACTGAAGTGAAGATGAATAAACTCTGTGCACATCCACACGAACATGTCAGTGGTTAAACGCATAGCTGCTGCATGAGTTATACTTTTCTCACAGTTCATTATGACATGGTACTCACCATGAACTGAGTGATGAAGTAACTACTGCTACATGGGGTCTAGTGATGAAGTAACTACTGTTACATGGGGTCTAGTGATGAAGTAACTACTGCTACGTGATCTAGTGATGAAGTAACTAATGCTACATGGGGTCTAGTGTTCGCGCATGTGGTTTTGTCTGTGGGTCTCATAATGGCTCACTAGACAAACCAACCATGCAACAGAAAACTTAGTAGATGACATGCCTTTATATTGAGGTTATCTCCATATAGAAGCTTCATGGCACGTCATCTATACAATCCCGTAGTCGTAACCTTCGATAACAGTTACCATGTTGTTCCAACATGCCGACAGTGTGCTTGAACTAGTTACACGCACAGCGTGGGTGGGCGGAACAACAAAGAAAACTGTCACAAGGGCCAGAGTTGTGCCCTGATGTTGACGACTTTTACGGCAGTATTGGTCTTGAAACACCATCGAGTCGAATGGCTGCTGGAACAGAGGGCGGAGCACTTATGGGAATGCCCCACGTGCTGTGAGGCCAGTTTTATAATCAATAATCAAGGGCTCTAGTGATGAAGTAACTACTGCTACATGGAGTCTAGTGATGAAGTGACTACTGCTACATGGGGTCTAGTGATGAAGTAACTACTGCTACATGGGGTCTAGTGATGAAGTAACTAATGATACATGGGATCTAGTGTTGAAGTAACTAATGCTACATATGATAAAGGGATGAAGTAACTACAGTAACGTTACATGGGATCTAGTGTTGAAGTTACTACAGTACCGTTACATGGAATCTAATGTTGAAGTAACTACTGTTATATGGGATCTAGTGTTGAAGTAAAAACTTCTACATGGGATCTAGTGATGAAGTAGCTACTGCTACATGGGATCTAGTGTTGAAGTAACTACTGTTACATGGGATCTAGTGTTGAAGTAACTACTGTTATATGGGATCTAGTGTTGAAGTAATTACTGTTATATGGGATCTAGTAATTAACTAATTACTGCCACATAAGACCTAGTGATGAACTAATTACTGCTAGCTGAGATCTTCTGATGAACTAATTACTGCAACATGAGTTTTAATGATGAACTAATTACTGCTAGCTGAGATATTCTGATGAAGTAACTAACTACTGCTACTTGAGAACTAATTTACATCTCATGATGTCATGGTACCCAACATCAGCTGATCGACGAAGTAACTAGATTTACTTCAGATGTAGGCAATCTTTTTGGAAGCGGCATGCCGTATTTAGTTTTCTTCATGTTCGATAGGGCCAAATCTATTTAGTTTTAGTACCTTGGAGTACCAAATAGTGTTTTATAAGTTCAAGTTCACGGGTCAGTGCATACCGTACTTTTAATCAATTTTGAGGATTAGTAAAAATGTCTTGGCGGGGCCGTACTTGACCCTCGGCCTTAGTTTGTTCACCCCTTAATTCAATTCTCCATGGATAATAATAAACGGTACTTTGCTGGAAAAAAATCAGGGCCATGCTCAAATCCAGCGTACAGCCAAGAAACTACCTTGACTACCATTAAATGTAGCAGATTTCATAAAGTGATAGATTCAAGATGAATATCAAATGACAACTCTAGCACTTGGGTTTCCACGTTATATTACAAACATGCCACGTTTACCTTGAAGTTAGTGGGTGATAGCAGGGCCACCAAGCTTACTTCAGGAATATCTTATCTATGTGAAATGTTTATATGACCCAGTTAACCAGATTTAATACTTGAACTACTTTATAATATTTATTGTATGCCTTGTTCACCGTGTTGCATTTAATCACATAACAAAATATGTATATCCACAATAATAATTAAATGTACCAAACTCCGACTGTTTGAATCCTATGTTACCGGTGTGTTGCCGTGGCCCGAAAGGGGAGCAAAGAATAGATATACTGTTTACTTCCATGCTTGTCGTAAAAGGTGACTAAGGAGGTTATGGGATGGAGTTGGCTGTCCCGTCCCATATAGGGCCAGTGACCCAAAGCAAAGAGTAATATAGGAAAATAAACATGACTATCAGAGGAAAAATGAAACATGCAAAAGAAGCATTGCTATATGAACAATGTGAAATATCAATGCAGGTTCAGTAAGGTAGCATATGGCACTCTAAGAAAGATAAAACAACCAAAAAATACACAAGATAGCAACGATTAACAACACACGAGGAAAGATACTCAATGAAACAACAGATATAGTCAATAGATGGAAAGAGTATTGCTAGGAGCTGCTCTATAACTGCCTGATATCCTATTAGAGAATTGTGAACTTGGCAACAGAGAAATAGGAAATGCAGAAATTCTAGTAGATGAAATTAAAGAGGTCATATGAACATTGAAAGGAGGGAGAGTCGTTAGGGTACTGCATTACTCTGGGTGGATCAATATTAGCAGATAACCAAGATCCCAAAAGTACCTCTTCGTGGTACACCCTGGAAACAGAAGTACAGCGGTTGTTGTTGCTTCTGGCAAACACTTTTGGGATTGTCTGTTAATGTGGAGGCTGCATATAGAATGAAAATTGACTGCATAAAAACAAGCAATATCTCAAAAACCTATGTGCCAACACATACAGCGTCACTGTCAACACACAGTGACGCAAGATAGTTCGAGCATCGGAGAGGCGGTCAATGAAATTATCACGAAATGGGTAGATGCCAAGACTAATAGTGAGAGTTGACAAGACAATATATTGAGTACAATAAGAGTGCTGCACAGCTGAGAACAAGCTTCTAGTCCAGTGTACCTCAAAAAATGTGTAGAGACTCAGACTTGGACGATGTCAGTAAATGACACCTCGGCTAAGAGGGCGAACGAACACCGACCCAACTTTACCATCGATGCTTTCCTATACCGGAATCATGCTCGCGAAAAGAAACGGTTCACTACCCGATGGGCATAGGCACAATACGTCCAATTGCGCGAGATAAGTTCACTGGCAGCGGAAGATCTCGTCCACCGAGACTGCCACCCAGGGACATGTTTTAGCCTGAAAAGTCCAAGTGCCCAGTGGGTGGAAAACCGTCACGGAGTAGAGCCATACACATCCATCGCATGGCGACAGATAGGGAAGGCTGTCACAGACTAGGGAAGCGAAATATCCAAATTAAAGGCATGACGAAAAGGGTGTTCTGGGCATTCCGAGGTGCAATCACAATTTCGGCGGAAATCACACGCACTTTCATGTTCGTTATCAGAGCGAATCCAGAAGAAGAAAGGAGGGAAATTAACCGGTGTAGATAACATTCCAGCAGGACTCATGATATATGTAGGATTAAATGTGGTAAACACTAATTAAAATCTGCCAGAATAGTTGGAACACAAAACAATGGCCCGCTGAATGGACACACTGACTAACAATGCTCATTCCCATGAAAGGAAACGTGAAAGTGTGTAAGAATCACATAACTTATAACACAGAAAGCCTTATAACATACCCGTAAAAAGTGATGCTCAAAATACTCCTGAGCAGAATAAAACACATTTTCATTGATTTTACAAAGACATTTGGCCGTGTTTAGCATGGTGGTCTCTGACACATACTGAAACAATTTCATTTTGTCACCACAGTCATATACATTGTTGAATCACCTTACAGAAACGCAAATGGCGCTGACTTATCAAATAATACAGTTAGAGAGTTATTTAAAACGGAGTTCGGTAGGGATGCATAATGTCTCCAGTTTTATTTCAACACATCTATATCGATCGGTTGTCTCCCTATTTGCAATTTGCTCTTATAGCTGGATCAGCACAAGAACTACACGAGCTAACAGCAAAGTTGGAAAATATTATCAAGTACGTAATGGAAATCGACACGGAAAAGAGTAAGATCTTGATTAACAATAAGATCACATACCATCATGATGAATGGGTACACAATTGAGAAAGTGAATACTTCTAAATACCACGGATTTGAATAATAACATCTGGAGTCAGACAGGGATGCGTATTATCCCCGCTCCAATTCAACATCTATATCGACAAAATAACTAAAGAAACCTTACAAGCAATAGAATACGAAAACCAACCTGAACACGAGAACGGAGAAAAAGAAGACAGTAACATCATTAATGAATTGCTTGCTATTCGCAGACGATCAGGCGTTGATATATAACGATATATCTGAGCTGCAGAAACACCAAAACGCACTAAATACCCGTTGCGAAACGAACAGGAGAATCAACTAGCAAGAATCAGAAATATTGAAGATATGTAGAAATCAATCCAAACTATAAATATATACCGAAGCACATTAAAAACGCACCATTAATATAAACTGTTGCCAAGAAGCTGGGGGAAAAAGTGTGAGAATGAATTTTCCCTTTGTTTGTCATGAGGTTAGGAGAGTATGACTACGGAATGAAAGGTGCATAAAGCAACCCTTGGGTTTGTGTACAGACTACAAGAAAACAATGAAAATTATACATGAAACACGATTCCCAGCAGCTATGAACCTGAAAATGGGTAGACGTTGTCACAGTATACTCGCTATAAAAAAGCCGTTGAGACAAAACACCAATTACATGTTCTTTAAATGTCACGACTATCTGAATACGATCGCATACGAGCCATTGGTAATGAGCTCTCGGGCCATTGTCAGGAGGATGAATTGTCACCACAGCTTCAATGAACGTTACGGAACCACCACAGTGACCGGAATAGACTTTGGAGTTGTCAACCACGAGTTACTACACTTGCACAAGATCGTCATATTGTGCTGAGTCACCTAAGGTATCGTTCCCTCCCGTCAAGTCAAACAGTAAGAGCAATAGTGGGCAGGCGTGCGCAGGTCCCTTGAATGACAGTCATGCGATGACTCCAAGATACAGGCCTTACTGCAAGACGACCTTACATTGTGCCAAACTTGACTCAGACATCGCCAGCAGCGCCTACATGTCAGATAGACTAGACCGCAATGGAATGATGTCCTATTCACAGACGAGTAGATTCAACCTCTACTTTTAGAAAATAATTTTAGAAAGTGAGTCGTGACCTTATACATGTCTAAACCTAACAAATTTACGTTGTTTCAAAACTGTCAGTTGCGATACGGAAAGAAGGATTTGGGCTTTTGAAAATAAGTGCCACAGTATTTTGTTAAGAATTAGTTATATAAAACAGAAGACAAACATGTTCGTCTGGCAACAAATAAACAAACATGCAGGCTATAAAGAACCGCTTTTGATAGTGTTGAAACAACGTTTATTTGTTAGGTTTAGACATGTATCATGTCGCGACTCACTTTCTAAAATTATTCTGCAAGGGACAGTGGAAGGAGAAGAGGCGGTTAATAACATCCTGGATTATTATTGTTATTATTCAGAAGAAAACAGGGATTTGTGTCGAACTGGTACTTTGAATTAATGAAAATTGACTGCCACTACAAGTGTTAAAATGGGTACCAGATGGCAAAAGAAAAGAGAAAAGAAAATATGTGGAACTATTTGCTGAAAAAAACATCAGATACGGTATGACTGGATTTCGACAACATACAAGAACTACACAGTTTTCCTGTTACTGTAGCTTTAGGTATGCCACGTTTTGCTGTTACTTTAGCGTTATGTTACCTGAGGTATGCCAAGTTTTCCTGTTACTGTAGCTTTAGGTTTTGCTGTTTCGTTAGCGTTATGTCACCTGTGGTATGCCAAGTTTTACTGTTAATTTAGTTTTATATGGTCCAACAATGTAACTGGTTTCCAGCAACCACCCCCACACATATTTTTTTTCAAATTTGTGTATGTGGTCTCATTGTGCGTCATTTGAATCCGCTGGTAGTCAAATGATTTAGTCTTGTTGTTATAAGCGGATTTGGAATCTCTGGTCAACGTTCTTTCAGCCCTTTGAGTCAGTGTACCGTAGTTTTATAAGGGTTAATTACCATAAAATAATACGGGAGTTCGAAGTTCAGGTAATACTGCCACATCCACTAACCTATTTATGAGTTATTTATAATATTATAACAAGAGTTCTAGTCACAGCTGACCGCAGACATCCTACATAGCGATATTATGCAGTATTGGAAGCTGCTTACAACAAGCTTGACAGCCTGTTATGCTACAAATCGGTCATCTACAAGTATACATTCTAAAATCATTTATGCGTGTTCGAAAATAAATCAACATTCCATCTGAAATGTATATGCATATTTATAACCTGGTTTCAGAATACACAGGTAACGTTAAAACCTGGTTTTCCTAATGGACGATTCACTTGCAATGATTTACTTAAAAGCTATTTACGGGTAATGGTTGCAGATTGGTTTCGTTTATTTAATTTTTGTCCGTTTCTTTTTTTCTTCTCGTTCGCAATTTAGCTGAATCTTCAGAGGAAGTCTAGTTCTGTTGATAAATGTTGCTGTATTTGAAACTATTCGATACAGTTTTCTGTATATGTTGTCTTGTCTGTGATCCACCAGGCACTGAACATTAGCTCAGCTCTATATCATCTGCTCAGCTCTATATCATCAGCTCATCTTTATATCATCTGCTCTTGATGACTTCAATGACAGATTATGGATCTTTACACGTTTGTTTCTCTAGGTTCTCTAGCGCTCAGTCAAGACCGCCAAAATATATACCACCTGTTGGCGAATGTGAAAACATCCTGCAGAAATATGTATAATCATAGTGACCAATGAAATTCATGGCAAAATTCAAATGAGTATTTAGGAGGTTGTTTTTAATATTAGCCCGTAGGATGTTATCGACAGTCTGGTATTTATAGTACTATAGTTTTTCTATACTTTTCTGAGCTTTGATGATGAAAACTTCTCAAAGTATCACGTCTTATGAACAATATTTACCAGTGTAGCTAGAAAATGTATATATTGTCAGACTGATTTTTCACGTTTTCCATCGTTGCCCCACACTGTTGAACAATAATTAGGTGATCTTTATTCACGGTTTATCACAACGCATATTAAAATTCACCAGTTACCTATGTGGCTCCTCTAATTTCATATTTTTTCTCCGTTGCCCCCTGGAAATCTCTTTCCCCTCTGTGGGCCATATGAAAGTATCGGTGACCGTTGACAATAAAAGATTTGTGGGCCAAATTGGGAATCATACTTCTTAAGTGACACATATGACTTTCTTAAGATTTACATTGGCAGGAAATACAGTGAAATTCCTCTAAAGCGTATTCTTTTATAACACATTTCCCTATATAACAACACTTCAAAATCCCTAGTTAAAATTTATTCTAGATTGTTGTAATGTCTATAACGAAATTCTTTTATTACATACATATTTCATCGGGCCAGATCAAGTTGTTATAACGGGATTTGACTGTAGGACCTATACAGAATGCTGACCAATGAAAGTCACTGGAACAGTCTGTCACTTTAGATGGAAGATCCCGATAAGTCAACCTTGACTGTAGAATTGACGAAAACTTCGGGTGGAACGGAGTCGTATATATGATTGATAATTAGATGGGATTAAAGTAACATTTCCACTAAAATAACTCAATATAGCATGTATAACTTCATCGAGAAATCTGCAATGTATGGCATTTTCCACATGGAGAACTAGTATGTTATTGTTGTCGATATCCAATTGCTGCGGAGCCGTACTACTTTTGGCAGCTCAATGCCATTCTTAAAAAATTGCAAGTCTTCTCAAGTTGAGTTAACGATCCATACAGTGAGTTAGTTCGTGACTGTTAACGATGCCGCTAAAACTGTTTAGTTTCTCTGGCTGTTCATAAGTAAGGGCAGTCATTAAGGAGGTGTTCGACTGTTTAGTTCGGACGAGGGCAGGGTCTCCATATTGGTAGTTGCTGGGGTCTGATGGTTTAAATGGCTATTGACTTTCGCATTTCTACTTTGTAAATTGAACAATAATTGATTTGTTAATTCTGCAGCGTCTGTTTATTTCTGCAGCGTCTTCCGGCATCTCATTTCCATATTTCCATTGGATACGTTTGTGTGTTTTGATAATTTCCATTCGTCTTTTGATGTTTTGTCTGATAGTATATCTTGATAAAGACCCGTTGGTTAAAACCTTGAATATATTTTGTGTATTATAATTTGTATGCTTGTTTTGTGTGAACATCATTACCCACTAGTTTGAGTTATAGTTCGTCGTGTCTGAGTGAAACTATTATAAAAACCCGTGTTTTACGTAAGTACATATTCCGCCTAGAGAACTAAGTATGACAATTATATAGCATTCCGACCTAAAAAAGTTATAATGTTATGGGAAACATGTGTCATTTGTACCAAGAAAACTGTAATATATAACAGACATGTCATTTCCACCATAAAAACTAATGCATAGCAAATATATATTATTTTAACCTAAAAATCTGAAATTTATAATAATATATTATTTCAAACTAGAAAACTGTAATTTGTTAGAAACATATTTCTGCAGGTAAAACTGTAATAGGTAACACATTAAAATATTATACATCGTGCAATTGCTGTATACAGTTCGAGAGAGAAATTGTTTATCAACTTATCCTATGCCTTCCTTGTGCTTTTCTCTTACCTTAATATATTCTTAAATTATTTGATTGTTGACAGATCTCCGTTATGTGTCTCGCATATTTTGTGCGTTTGTGTTTAAGGTATTTTATATAAAAAAGGGAATATCTGTGACATGGTAGTTATTCCGTTTACCTTTCCTTTTTAAGAGGTCGCGAGTACATTGTGAAGTCTTGTTTGCGATGCGCTTTTTCCCCCAGGGATCTTTGAGGATTAACGCTTGAAGCTACAAGTTGCTTGGTATGATCGTTATCCATTCTTCTCGGCAGGAGGCGTGCCGTTTTGTTGAACAATCCGCGTACATAGGGGAAATTTTAATAGAATTAAGTCAATCCACTATACCTCTTGAACCCTTTGTGATATTAAAATTGAGATTTCTATGCTATCCGTCTGATATTTATATTGCAACTTTTTTGTTCCTTGTCAGAATGTGTATAGTTGTCATCGTTAATTTGATTTTCCTTAATAATGCATACCACGGGGTAATCGCCTGCCGATGTCTCTTCTAAATACCAGTTTCAATTGGTATCCTGGCGAACGATGACTAATATTGAGTATGCATCTGTGTACATGGACCAGTTCGTACTGTAGCCTGCACCCTTGACATAACTTAATGGTTCATGACATTTCTAGATGGTAGATATTTTCAATTCACACTGTCGTGGAAGTCAGTTATGACTGTATTAGCATTTATACTACTGGAGATCACGGAGCATACGATATCCAGTTTATTATTGAATACTATGTTGATTTAAAGTTAGAAATAATCACACAATCTTTTTATTTTTGGGGTCAGTAACCAAGAACGGATGGAGCAAGCAATTAGCTGGTGTTTTGATGGGAAGCTATAATTCATTAATTATAGCAGCATTCTAAAGAACAATTCTATCTGGATGCGAGTCATGAACAATTAAATAATGCCAACACAATTCTTGAGATATTATTTGCGCGCTGTGTCTGCCCGACTGTCTATATGTCTGTTTCTCAGTCTCTCCGTCCGTATGTCTTGTCTTATTCTCTATCCATTATCCGAATAACGTATTCTCTAATCCTAACCATAACAGCATTTTCTCTAATACTAACTTCCTAACCATAATAGCATATTATAATAATCCTAACCCTATTAGTTTATAATCTAATCCTAACCATAATCTAATATCTTATTCTCGAATCCTTACCCTATTCTGATAACATATTACCTGTCCCTAACCCTAATAGTTCATTCTCTAATCATAACACTAACAACTTTGAATTACATACACAATTATATTACTGCTGTGTCATACTTTGATATGTCAACAATCCCATTACTGCTGCGCCTTAATTTAATCTGTACACTGTCTAATTGTTGCGGTTTTATTTTGATTTGTACACAATCATATTGTTACTGTGCAAGAGATAGTCAGAGATACAAGTGGGAGAGTAATATCACAAGATGGACATGTTACAGTCTAACAGAGTACTCCACCAAAACAAGAGACAGGTGATGTTGGAGGTCTTTTGCAGCCAATCTTCGTTATGGAGACGGCACCTGATGATGATGATATTGTTGATTGATGTTGTGTCTTACTTTGATCTTGTATACAATCCCATTATTGAAGTCTCAGACTTTGACCTGTACACAATACCATTACTGATGTGTTATAGTGTGATCTTGTACACAATACCATTACTGATGTGTTATAGTGTGATCTTGTACACAATACCATTACTGATGTGTTATAGTGTGATCTTGTACACAATACCATTACTGATGAATTAATCTGATCAGTGCACTCATATTATTTTTGTATTAATTTGATCTGTACACAATTCCATGCTGCTGCATTGATTTATGTTGTGTACACAGTCCTATTGCTAAAGTGTCTTACTTTAAGATGTGTACATACTTGTATTGCTCCTATGTTTACTTCTTACTGTGTACACAATCTTATTGCTGCTGTCTCACTTTAAGCTGTGTACACACACCTATTGCTACAGTGTCTTACTTTAAGCTGTGTACATACTCCTGTTGCTACCGTGTCTTACTTTAAGCTGTGTAAACACACATATTGCTACCGTGACTTGTGTACTCACTTTCATTGCTTCTATGTCTTACTTTAAGCTGCGCACACACTCCTATTGCTGCATGCAATGTGCTACCTTAGATAGTGTGCACTCTCTTATTGTTGCTGTTTTACTCTAAACTGTGTACACTTTTATTGCTGGTATGTGTTACTTAAGTTGTGTAAACACTCTTATTGCTGCTGTGTCTTATCTAAGTTGTGTAGACACTCTTATTGCTGCTACGCGTTATTTTGAATTGTGTACAGTAACCTAGTACTGCTATTTTAATGTGATCTGTACACATTCATATGTGACTCATTTTTGTCATGTTTTGTCATTATGTGACTCACAATCACCGTGACTTAATTTGATCTTCTTTTTCTGCGTTCGTTCTCAAACTCCTGCAGATTAGTAGGATGTAGTCCGGAGAACGGAATGAGTTGTGTCATGGTTTACAGCATTGCTGCGATATCTGCGCCTTTCGTCCTGACACATCCGAATTCAGCATGGCTTTGGGTCGCTGACCCTATATGGGATGGGACAGTCAACTCTATCCCATAACCTCCTTAGTCGTTTTTTACAACATGCGTGGAAAGTAAACAGTGTTGTTATTCTTTGCTCCCCTTTCGGGCCCCGGCAACCCACGGGCGCATTTGATCTACTCTATTGCTCCTGTTTTATTGATTTGATCGGTACACATTCCTATTGCTACTGTTGTAATTTGACTGTACACACTACTATAGCTGCTGTGCGGTACACACATGATGTGTATGACTACGCTGTGTCAATGTTAAGTGCGTATAGTGTGACTAACCTGTAACATGGATCAAATGAATAATATAATACAGAAGCATTGAGGATTCGACCTTGGTCAAATCTAGTTTGCTAGTCACCATATAATTTCGTTGTATAGATTTCACCAATTCAAAATACACTCGACGCTTCATTACCTGAATGCTTCATTACCTGAACGTGAAGCTTGACGTGGATTTGATATTGTGATCGATTTACTATCTCTTCACAAGCACACAGACACAGTGTTGAGTAATGATTCTCCTGCTTGTATTATACAAGCACATTGTTTGCTTGTTAATACAAACATATTTAGTTTGTTTACGCTATACTAGCGGCAATATTTTCAGTGTGTACCATTAGCCATTTTAAAATTTATAACATATTTTGCGCGTCATGTTTGTCACTATCCCCAGAAATTACGATCCATGTGCTCTTACTACCTGCAGTTTAGTGGTTTCTCTCAGCTTTCTTTCAGACCCAGGAGACCCTTCAGCTTAATGCAATGCATATGTGATGAAATAATAGGTGATGTGTGATGAAATAATCCCTTTAGCTGCGATATGGTAGATCTTGGCAGCCCATAGCCTTTCTGACACATGTTCTTCGCAGTTGTGCAACTGTAGCGAACCCCAGAATCATATACGAACACAAAGAAATGGATGCCTAAGGGAGGTTTATTGCTGCATGTTTAGTCACCGAAGTGAGGTATTCCAGTGCTCTAGTATCCCAGAATTGCCATGTCCTATCATGAAAATGATTTCATTATTCTGTCAGATTTATTGACCCATCTACAATGATGGCACATCCTGCATTTTCCATCACCTAGAAATCTGCGACAAAAGTGTAATGTCCTCTGACTTGCATATTTGTGTCATCCACGGGGATTATTTGCTATATGACAAAAGTAAGAAATTGAGACAAGATGTGACAATCATGATTTTTTCCCACAAATGACAGTTTTTTTCATCATACCCTCAACTGTCTTTAGTCGCCTTCTGTGACATTCCTGGAAAGAAAATAGTGGCTCTATTCTTTGCTCCCTGTACTAGATATCCAGACGCGCTATCTTGCAAGTCTGTCTGCTGTTTGATTTCCTGCTAGATCGCCTTGTCCAGGGATCAATTGCAGGGTTGCGCTTATTGAATGTGTGGGGATAAGATTGATCTTATGGGGTCTGTTGTGAATCACTGTTGTAATTCAGAACAGATGAAGATTGCAATGAATATGACGTTTGAGATTGTTTTTTCTTTGCCAATTCTTAGATTATAGAAGTACTTGAAAGGGCATAATGAAGTTATTTTTAAGTATATGACAATATACTTCGCTGCTTCACATTCACGTGCACTAAGATGACATCTTGCCTCACGAAGATTTGTTGATACAAGTGGAAACATTGCACGGATAACACTTTTTTCACGTTTGGATAGGAATCAAAGTTTAACATTTGATAATTGATTTATCATCGCACATATCTCTAGTTCTAAAATCAGTCTTCAGTTCTAGATATTCATCTTGACAATCTTGATGAACTTTTCCAGCTGATACAGATTTCATATTAATTCCAACTCATCACTGAATTCAGGAAAATATTAGTTGAGTTCATTGTCCAGCAAAATTGTGTTTGTTGTTGTTGCAAATTCTTGAAGCATGTGGTCAAGTATGGATGAGCATTTCTCAAATTTTGCAACATTTTTTAGCCCGTACTTTTTCTTCTTCTTCATTTCTCCTGTCGGAGTCATACACGCTGATAAGATTTTCTTCAATTACCTGAACTATTTTCCATAGTCCCGAGACAGCGCCTTAAAAGCATATCCATCAGAGCATTTTATGTTTGTTAGTTCTATTATTGTGCTGTGTTACATTGAGAACTTCTGTAAACTATGTTCTGTGTTTTCTGCTTGTTATTCACAGAGACATATATATCTCTGTGTCGCTAATTTCACAGAGACATATATATATCTGTAGAGCCAGGGTCCAACTCCTCTGTTGAGTTCTTCCCCTTAAGGAACCAGGCTCACGGATGAGAAACGGTTCGGTACCCAATGGGCACAGGCACAGCACGTCCAATTACACGAGGCAAGTTCATAGACATTGGAACGCCTCGTTCGAGTCAGACGAGAGCAAAAAAATCGTCTGGGCGAAGAGTCTCCACTACGCGTGCCTGGAGACAGATATAGAGGCTGTCACAGGCTAAGGGTAGCCCACCCGAATTGTCAAGGCATGCCGAAATCGGATGTGCTAGGCCTACAAGGCGCATAACGGTGGCACAACGTAATCACGCTCCCGGCGGAAATCGCACGGATATCCGTGATGGTTACAATGGAGCGAACGAAAAACAAACAAACATATATCTCTGTGTCGCTAATTTCAAACCATCCATTCTTGTTTTGCTTGAGTTTATTGTGACCTGTTTTCAATAGAAAATAATAGTTTATTCATTCTCCCAAAGCTCTTGGATGGTATAGCAGAGTTGAGTCTCATATCATGGTTTTGGAGCTTTTGATGATTAATTTTATTTCTGGAAAAGATGTCGAATCATCGATCTGTTGTTAACAGTGACTTACAGTTATGGTTAAGTGATCAGCCACTCTCATTTCCCTTGATTTGGGGATGAACAATTGACTGATCTTTTATCTTTAAATGTTTTTTTTGATCATGAAAGATTCCTTCATCATCATCATCAAGTGCTGTCTCCGCAACGAAGGTAGGCTGCTACGGATCTCCAACATCCACTGTCTCTTGTCTTGGTGGTGCACTCTGCTAGACTAACCTGTAGATCGTGTGATGCTACTCTCCCACTTGTAAAAAAGCTTCCAAGGAATCGATGAATATTACTTTATGTGTATTCCTTTCCTGCATCTGAAGATTCAGTGTATTCCTTTCCTGCATCTGAAGATTCAGTGTATTCAGCTGCTCAAAATATCAACCATACAGACAATTCATCTGATAAGATTCCTTATCATGAAATAAGGCAACTCATTCCATCCAACTTTAAACTTAAACTCATCTCTAAGCTGAAATATGCTCACACGCTTCAACTACTTTTCCCATTGAAAGCTAACAAACATTTGTGTAGTTCGCTAATCATGTACGTTAAGCGCAAATATGTTTCAGATGTGTTCGGTGCTCGGTGTCGCCATATTTGCAATTTTTTTCTCTCTCTTTCCGCGCATTTCGAATCAGTTTTAAATATTCCAAATTTTTGTATTGCTGTCCCATTTCCCCATTAAAAACCAAAAAAATGCCCCCCCCCATTTTTCTGAAGGAATCCACCCCCACCCCATGAGATCCGATGATCTAGATGAGCGTGTTCCAATTCGCATGCATGATTGTTTGCCGGCCTGTTCTATGTCTTTCAATTTTCGATTCTAGTGAGGTCCTCTACGATGTGTCGAAAATATATTGTTTTCTTTTATGTTCTACAGTACCACACATTGTTTGCAATATGTGCTCGTATTCTTCTGCGATCGTTCCCAAATTCCCACACCGTAGCATCATATTTTACGAAGAATGGAATGTGTTGTATCATGGCTTACAGCTTATCTGCGATATCTAATCTTTTACACTATTCACAACATGAATTCAGCATCACTTTGAATCTATATGATAGAGAGGGACAACCGACTTAAATATCCAAATTTTCTTAGTCGCCTTTTTAATTGTGGATAATAACCGCTAATCTATACTTATCTTTCGGTCCCCGCAGCACGCGGACAAATATGTTCATATTCCCGTTGTTATTATTTCCCAGTACAACATATGATTCTCGTCACTATTTCTCAGTACAACATATGATTCTCGTCACTATTTCACACTACAACATATGATTCTCGTCACTATTTCTCAGTACAACATACAATTCTCGTCACTATTTCACAGTGCAACATATGATTCTCGTCACTATTTCTCAGTACAACATATGATTCTCGTCACTATTTCTCAGTAAAACATGATTCTCGTCACTATTTCACAGTACAACATATGATTCTCGTCACTATTTTTCAGTATAGCATATAATTCTCGTCACTATTTCACAGTACAACATATGATTCTCGTCACTATTTCTCAGTACAACATATGATTCTCGTCACTATTTCTCAGTATAACATAATTCTCGTCACTATTTCACAGTACAAAATACAGTTATACTTGTTTTCTGAACTGCAATATTTATACAAGCGGAACTTTCCTACAGTCTTTCAGAATTAATAGACCGCATACACTATAATCAAACCTGTCAAATTCATACGTAACTAGTATAGTTTCATGGGCGCGACCAAATAAGGTCTTCTTTCAATTTGTCTGGCACAGATATCAACATTAAGCTCTGCATTGCATTTCTACACATATAGTTATTTGTTGCACGGTCATTTCAAATATGACTGTATAGAGAGGTATACTGAGTCATACAGTGACTGGCAAAGCTTGTAATTGTGTAGTTGCAGAAACTATTGATTAACGATACATACTTAACCTGAATGATATCACACACGTTTGGTTTACCAGCGGTGAAGGTGAGTGCTGTTGTTAACCTTTCATTTAGTTTCTATGGCTGCTGTAGTTAACAGCTGTATGTATCCCCATCTGCAGTTACATCACATGCAATCAATACTTACATTTCAGTTGCAGTTCACATCCTATCTGTAGTTAATACCAGCACTGACTGTAGTTAAACGAAGTTGTATTTAATACCAGCACCAATTGAAGTTAAATTAAGTTAAAGTTAATTCCAGCAGTGACTAGTTAATTGTTGCTGGAATTAATACCATCACCTACTGTTGTTACATAAAGGTGAAGTTAATACTATCACGGACTGTTGTTACATAAAGGTGAAGTTAATACTATCACGGACTGTTGTTACATAAAGGTGAAGTTAATACTATCACGGACTGTTGTTACATAAAGGTGAAGTTAATACTATCGCGGGCTGCACTTAAATGAAGCTGTATTTATACAATCACCAGCAAACAAGCAGCTGCCAATGTGTCTTAATATGTGGAAGAGTATTTTCAAATGAAACCTATCTATCTATCTATTCGCTAAACCCTTTGTTGCCTTTCAGTATCAGGTGTAGAAGAGTTTTCTGGAGATGTCCCTCGTGTGTGCTGAATGTATTGTGGAATTTGTCGCCTCTTTTATTTCGTTGGTCCATCGTTTTGTCTGCCTTTATGTCTTTACTGTATCTGTGTAGCATAGTTTGCTGTGGTATGCTGTCTGATGGTAGTCTGTTGATGTGTGCATACCATTTGATCTGTTGTCTCTTAAAATATATTCTAAGACTGGGTGGTGCCGATTCTTTGTCTAATGTCCTCATTTCTCCTCTTAACGATATTCTTAGATTCTGCGTAAGCATGCCATTTCAGCGGTCACAAGTTTACGTTTGTCTTGTGCCGTCGTTGTCCATGTTTGGCATTGGTAGCACAGCGTTGGCATAATAATCGTTTTGAATAGTATTATTTTGGTGTTTAAATCTACTTGTTTGTTTTTGAAAATTGGTGTCATTTGCCCTAGAGCTTGGTATGCTTTACTAGATCTATTGTGTATATCTTTGCTGATTTTGCCGTCCGTTGTTATGTTTTTTGTTACTTCCTAGGTATGTGAATTCTGTCACCTGGTTAAGTCTGTTGTTTCATATATATATATATATATAATATATATATATCTCTGTGTGTGTGTGTGTTCTTCCTATCCTCATTACTTCGGTCATTTCTATATTTATTTAATTCATTGTCAAGGTTTGGCATTTTTCATGTAATTTGTCTATTTGTCTTTGTAGCTGTTCTTCTAATGATGCTACTAGTGCTTGGTCGTCTGCAAATAGCAGTTCGTTTAAGATATCCTTCGTTTTTTTGGGGGGGACATGAAACCACACATTTATTGAAACATAAATTGAACATTTATTTGAAGACTGCTCATCGTTACAAAGCAGAAGAGAAATATTTTTTCAAACACTTTTTTTTTCATGCCCAAACAGGCATCGATATCAAGTATGTTTTGCATAGCTGAACACGAAAACATGAATGATTTGCGTGCATCATACAATATTTCACTGTTGATTGCAAAGTCTGAAATGTCACACACAATTGGTGAAGAGCTTATTCTCCCTCCAGTCAGTGAAGTTCTGAGCACTGTTTTGCACCAGCAACCACATACTATAATTAAATGCAGGAGTCTATCTTTCTAAGAGACATAGACGAATGATTCTTTGTTTGTTGAAGTCAACGGCAAAATTGTGCTTTGCATGTGGATGGCATTAGTAGTAATTTAAAAAAAATCAGTGTTAAAATCAATAAAATCATGATAAAATCAATGCTCTCCAGCGGAGTTTGATTCACAACAAGGATTTTTCACCTGCCATGTTTGTCTTGATAGGGGCTAAGGAAGATTGGGGTTTAGTTTGTGCCCCGTCATATAGAAGATATGACACAAAACCATGACCCCATCATATAGAAGATATGCCCCATCATATAGAAGGCATGACACAAAACCATGCCCCTATCATGTAGAAGGTATGACACAAAACCATGCCCCTATCATGTAGAAGATATAACACAAAACCATGCCCCCATCATATAGAAGATATGACACAAAACCATGCCCCTATCATGTAGAAGGTATGACACAAAACCATGCCCCTATCATGTAGAAGGTATGACACAAAACCATGCCCCCATCATATAGAAGATATGACACACAACCATGCCCCCATCATGTAGAAGATATGACACAAAACCATGCCCCATCATATAGAAGATATGCCCCATCATGTAAAAGATATGACACAAAACCATGCCCCCATCATATAGAAGGTATGACACAAAACCATGCCCCTATCATGTAGAAGGTATGACACAAAACCATGCCCCCATCATATAGAAGATATGACATAAAACCATGCCCCTATCATGTAGAAGGTATGACACAAAACCATGCCCCCATCATGTAGAAGATATGACACAAAACCATGCCCCATAATATAGAAGATATGACACACAACCATGCCCCCATCATATAGAAGATATGACACAAAACCATGCCCCCATCATATAGAAGATATGCCACATCATGTAGAAGATATGACACAAAACCATGCCCCCATCATATAGAAGATAAGCCACATCATATAGAAGATATGACACACAACCATGCCCCCATCATATAGAAGATATGACACAAAACCATGCCCCCATCATATAGAAGATATGCCACATCATGTAGAAGGTATGACACAAAACCATGCCCCCATCATATAGAAGATATGTCCCATCATATAGAAGGTATGACACAAAACCATGTCCCCATTATATAGAAGATTTGACACACAACCATGCCCCCATCATATAGAAGATATGACACAAAACCATGCCCCCATCATTTAGAAGATATGACACAAAACCATGCCCCCATCATATAGAAGATATGACACAAGACCAAGCCCCAATCATATAGAAGATGACACAAAACCATGCCCCCATCATATAGAATATGACACAAAACCATGCCCCCATCATATAGAATATGACACAAAACCATGTTGAAGTCGAATATTTCGTAAATTAAAGGCGCATATGTCGTAAACCAGGACATATTTACTGCTTACACCATTTGACTTGCTAATCTGGAGTTTCGGAGTGAACTCATTAGATGACGTGCAGAAATGTAAAATGACCGGTTATATGATACCATGGTTACTGGTGCGCCTCTCGGCATTGATCGCCCGACAAATCTTAGTTTCCATCATCTATTGGCTGGACTAAACCCCATCTCCACTTCAAGGAGTTGGCCTCAACGGGGCAATTGAGATGAATTCATATCGTATTACATTGTCACAAATATATAAGGTTGAAAGTAGTATACATCTGTTGAAGTTTGATGGAATTAGAAAGCGCATTTGTAATATGAAATTGTGCAAGATTTAGAGTGGGACCCATACACAAGTCACCATTCTACAAAATAAACATATTTGTGCCTGCAGTGCATATTGTGCAGGTCGCTTAAACACTCAAAAATAACTGGAAGCCACGTACATTTATACGAGAAATACCTTTGCTACAATAGAGCTTATTGATACAGCTAGTATCATTAAAACATACGCATGCGCCATAGGAGAAAATAACTGTTTACCTTCTTCGTACTGCATATGGTGTTTGGGTGACACTTGACTACAGATAGTGCTGGGAAAACTACTTGACATTATCGGGAGGTGTCACGCTACTATACTAGACATCCTAAATGCATATGTAAAAAAGCGAATGCATTTTTGTGAATGCATTTATTTTTAGTTTTAATGCGTTAAATTATTTAGAACTTATCACACCGCGTGGTCTCAACGTGGGAATAGCTTAGAAGCTATATGCAATTATGTTTGTATTTGCATGAGAATAACTACTTTGAAAAAAATGGTCTGATTTAACTACACGTCTTGACAATCAGTACAGTATACTCGTATCTGATTCATGTTACCAATATATACTTCCCGGTACGGTTAATTGGACCCAACTTATTACCTGGTGGTTGCCAGTCCCATAAGGAAAAAAAATATTATACTTATTATAAAATAGTAAATTTGTGACATGTCAAGCAATTTGTGGAACAAGTCACAACAGACTCAAACTATACAGGAAGTTTGTAGTTGTCGACACCTAAATGTGTCTATGTGGACGATTTCTAGAAAACACGGAATGTAGTTTTTCATAACTGCCCGCTGTACCACATCACGAAGAGAGAAATATGGTCATCTGAAACGGCTGCGACGAACAAGCTGTTTTGAGACTGGTGACCACAGTACAGTTCATATTAGCGTCTGACTTCTGCTAGAGTTCAAAGAAGAAGTAAGAAGTGATCATTGAAAGTTGAATGAGTGGCTGGCCTTCCCATCCCGTGAGATATCAAAATGTCATTCTGAAGTTGGGGGGACTGAAAAACAGTAGGTCATTAGCATGGTTGAAGGAAGACGATCCAACTGAAATAGGTATACAACTCTCTGAAATTGACACGTTCCATATTTTCGTCCATGCTATTCTATGCGTGCTTTGGCGTATTAATTTTCAAGTTGAGATAGAATACACATATATAGATCACCTGACTGCAGTAGAATACACAAATATAGATGACCTGACTGCAGTAGAATACACAAATATAGATGACCTGACTGCAGTAGAATACACAAAAACAAATATAGATGACCTGACTGCAGTAGAATACACAAACAAATATAGATGACCTGACTGCAGTAGAATACACAAACAAATATAGATGACCTGACTGCAGTAGAATACACAAACAAATATAGATGACCTGACTGCAGTAGAATACACAAACAAATATAGATGACATGACTGCAGTAGAATACACAAACAAATATAGATGACCTGACTGCAGTAGAATACACAAACAAATATAGATGACCCGACTGCAGTAGAATACACAAACAAATATAGATGACCTGACTGCAGTAGAATACACAAACAAATATAGATGACCCGACTGCAGTAGAATACACAAACAAATATAGATGACCTGACTGCAGTAGAATACACAAACAAATATAGATGACATGACTGCAGTTGCCTCGATTCTAACAATGTTCACTTCTGTGTGATTCTGTCAATACTTGATTTTACATTATACCTTCTTCGTTGTTTACTAATACGACATATTAGTTGGTTCCTTTCGTTGCCGGAGGCGGAATTTTCTCCATGTTTTGCGGTTGCTGCCTACAGTTTTAGTTACTATATGGTCTTGCAGCCTATTATTTCCCCTTCTATTATATGACCATGTTGGTCTCTATTATACAGTTGGACATCTGTCTTATGCTTGTTACTTCGCATTCAATTGCTCTTTCAGGTTGATTGATAGGACCACGTCACTGCTATATTTATGAATTGATAATCTTGGAGCACTTGCTTAATCTGCTTACCGTCCCCACACTATCTGAGAAGGAAGAGCGCTAGCAGAAATGCTTGTTTTCTTTAGACATTGAAAACGGGTACCAGAACACATTACTTAGTAACAGCAGTAATACTGTGACCGTTCACTGGTTTTATATTACAGAGGTCCTGAACCACGGCAACGTCCATGTTTCTTGTGCCATATCAGGAGTCGATTTTAGTAACACAAAGTCGTCTGCCAAATTAAGATCATCAATGATCTTATCTAACATTGATATACCAAAGTGTTCATTTGATCCACTTTAGTTTTTCTGGCAGTTCATGGTATTCTCAGCATTCTTCTATAGAACCACATCTCATCCCTGTTACCTATAATAATCCACTTTCCTGTTTGTTTATTGTCCAAGACTCGAATCCATATATTAGGAGTTATATAGCACTGCAGAACTCTCATCTCTAATGACAAAGTCATATTACACAAATTTGAACGTTATTCGCTCAGTCGTCACTTGAGAATTATTTAATATCGTATTATGCGTTATTTAAAGTTAATGGCTAACAACTGAAATGTGCAGAAAATTCATTGTGTGTTTTCTGTTGTGGAAATTTGGATATTCCTGGAGGGGAGTCAGAGTTTAGACGTTAATGGTGTCGTCATGATGTTCGCTAGGCGCGAACAAGGAAGCCACAGATAGCCACCGGTATAAGTGGTAGCTCTGCAACTGGGCAGGGCGGGACATCCATTTGTCCCGACATAAAGTATTGTCAAAGGTAGCGCATATAAATGGATATCTCCCATATGGATGTGGAAAGCAACGGGAAACTACCACATTATTCTCCCAAGAAGAAAGTCATGGCGACACACAAAAGTAGGTCTACTGTTAGTGTTTATTTATATATATATATATATATATATATATATTTTGTTTGTTTTGTTTTGCGTTCGCTCCATTTTAACCATCACGGATATCCGTGCGATTTCCGCCGGGAGCGTGATTACGTTGTGCCACCGTTATGCGCCTTGTAGGCCTAGCACATCCGATTTCGGCATGCCTTGACAATTCGGGTGGGCTACCCTTAGCCTGTGACAGCCTCTGTATCTGTCTCCAGGCACGCGTAGTGGTGACTCTTCGCCCAGACGCCCAGATTGCTCTCGTCTGACTCGCACGAGGTGTTCCACTGTCTATGAACTTGCCTCGTGTAATTGGACGTGCTGTGCCTGTGCCCATTGGGTACTGAACCGTTTCTCATCCGTGAGCCTGGTTCCTTAAGGGGAAGAACTCAACAGAGGAGTTGGACCCTGGCTCTTTCGCCCTCTTAGCCGAGGTGTCATTCACCGACATCGTGTACCCCTTGTCCAAGTTCGAGTCTCACACCACGCGTTTGAGAGCAAGGCGTTCTCGAGCTGAGTGTCCTTGTCCCAATAGCGCCTGAGCCCATCAGGTACTGAACCCTTTCTCTCTTCAAGTGTTTTTACGGTGTAGGAAAACCTGACAGTAGAGTTGGGCCAGGGCTAAATCGTTGTCCCTTTTGTGCCTGAGCCCATCGGGTACGGAACCCTTTCTCTCTGCAAGTGTACTTCCGGTATAGGAAACCTTGTAAGTAGAGTTGGGCCAGGACTACCATCGTTGTCCCTTTCTTGCCTAAGCCCATCGGGTACAGAACCATTTCTCTTCGCGAGCATATTTCCGGTTTAGGAAGGCTCGACATTAGAGTTGGATTAGGTCTTCTTGCTTTACCAAACGCCAATGAATGGGTCCGGGTCTCTGCCTGTAAGGAACACAGGTAACTAGAAGCTCATCTCGAGCTGACGGAGCTTGTAGTTCCTCTTTCCTAGAGACTTTTCACTTTCTATTTGCAGTTCGCGCTGCCCTCTAGCGCTGTTCTGCCTTTCCATTGTTTCATTGTACTCGGTATGAAATCTATTTGTCTCTCGCCATGCATCTACCTTCACGAGCATTTTACATTGGCCGCCCCTCCAATGTTCGGACTGGACTGACTAGCTTCACTGTATGTCGACAGTGTCGCTATATGTGGTGAAACTGGTGGTGTCAGAGATATTGTCTGTCTCTCTTGCAGTCAAATCTCTTTCCATCTGCTACCTCCACATTCTCGGACACGATCCCCAAATGATTTGGCCAGAATCAGCTCGAGCTGCTGTATTTCTGTTTCCAGGGTGCACCGCGTGGAGGTACATTTGGGATCTTGGTTATCTGCTAACCCTGGGTCCGCCTAGAGCAATGCGTTCCCTTTGCACCCCTTATATATATATAATATGTGTGTGTGTAATATAATGTCTTTTAACCACACAAGACAATGCCTATCTCGCTGTTACACCTTCAGACGAAATATACTACACATTGTCTTCATTTTCACAAGCCAAATTCCTAATGGGGAGAGTAGAAACTAACCTGAAAGCCAAGTACTTGTAAACATTGGCGCTCACAAGACTAGCACTGTTTGAACCACAATAACTCTCACCTTTCTTCTTTGAATAGTTTATTTTTCTCTCTTCTTGATCAATATAATACCTCATTTCATTTCCATATTTTGACTGAGTACCGACATTAAGACTGCGGTTGGTTACTCGAAATGTTAGATTTTCAGCCTTGTCAAACAAGAATTACTGCCAAGAACATCATCGCAATCTGTTGTAGCTGAGCTGGTGTGCGGTGTGCTGGGACTGTTTTGTGTTCAAAGTACGCTGTTCAGCTGTGCCGTGACTGTTGTTGTAGTCAGTGGTGCTGCGAGCAGCTCGTGATGTTTTCGACGTAACTGTGCATGTTATGATATTAACACCAGGAATGTGCACGTTATTTGTACTTTCGATATCAGGTGAGCGTTCAGTACTCAAATAGTGACATGTTCTCAGGTTGTATTTCAAGTCATTCCCATATTTACATTCCCATCACACAAGTGTACACTATAGCCATTGCAGTTGATCTTGTTTGTATTAAGTTCGCTCATATCATTACTGTATACGTGTATGACGTAGCGATGATCCGTATGAAATTGCTGTACCTTCCATGCTAAATGTGCGACTTACCATTGTCATCTTTCAGACATTACTTGTTAGAGTAGTGCTATTTTTGCCTAGCAGTTCTAGATTCTAAAGGAGCAATGAACAACAGAGCAAATTATCTAACGCCAGTGTGTTGCTGATGCCCTTAAGGAGACCAAAGAGTAGCAACACTGTTCACCTTTCGTGCATGTCGTAAGAGTCAACTAAGGTTATGGGGAGATTTTGGATGTCGCATCATCCTATTTAGGGTCAAAGTGATCCTGATATCGCAGGTGTCCAGCCTAACGGCGCAGCTATCGCAGGAAAGAGGTAAACTATGATATAACGAATTCCATTTTCTGAACTACATCCTGCTAATATGCAGGAGTTTGAAAGCGAGAACAGAAGAAGAATAACATCTAATATACAACATCTCATTCGCTAGACTTCTAATTTATAGACATACCTGAAACATCGTTAGACAACAATTGGTCACATTTAGTGATTCTACTTTCTTACCGAATAGAATAGAAATCGACTCTGATCGCTGGTTGATCTGTACTATCAGTTAAATGGACTGGGGATACTTGAGTAGGGTGTGCTAGAAATGGCATTCAAAGATATATGCGGCTGTAAAGAGAACTACTTATGTCGGATACACTCAGCATGAATACTGTAAACATTATTAAATATCAGTGTTTAACTTGTTGGAGAAAACATCCTAATCGTCTTTACCCGTTAGACCAGTGTTTCCCAACTTGAGGTCCACGCCCCACAGGGGGAAGCGGCAAATTGATTGTTCGGATGGGGGACAATTCAGAGAGCAATTATTCCCTAAATGTTAGGGAATATTTCAATTTTTTAATTTAAAAAATATGTATTAGTTAAATGGGGGAAGAGAGGGGGACGCATGCGGCTGCATTTATGGGTTTCACCAATGGCCCACTAGACAAACCACACATGCAACAAAACCTTAGCAGATAACATACCGTTATATTGAGGCTCTCTTATGGAAGCTTTGTAGCATATCTATACAATTATAGACCCTCCATGCGTGGAAGGCTTCTTAAATAGGCATTGCACTAAGTCGAAGTCTCCTGGGTATGAAAGCTCAGAAAAAACGACCCCACTGCAATTCCTGGGGTTCTCAAACAAATAAGGAGGGGAGACCAATATTTTAGAAAGACCCAGATGGGGCATGGTAAGGAAAAGATTGGGAATCACAGGGTTAGACAGATCCTGACGTTTTATTGGAAATGGAAGTATATATACATTTTGAGTGCCGTCTTAATGCGTACCTGGATTCGATTAATGGTAAAGGGGACAAAAAGAATATTGTGTGGGGCTCAGTGTGTTCTTAGCAATTGTAAATTCTGTCATGTAGAGAAGTTTCCTAATTGACTACATATGGTGTTCGTGTGTCCAAGTCGACGATAACAATTCAGCTTAACTGGGATGATGATGAAGATCACGATGACTGCTTTGTGCCCGACTGTGACTAATGAGTCCTATGCGTGCTGGAGTCTGTGGGACATTGAACAGCTCTTGCCTTTATTCTAGCGACGTTTTGTTGCTCAGCTTGATGCCTGAGGTTTTCTGCAGCTGCTGCACCATTCTTGATTATGCGACGATAGTCTGATCTGTCTTGTGCAAGATTCTCCCATGAATGTGTATCTTTTGTGAAGTGAGTCAGTGATGCCTTAAGTGTATTTAAAACGTCGTTTCTGTCCTCCCGCCTTATGGGAGCCAGTCTGGAGTTTTCCATATAACAACTTGTTTGGTAGATGATCTTTCATGCGGACCATGTGTCCTGCCCAGCGTGTCTGCGTCAACATTGTATATATGCCTGCAGACTTAGATTTCATCAGTACTTCACTGTCTGGTATTTTATCCCACCAATGGATGTTGAGTATTTTACGAAGGCAGCTTAGGTGGAAGTGGTTGAGTCTCCTAGCGTGCCTGGCATATACCGTCCATGTCTCACAAGCATAAGGGAATGATGTTACTGCTACTTGGTAAACTATGAGTTTGGTGGTGGTTGTTATTCCTCTTTTTTCCCATACGTTTTTTCACAGACTTTCAA
The DNA here is from genome assembly GCA_034231615.1 of Meghimatium bilineatum. NCBI lineage: Eukaryota > Metazoa > Mollusca > Gastropoda > Stylommatophora > Philomycidae > Meghimatium > Meghimatium bilineatum. Next base: position 33,015,031 of record CM067316.1, on the reverse strand, counting down.
ATGTGACACTATCTTTCACAATTCTGTTGTTTACCTGTGTCGATGTTTACAACTTGTGAGAGTGATGCACAGGTAGGTGAAATTTTTATTGACTGTTTGAAGCTCTTTTTCTTTGTTCCTAGTCTTTCTTTTAGCTTTATACCCCTTCGTGCCTTGCAATGTCAGGAGTAGAAGAGTTCTTGGAGATTCTTTGGGTTTTTTGTATGCTTCATGTATATTTGTTTTTGTTGACTCTTATTTCTGTAATCATTCGTGTGCATGGTCTGCCCCTGGGTCCGTATTCTTATTTCTGTAATACTTCGTGTGCATGGTCTGCCCCTGGGTCCGTATATGGGGATTTAAGTTTTTTTTTTTTTTTTGGTGTGGGTTGAAACACCTTACCTCAGTTTTCTTTGTATTGATGGTGAAACCAAAGTTCTCGCAGGCTTAAGAAAATTGGTTTAGGGTGACCTGCATACTGTCTGCAGAATCAGCATGCAGTGCACAGTCATCTGCACCGAGCAGTTACCCGATCATTGTGTCTTGCATGATGAAGGTTGAGTAATGACTAGCGCTGACGTTTGTTTAAAGTGTGGAGGAGTTGCGTAATTCACCCTCTCTTTCTGAGCCAAAAGTATTCCAGTGGCAAGATAAATCAAGACGACCGGAGATGTACCAGGATGCAGTAGATGACCAGAGTTTCATAATGCTCCGCTGGCAAGTGATTTTCAGCTCCTTGAACATCATATGTTTCATCCGCCCTGTCTGCTATATCCAGTCTTTGCATGCTTGGGCAGACATGCCCTGTGTTTACCTCCACCCTGAGCCCCTTGATTACCCTTACCTGTTTTTGCAGACCTGTCAAAGCTGTTACGGGGGTGTGGCTGCTGCTGCTTGCTGACAACTACTGGGGGCCACAGGTGAGAGCTGAGTGCCAGGTAGGGAACAAGGATGTGAGAACTACTCCAAAGTAGTATTACGGTCTCAGCATCAGAGATACTACCCCTCTCTGACATCCCATATCCCTGACACTACATATAGAGTCATTGTCATATGCAAATGAAACATCTTTAAATCAAACTGGTGCTGTTGTAGGGCTCACAAAGAGACAATCAGAAGTTTGGGGGTGGTATGATAAGATGGACAATGACGAGGAAACAGCAAAACTGACACCAGGAGAAAGACGAGAGGGTGGAGATTTGAGGAGTGGTAGGGGTACGGGTTAAGAACCAACACTGGACAGCGTAAATTAATAAGATCAAAAAACATTTAACACTGGTATTCTTCTGAAATCTGTAGGGAAGGATGAAGTCCAAGAAATACACGGAGAGTAGAACTATATACAGAAATACAAGAAGGATGCCTGCAATCAGCAAATTACTAGATTTGCTAAAGATATGTTGGAACGGTTTGCTAGAGATACGTGCATCTTGTTGAAAGATGAATAGATAATGTTGGATAAGTATTTTAGAGAGACTTCAAGCAATGAGGAATAGTTCACGCAGGTTCATTCATTTTTTAATATGATGTGAAATGCAAATTGGAGGAAAATAATACCGGGATGGTATATGGCAGTGGTGAGGTTACATTTTGGCTGTCTGCAATGTCTATTTTTCATGTGGATTTGGACCAGCAAGATTATATTTAGTCAAATATAGTTCCAGATATAGTTCGTTCCATAATTCATGTTACCCAGTTGGAATCATGTTTCTCCAAAAGTACTTGTTAGATCGGAAAGATCTTTTGGATCCAACTTGCATATCTCCATGCCCCAATGAAACTATTTTTTGCCATTTAAAAATGTATCTATTAAAACTTGTTTTCTATAAAGTATATATTTATAATGGTTTTGTTAGTGTACGTAATGTGTCATGTTGTACAGTACAGCCGAGTCTGTCAGACAGTCCCGGTTGATGAGGGGAAATACGCCTTATTTGTTTCTTGTTCCCCCTCCCCCCGCTCCAACTCTTCATTTCCTGTAACGCAAAGTATAAATATACTGGCCAACCAAAAGCACGATAAAATAAGACCTTATCAGTGATACAATTATACTGCTGTGAATTACAACTATGTTTTAGTTTTTTCCATACGCTTCAATTCGACCATCATCAATTCAACCCGACAATTTTTCAAATTGAACGGAAATCAAGTTTTCCAGGAATGCAAAATGTGTCATCGGTTTGTCGTTTATTTAGAGATTAGTTGATGGGCGTACCATTAACACAGAGAAAACAGTAATGTTACAATCAGCACTAGGCAAAAGCTATCTCGAGCCCTGCATAAAGGTAAATGGTGTAGCACTGAAAGTTGTGAATAGATTCACATATCTAGGCAGTACGTTATCACAAAATGCCAACGTTGATGATGAAGTGTATACAAGGATCGCCAAAGCAAGCATTACTTTCGGGCAGATGGCAAGACAAGATTCCAGATACCACTGTCCTTGATAGAGCTTGTATCCCAAGCATTGACACGATCCTGATGCAGACACAGATTTGTTGGGCAGGTCATTTGGTGCGTATGCCAGACCATCGTCTGCCAAAGATACTTCTCTATGGTGAGCTAGAGAAGGGTATACGATCTCAAGGTGGCCAAAGGAAGCGCTACAAGGACTCGTTAAAGGACTCAATGAAAGCCTTTGAAATAGACCACGATACATGGGAAGAACTTGCACAAAATAGATCTACATGGCGTTCTAAAATAAAAAAGAGCGCATCATCTTGTGAAAAGAAGAGAAATGCAGCAGCTCAACAGCGGAGAGCAGCTAGAAAGTCACGGATAGACCAAGATCCGTCTACAGTCGTTATTCCATGTCCAAACTATCCAAGGACATTTACAGCTCGAATAGGGCTCATTAGCCATCTACGAACTCATAATCAAGGACATAACTAAAATTAAATTTTCAAAAGTGGATGTAACAAATGGTCATCATCACTTGTGATGGACGAACAACAACATTTAGAGATTACATCGTTATTGTCAGATAACGTAAATGTATTTGGTATCAATATCTTCGTGCATTTCAGTGTTTATCGTGATATTTTGTCAAGATTGTCACCAATGAAAATCACAGAAATACTTCGGTTTACTTTAGAAGAGATATATTCAGGACATTTAGTGCCAGTGTCGCTTTATTTTTGGTAAGATGACCCAATTCTTTATCTTAGAATAATAGCAGCTTACTCAAAGGATTACGCATATTCCAAGCTATTTCATTGTTGTATCTTGTTCAGTTTAGATAATATATGTATGTAGTTTGTCTATGTACAATTGTGCAGTTTGTTTGTTTGTTTTGCGTTCGCTCCATTGTAATCAGCATGGATATCCATGCGATTTCCGACGGGAGCGTGTTTACGTTGTGCCACCTTTATGCGCTTTGTAGGCCTAGCACATCCGATTTCGGCATGCCTCGACAATTCGGGTGGGCTACCCTAGCCTGTGTAGGCTCTCCCTATCTGTCGCCAGGCACGCGCGTGTGTGGTGATTCTTCGCTCAGACGATTTTTTGCTCACTTCTGTCTCGCACGAGGTGTTCCACTGTCTATGAACTTGCCTCGTGTAATTGGACGTACTGTGCCTGTGCCCATCGGGTACTAAACCGTTTTTCATCCGTGAGCTTGGTTCCTTAAGAGGAAAAACTGTACCCTGAACAGAAGAGTTGTACCGTGGCTCTTTCGCCCTCTTAGCCGAGGTGTTATTCACCGACATCGTGAACCCCTCGTCCAAGTTCGAGTCTCACACCGCGCGATTGAGAGCAAGGCGTTCTCGAGCTGAGCGACCTTGTCCCAATAGCGCCTGAGCCCATCAGGTGAACCTTTCTCTTTGAAAGTGTATTTCCGGTATAGGAGAACCTGACAGTAGAGTTTGGTCAGGGCTAAAATATTTGTCTCTTTTGTGCCTGAGCCCATCAGGTACGGAACCATTTCTCTCTGCTAGTGTATTTCCGGTATAGGAAGACTCGACATTAAAGTTAGGCCAGGTCTTTTTGCTTTGCTGGACGCCCACTATTGGGTATGGGTCTCTGCCTATAAGGAAATAAAGTAACTAGAAGCTCGTCACGAGCAGAGCTTGTAGTTCCCATTTCCGCAATCGTTTTCACTTTCTATATGCAGTTGGCGCTGCCCTCTAGTGCTGTTCTGCCCTTTCATTTTTTTCATAGTACTCAGTATGAAATCTATCTGTCTGCCGCCATGCATCCACCTTTTCATGCTTTTTTCATTGGTGCCCCTCCAATGTTCGGACTGGACTAACTAGCTTCACTGTATGTCGACAGTGTCGCTGTATGTGGTGTTGCTGGTGGTGTCGGAGATATTGTCTGTCTCTTTTGCAGTCAAATCTCTTTCCATCTGCTACCTCCACACTCTCGGACACGATTCGCAAATGGTTTAGCCAGAATCAGCTCGAGCTGCTGTTTTCTATTACCAGGGTGCACTGAGATGAGGTACATTTGGGATCTTGGTTATCTGCTAACCCTGGGTCCGCCTAGAGCAATGCGTTCCCTCTGCACCCCTAATTGTGCAGTCATATTTTGCATAGTGTGAATTTACACTTCAAAATCATATTGTAATAAAATTCTTGTTTAAATTTATATAAGTAGTTAAGAGTTTATAAGTAAGTTTGAAGTGTAAAAATTCACTACTATGTAAAATGTGACTACACAATTATACAGTTTCTTTTGCAGAGAAGCTAGAAGGGGCCGCTTGTATTAGGACATACATAATCCTACATAGAGAACACAACATGCTCTTTTTGTATCTTTTGTATAATGTAACTTGTATTTTTAAAATGTTTTTGCAGCAGTAAATTCAAGTCAAGGATGTTAGAATTTTTGAGACGGACAAAGAAGACGAAGATTTTTGTAATTGTTAAAATTATCGCTGAGCATTGTAATACTTCTCTTCGGTTACCACCTTACCATTCACATCTCAATCCCAGTGATCTTGTCTGCAGTCAAAGGTCAAGTAGCAGCACTAAACAAGACTTTCAAATTGTGTGATGTAATAAACATAACACGCGATGCCCTAACACACATAGATATTGATTACCAGAGAAAATGTGAAAAAGCATATTCTTCTACAGGAAGAAACATTGACAACGAGATGATTTGTATTTTATCCATCCCTTAACAGTAGTCAATCTTTTCGAATCTTCAGAATCTGAATACAATAATTGACTGCCAATCTCCATTGTTCTCATATCAACCAAATATCTTACAATATCACGGATTTATAACAAAATCAACTGGTACTTCATTGTTTTGCTTCTCACAACGATTTGTTTGCAGTCACCTTTATTTACGGAATAATCCAATAAACATATTCCTCTTCAACATCAATGCCACCAAAAAAAATAAGCCTATTTGATCATCAAAGACAAAACTGCTTTACATACACTCTGGAAGTAATAACTTTCCCAGATTTCCTGTTTATTATATGAAGTCGGGATACACCTTTCCTCCACAATTGTGTATATTACGGTAAAATATAAACTGTGTTATTTTTTTCTTTTTATGCAATACTATATAACAACAGACAAAAAACCCCCCACGATTTCTGCATGTTCCAATCTATCTATGAATTTGTAAAATATGAATTTCTAAGGTCGTGCTATGTAGACTACAAACTGTGAAATATGGTTGCTATGCATCAGGTAGTTGTGAAAATATAGTTCAGGTAACATGAATTATGGAATGTAATATAGTATTTTCTCAGAGGTCAGTTCATATATTACTTTTCAATCAGCATGGCGTACCAGTAAAGTGGGTTGGCGGGCTGTATTGTGCCCACATCTTGTATTTGAGTATACTCAACAGTTATTCAAATCGGGCATAGGGAATTACAACATCCAGGAATGACCGAGATTTTTTTTTAGTAAGCCTTGTTTGACGAGAATACACATGAACTTATCGCTGATTCTCATCTGAACCAAATACACGCGTCGATAAACACATGTCATGAGCTCGCACAATTAATATAATCTAAACAATTTGCATGGGATTTTGATGTATCTTCTTAACACGATTTTATGTTGGATATTACATGACAAATTTAGCAATATTAATCATCTCTAGGCCAGGGGTTTCCAAACTTTTAAACACGAATAACCCCACTACCACATTATCAAAAATAATACTAATAACAAAACCTATAACGCGTCAGAGTCGTAGGGTGCCTCACAAAACGCTCGTTAAACAACTCTATCATCAGCCATTCGGAGCAGCGTAGAAAAATCACGCCAAGACCATTCCTTGATGATATCAATCCAGGATTTCGCCGAATATGGATGTGTCGGACCATGTGCGCAAATAAAACGGGGACACAAAGCACTTCCATTCTCTAAAACTGCATCCTGCTGGAAATCTAGTAGGGCCATGGTCCTGCTAAAAGAGAGATCCAGCGAGAGTTTAAGAATGAACACTGAAGAAGAAGAAGAATCCATGATTTTCTATGACCACCTCTCCTTATTATACCTTCGACTGTTCCTTGCAAAATAATTTTAGAGAGTCCTGTTTCGTTACATGTCTAAACCAAACAAGTTTACGCCGTTTCACCTCTGTAAAATGTGGTACTTAATAACCTGCAAGTTTGCTTATTTGCTGCCGGACAAATATGTTTGTCTTGTGTTCTATATAACTAATTCTTAACAAACGTATGTAGCACTTTTTTTCAAAATCCTAAAGCATTCTTTCCAGGTTTCCATGAGTGTCCAGCTTTCACATCCTTATAAAAATATACCTAGCACTATCGATCTGAATAGATTGATCTTTACTGTAATACTAATCTTACTTTTCCAAATCATATTCAACCTTGACATGGCAGCCATTGTCTTATCTAGTCCTAGCATTCTTTATTCTTGATTAGGAACAAGCATCACAGCACTGGGGGCATTCCCATACAAAAAGTGTATAAGCTCAGTGTCCCAGTCAGTTGCTGATTGTGCGTTCTTCTGATCTTTCCGGAGAGGTAACACTTTCTCCCATCACCTTTAGTCACTCCCGTTTCTACCATTCTCTGAATATGTACATTGTCACGTTCGACTTTCTCCTCGTCTTCTCGTAGGGTATCCATGACTGCTCTAATCAATTCAATCCTGTCTCTTCTTATCTCGTTTCTGTTTACCAAAGCTTTACCAGCCAACACATCGGCTCTTTCGTTTCCCCTGACCCCAGCATGACCAGGATAGTAAATCCATGTAATGCTCTACGCATTGTCGAGAAGACTGACCCATTCAGTTCTGATCATACTTTTATATCTTGTGCAGCATATTTTGAGAGTCCGATAGAATAACTGAGTCTGTTGGTGGTTGCGTCTCCAGCCAAGTGAGAGCTGCTGTCACCGTTTCTATTTCCATTCATACACTAGATATTGTAGTGGAGTAGGCAGCTGACTTCTCAGCTAATTTCTTTATCAATCCTAGCAATCTCATTTATTGAGTTGCTTTTATCACATATTTGGGACTCGATATATTTGAAGGTGGTAATTTCTTCTAGTTTCTCACTATTTATCCGGATATTCATGGGATCTTTCTTGGCATCATTAGTCACTATCTTGCTGTTGTCAATACTAATTTCCATGGTATATTTCCGACTGATAAACGGCCGACAATAGCGTCGCAGTAAATAAGAATATACATTGAATTACTTGATATGTTAATACACGAATCTGTCCATAATTTACATCATTTATTGGTGGGGGGGGGGGGGGAAGAGATTTTCTGCAAAAGTTGGATAGTTGCTGGCATAAGTTGACATCAATAAAACTTTAATATTAATTTAATTGTTCGAATTTGAAAAAAAAAATTTCCAAACATCTGAATAGATAATGTAGTTATTACCTACTTTTTCTGCACACATTTTTAGTTAGGGAAGGGCGGTAATTTTGTGTGCATAATTAACCGGGAGAGTGGGGTTGGTGGAGGTCCTGCATTCTTGACGTTTGATAGTAGGTGGTAAAATATTGGTAAATAATGTTTACATAATTTATGAACATTACTTTCATTACACTACATGATTGACATAAAATACAATTAATGAAACAGTACAATTAAGAAAACACTGAATGTTTATCTGGAGTCCATTCTGATTACACATTGTCTCACCCCATAAGTTTATTAATGTGAGATAATCATGAGAAGTCATTAGATTCAAGTCACCTTTTTTCACAAGTGAATTTTTTTCTAGAAAAACACTGGAAACATAAAATTAAATAATGTAGGCATTTCTGCGGTGTCGTTTTATCTTTACTTTTTCATAACGATGTGAAAGGCAAAGTCAGACGATTTGAAAGGCAAATTAAAAAACAACAACCAGCTGTTATCATAGTTCATATCATTTCTTGTTTTGCACATTAGAAACTTTCCCACTTTCAACTTCATTTCATACAACCAACACAGCATGTTTCATTTTGAAAACCAAGGGATGTCTGTTTGAAAAACAAGTACCCCGTCTTCAGCTTAAAGATCACCACAAAGAGCTTGAAATAGTCGGGTAATCACAGTCTGTTTTCACATAATTTACTTTTCGTATTGCCACATTCAGTGTACTGCTGAGATTGTGTGACGAAGTTTTGATTTACGAAAGTAAGCGAAGTTGTTTCATCGCACTGTATTGATAAAATGGTTAAGCTTTTTTTTTTTAAAAATCAACAACCAAAAGAGTGTCCATGAATCTTCTTCAAGATAGTCTATTCTACGCTTTACAGTATTATCAAAAATGATAAAACAATATTAGTTGCTAATAAAATGCGTTGTTTTTCTAATGTTTCCCCAACTGCTGTGGGTTATCCTTAGCAGTAGGTAAAGCCAGTTCATATTCTTCCACTGCCGTTTCATTGTAATGACTAAATAGCTCAAGAATCTAATTTCATACGCTTAAGACAGATGTGTTCACTAGAACAAAAATATATTGGTTTGTCTAAACGATGGTTTGCGTTTCAATGTTGTTCCAGGCTAACAGGTCTCTTTGCCTTATTACTTCAAACACAATAGTAAATAACATACTGTGGCCGGTGTATTCTGTTTTATTTTTTTTCAATAGCAGTAAAACTGTACTCGATGTAAGCATCCTTGTACAACTTCTTCTTTAATAAAGACATTGAAATAAATAAAATGGAAATGCGCAAAATTATAAACAACATATAAATGAACAATATATCGCTTTCACTTTTAAATGTAGAATTATAACATCTCACATAATTCCTGGAGGCTAAAGGTCAAACTAAGCATGCACCGTGGTATTGGAAAGTAGGTGTCGCACTTTTCGTCAGTAGAATCACTTCAAAAGGACGTAGTAAAATGAAATAATAGTTTTTTAAATATAATTTATAAATATATAATTTGTATTTGTAATAATGGTCATTATTTCTGTTGCCTTATATTAAATATATTTTTGAAAAAAACTGTTAGTATTTTTAACCGAAAAGCAGCCATGAACTGAATTTCCAAATGTCCCACAGTTCCCCCTCCCCAAACCGAATCGAGATCACAGCAAACCTCACTACCTTCCACTTTGGGGACTACTGCTATAGTCAACTAATTGTTTTGTTTATTTCTTGCCCGTTAGAAATTCATTTTAACGGGCTATAATAATAAAAGTGTTCGAGTCAATAGTAATTTACCACTTTTATACAACGCCGACATCTTTTACACATAACTGATGGACACGATTGCCTAATGTTAATATCAGAGTTAGTAGGCAAAACACTGTACCATCTTTAGCCATTAACCAGTTTCTTAAAAGCATACCCATATGATTCATCCCAGAAGTGGATAAATTGTATGTATGTGGGAATTGCCTAACCTATTAGGAATCGTATTTGGTGCGTGGATGCCACGATGAGATGATAATTAGTTGTGCACAGACTAGAACAATCTCCGATCGTTAACGCTGTAAATGAAATCCCTGAATTGACGTAGCATTTCAAACGACTAGGCTCGGAATGTCAGAGAGTCTGATTCTCATATTTGGTGACTGAACTCAGTGTCGAAGTTCAAGACATGACATGTCAACGAGTTGTGAAATTTTCTCAGGACCCCCACTAAGTCTATTAGAAGACAATATAGCTCCAGGAGTGCAGTTGCAGTGCGAATTATGAGTATAAAGCCTCATTTGAGTGTACTGCCCAGACGGTGTTCACTGTTAAAAATGTCTCAAATAAATAAAATATTAATACTCCAGGACCAATACAAAATGAATAATCTTGGTGCGATTGATCCTTTTCAAAATAGGAGGATTCTTCTCGAGGTATTGCACACGAGGTCAGAGATTATGTCTTTTTGACAAGAATTATTTAAGTACATACTCACCTATGTTTTGCGGGGACTCATTAGGGTAAAGAAAAGAATTGCTGCACTGGTACCTGAACTACTTGTATGAAGCGAGAAAGGAGGCTTTAGGGTTAATGTTGGCTAGAGAGTTTCAAAGTGACACATACGCCATACTGAAGTCAGATGTGTTGGGCATAGATGAGCAGATATCGCAGCTAAATTGTAAACTATGGTACATCACATTACATTCTTCCTGTCTACACATTGATAATTCGCAGGAAATTGACACGAACTCAGAAGAAATCGTGCACTCAGTTACATTGGACAAGCGGTGTACGGTGCAATTGTTGTGGAAAAAATCAGAAGATAGCTGAGGGGATTTGAACCAGATCTTTTCAGCTGGCACATATTCGCATCGAAACTTACATAAACACGTTTCTGTATTCGATCAATCTGCATCCATGATAAAGATGCGTTATTAGTCAGGACTTTCAACATGTATGTTCTCAAACTACTGTGAATATACACGGTGATTGACACAGATATATAACAATAACACATCCATCGCACATGTATGTAAATTCCTCGGAGGTCATAAACATTTAAAACTATTACGAGGCGACCAAGTTGCAAGTCTAATCACTTCATTGTTATCCCTCTTCACCTTAAAAAAAAAGCAACATACATCAGAACCCACAGCACATGCCAACGGAAACTAAGGAATATACAAGATAGGGTATTGCAACAAAATAACCAAATGGACTACAAACGATTCTACGATGCATTGAGTTCTGCAGGACCAGCCTAAGCTAACGCAGATGAGCCAGCTTTGCTTACAGAAAAGACCCAGATACTAAACAGATGGTCACAACATTTCGATTCAATTTTAAATAAGCCATCAGTCTACAGAGAAGATGCAATAGAACAATGTCGCAACACAACTTAAGAAAAGAACTTGACATAACACCAACAAATCAAGAAAGAAAGACTGCCATCGGACAAATGTAACATGGTAAAGCTCCCAGTATGGATGCAATTCAATCTGAAATGTAGGAGAAGAGGTGCTTGTCCACAAACTTACCATGATATTTGCAACGTGCTAGAGCTCAGGCACCAACGTCAAAACCCAAAAGATGCTTTCTTTTTTAAAAATGTATTCGACTAGGCCATCTCGGGATGCCTAGTCACGTCACTTTCAACCTAGTCCTAAGAAGGACTTTTTGGTTATATCGCGACGCTGGGTGCGGACAGGGAACTGACGAAAAGTTCTTGAGCCTTGGCGAAAATGACGAAAAGGCTGTCGAAAGTTTGCTCAAGCTTGCTTTTAATCCCGGGACGTACTGCGGATAAGAAGAGTCGTTTCTCTCTTGCAAGTTTCCAAGTCCACAGCAGGTTCCCACCTCAGCTGGAGATCGTCCGATCCTTGATAACTTAGCCAGATTGCTCTGTTGCCCAGGGTACTCCACGAGGAGGAGTATCAAGGTCTGAACCAGTATGATTCCTGGTCCTGGCGAGCGAAGCGAGCACAGGTGCTCGCTTCTTCGTCTCTGCACACACCCCCCCCCCCCCCCCGAAAGATGCCTCAATTACCCACCTATATAATAAGCAGTCCTCTAACAACTACATATCTTAGCTATCCATAGCTGGCAAAATTAGCTTGTGTAATGCTGAACCAACTTACAGATAATCACAGAGGATCTTTAACAAAATCAAAGAACTTCAGTCAATAGTTTTATTTACCTGTACATCATTCTTCTTCTTTCGCTCACTTTAATAGAGATGTTCCCATTGTGTTTTGTACGTGGCCTCCTCATTAATTGTGTGCCTTTTGACGGGTTGCCTCTGCCTTCAGCACCCATCACTCTATCAAAAGGCGTAAACATTGACACTGAGATAAACAACAGAATAGCGAAAGCTAGTGCCACACGTGTAAGACTACGGAATATGTATAGGGCAGAAGGGGAATACCAACTACCACCAAACTCATAGCTTACAAGACAGCTGTAATATCACTTATTTATGCCTGTGAAATATGGACACTATAGGCCAGACACGGTAGAATACTCCATTTTTTCAACCTAATCTGCGTTCATAAGATCAATCAGTAAATAAACCCGTTACCCGTCAGGGTCGTAGGGGCACCACATTAGATTCTTCAGCACACATAGTCCTCCAGCGATTTCTTTCGTCAACGATGCGGATGAATGAGGAAAAAGTTTGTCCTGTCTATCTCTAGATGTTGTCTGTCCATTCCTTGATGTTGTCTGTCCATTCCTTGATGTTGTCTGTCCGTGTCTTTATTTGCCCTCCTCAGCTTCTCTTTCTCCCCCTCTCCTTTTTTACCGATACGTTTGAGCATTGTTGTTTATTCTCTGTGAGATACTTAACATTCATTAGTGGGATAAAATACTGGAAAGTGAAGCACTGACGAAATATTAATATTTAAGCATACATACAATGTTGATGAAGGCGCAGACACGCTGGGCAGGGCACATGATCCACGTAATAGACCATCGTCTACCAAAAGCATCTTATATGGAGAACTGGAGGACACAAAAAAAACCGTTTTAAAGACACTCTTAAGACATCACTGACTCACTTCATCATAGACACAAATTTATGTAAGTTGCACAAAAAAGATCCACCGGTATCACAGTATCAAGAGTGGCGCATCAGATGCAGAGAACCTGAGACATCATGATGTGCAACAAAAAACGCGCTAGAAAAAAGACAGGGGTTGATCTATGTCCCACAGTCTCCTCCCACAAATGCTCAGTGTGCGGTAGACAATTACAGATTCGCATATGACCAATTAGTCACAGTTGGACACACCGCAGGCATCATAATATTCATGCTAGCTGAACGGACCTGGCTTCAAATCCCGTCTGCTGCCTCGAAGCGTCTTAATTGTGTTATTCTTTGAAATGTTGTGTAGTGCAGACTTGTTCAAATCGGAGGTAACTGTTCAGTCCACGGCGAAATATGGATAACGCTGGACAACACACTTGTTAACATCCACTTATTGGAGTCCTTTCTTGACCTATTAACAACACGCCTAACACAATCATATTGCATGCCACTATGAGAGTCTACTTCGTTCTTTTTATTGATTACACGTGTGTACCTTCTCGAACTTACACGCAATGATAGATCAAAGAATTCATTCAGTTATAAAAACTGGACATGATACACAAATGTAAAGTATATATTTATTTAACCTAACCAAATTTAACATCAAATGCAAAACATGGCATTATTACGTTAGATGGATAATCAGATAATTGCATTTGTTTGAGGGCAAAGCTAGTGAAACGTGCTAAAGTTTGCTGTGGTTCACTCTCGGGAATGAAACATGAGTTGTTCGCCCAGTATTTAAACATCACCTTCATGAAGGCATAAAGTTCAATTCTACCGTCGTGCGTTTCTTTTCTTATACTCAAGATTTTATGTGTTGAAATGTTGACAATTGCAGTATCTAGTTATTTTTATAATTGTACTTTTGTAATGTGATTTCTTGATGAAGAAAAGTCTCACGACAGTGCTTGTCTATTCTCTAACATCACGGTGTATTTGATTATTGCAAAAATGACTATAAATATCGTGTAATCAAAGGTGTCTGTTGGTAACCAAGTGTGGTAGGGTATTCACATATGCGCCATCTTACCGCGACAAATCACAAGAACTATATTTTATCTAAATCTTCATAATGTAATCAAATTTTATATCCCCTTTTCTTTGACCTGTGATGCGTTCGATCTCACCATCAGCACTGTGAAGACATTAGTAATTAGTCAGGTGTCCCCTACACAGAACCAGTAATCACAGTAAAGGGACAACAACTCAATACTGCAAATACGTTTGTATTTCTCGGCAACGCCCTATCGCAAACTTCGATAATTGGCGAGAATGTTGCCCTGTGTATTGACCACGCCAGTGCGGCATTCGGGAACCTACGTGTCAACGTCTAGATCAGGCGTGGTCTCAGTTTGACAACTAAATTGGATGTGTACCGAGCAGTGGTTCTACCAATACTGATTTATGCTGTGTCATTCTGGACTGTGTATGCGAGACACGCTCTTTCCATCTTCGGTACCTAAGAAACCTCATGGGAGTACGTACGCTGGCAGAATCGAGTACCAGACACGGAAATCTTTCAAAAGTCCCGTACAAAAAGCATCCATGCCCAGCTAACTAGGTGCCAACTCCGCTGGATTGGCCACATCGTCCGTATGCCAGACAAGCACCTTCCAAAGAGATTATTATATGGGGAGATGTGCGATGGTAAACGTTCAAGCGGACGGCAGAAAAAGCGCTTCAAGGATCACCTAAAAAACTCAAGCACTGCAGCATCGATCCTAGCTCCTGGGAGACTACAGCACGTGATTGCTCAGCCTGATACACCCAGATCACTTCTGGCATCACTAAATTTGAAAACGAAAAAACACTCCGGGCAATTTGGAAGCAACGAAAGCGGAAGGAAAAATCAAAAACTCTCCTCCAACTCTACACTTCTGTATGCACTGCAATAGAACTTCCCTGGCACGAATCGGACTCATCGGGCATTTACGAACTCAAACCAAATTAGACAATCACAAATGTTTTGTTGTTTTCTACTTGCTCATCACATTTATTGTTTTTCATGTCATGCTCATCTTCGCTTGCGATGGAGGAACATCAATCAATCATCAAATTATATATATACATATGTTAATATCACAAGTATGTTGTAGTTTTGTTTGCATGCACAAGTGACATTTTGTTTGTATTACACAACTGACAATTTTTTGTGGTGTTTTGACAGGTGCTTGTCAAACGAGATGCTTTCACACGTGTACCTGTTTTGCCCTTTCAAAAACTGAACTGCAGATTTTCATATTTGTTCAACCTAAAGTCTGCAGTTGATGAGAAGGTTATATAGTCCACTAAAATTCATAGTTAAAACAGTGCACATAAACATTGGACTTAGTGCTACAGTGTACTGATTAGTTTGGAATGGCATCCACAAAAGTAACTTTCGTCACAGGTACTGCTGAGGTCAGGAGAAAAGGTAAGAACTATCATGCTTCGTCACATTGGATGAGTGGATAAATGAGCGTTTACAGGAGTTGATTTGGTTGATTTATCATCCAACGATCAGTTCCTGGAAAGTTATAGGCACGTGAATGCATCGGGTTTCAACCTTCATAATTGATCCTATTTGATTTTTCCATGATTATCCTTGGTCACTTTGTGTATACTTAGAGTGGACAGTCAATGAATGTAATTGGAAAAGTCAAATAGCATCACGTTTGCAGGAATAAACCCATATGAGTCCACATGATTGTATATTTGATGAGGGACTCGGTTTACGTGTATTCACATGTGATTATATATATATATAATGTGTGTGTGTGGTTTGTATATGTATGTGTACGTGCGTATGTATATATGTGTGGTTTGTATGTGTACGTGCGTGTCTTTCTCACAAAATTGTATAGGAAAGTGAAATGATAGTCAAAGTTTGTCACCATTATAGTGAAGATGGACTGATAATCTAGTCAATGTGTGTGTCACAATACTTTAAGGAGACAGTAGACTGATAATCTAGTCAAAGTGTGTGTCACAATACTTTGAGGAGAAAGTAAACTGATAATCTAGTCAAAGTGTGTGTCACAATACTTTAGGGAGAAAGTAGACTGATAATCTAGTCAAAGTGTGTGTCACAATACTTTAAGGAGAAAGTAGACTGATAATCTAGTCAAAGTGTGTGTCACAATACTTTAAGAAGAAAGTAGACTGATAATCTAGTTTATGTTTTGCGTGTACTGTATTCACAAGTGTGACTCTGCTACACAAGTTTAGTATTAACGTAAAAACGTCAACTTCGATTGTGTTCATTTACAACAGTGGGCGATATTCCTCGTCAGAAAATTGACGTTTATTCAGTATGGTCAATCTTATTTGTGCCAGTTCTTCAATACTTTATATAGTTAGTACTTAGTTTGTACTTTATATAGGAACTACTTAGTATCAACTATAAATATCCATCACAAAATTACTGGACTCTTAGTGTCGCTAATAAATTTTCCACTTAAAAAACTGGACTATGTCTCTATAATACATAATTTTCCTGACATAAAATTGCTTGTCTCTAACTTTGCATGGGTGAATAATAAATGTTCCAGTCTTGACTATTACTCAGTGTGATAAGTGAGTTTCTCTGGTATCTGCACGCTTTCGATTTATCTATCTATTCGCTAAACCCTTTGTTGCATTTCAGTATTATGAGTTTTCTAGAGATGGCACTCGTGTGTGCTGAGTATATTGTGGAATTTGTCGCCTCTTTTGTTTCGGTGATCCATCGTTTTTGTAGGTCTGTGTAGCATATGTTGCTGTGATATGCTTTTTGATTAGATTCTTTGTGGTTGGTCAAGTACGGAAAACCTGTTTACTTGTGTTGCAAAGCGATTCCGTGCTGTAAGAACAGATCTGGTTCAATTCCCGTCAGCTGTAAGAATTATTTTCAATTAGCATCATGCTTCCTACTTGAATTTACTTGTTCTTGATTAGAAACAAGCGTCACATCATTAAGGACATTCCCATATATGCTCTGCTTGCCGTTCCATCAGCCATCTAAAAGTGTATACGGTCAGTGACCCAGTCAGTTGCTGATTACACGTTCTTCTGATCTTTCCGGAGAGGGAGCACTTTCTCCCATCGCCTTTAGTCACTCCCATTTCCACTATTCTGAGAATATGTACATTGTCTCGTTTAATTTCCTCGTTTTCTCGTAGGGTATCCATGGCTGCTCTAATCAATTCAATCCTGTCTCTTATCTCGGTGCCGTTCACCAAGGCTTTACTAGCGGACTCTTTCGTTTCCCCTGACTCCAGCATGACCTGGACAGTAGATTCATGTAATGCTCTGCGCGTTGTGTAGAAGAGTGACCCATTCAGTTCTGGTCATACACTCTTCTATATTGCGCAGCATACTTTGAGAGTCCGATAGAATAATTAAGTTTGTTGGTGGTTGCGTAGCCAGCCAAGTAAGTGCTGCTGTCACTACTTCTATTTCCATTCTCATACTCGATGTTGTAGTGGGGCACGCAGCTGAGGTCTCAGCTTATTTCTTGCTATTTTGATAAGACACGAAACCCCAACCACGCCTGTTTGTTTCTTGTGTTACTGAGCCGTCTGTGTAAATTATCATATCGTGTGGCTTCGAGCGCTGCAGTATGAGTTCGTGTATGATTTCCTCTGTTCTGTTGGCAGCCCAGTCACGTCACTCTTCCCATCTGTGTCACAACTATTGTCAATAATTTTCTCTCTTTTCCAAATGTCACCCATTCACAACCTCTTCCGACTACCTCCAGCTTACAAACTCTGAGTAGGGTATATTCTGCTACTGCCATCCAAGACCTTTGTCTCTTGATACGCATTCCTTTTCTGTTGTGTAGAGATTGATGTAAGAGGTGGTGATCATTATTGGCTATCTTGAAGTATTCTTTAACCTGAGCTATTTTATGTCTTGCTTTGATGCTCGGTAGGTTTAGGAGAAACCTCATGGTCGCGATAGGTGTATCTCTTTTGCATTCTAGGACAGCTGTCATGGCCTCGTTTTGAACTCTCTCCAATCTATTCAACTGTCACAGCGTAAGTAAACCTAACTCATAGTCCAACACAGATAATACCACTGCCTGCATCATCTGAAAAAGGGTTCGCTGAGGCATCTCTGCAGATGCCATGATTTTGACTGCACTGACACCCTTCCTAGCTTTCTCAATGTCATTGTCCACATGTTTCGCGAAAGATAAACTTCTATCAAAAATGATGCCTAGATATTTCATAGTCTGCTCCCTGTCAATGTTGATGTCCAAGCAGGTGGCTGCTGTTACTGTGTCTGTGACCATGTTGATGTCCAAGCAGGTGGCTGCTGGTACTGTGTCTGTGACCATTTTGATGTCCAAGCAGGTGACTGCTAATACTGTTTCTGTGACCATGTTGATGTCCAAGCAGGTGACTGCTAATACTGTTTCTGTGACCATGTTCATGTTCACATGTTGTGGTATGCTGTCTGATGGTAGTCTGCTGATGTACGCACACCAATTGATCTTTTGTCACTTAATATATTCCAAAATTGGGGTAGTGCCGGTTCTTTGTCTAATGTCCTCATTCCACACTCTGTCTCTTAGCGATATTCCTAGGATTCTGCGCAAGCATGCTATTTCAGCTGTCACAAGTTTACGTTTGTCTTGTGATGTCATTGTTCATGTTTGGCATTGGTAGCAAAGTTTTTGCATAATAATAGTTTTGAATAGTGTTATTTTGGTGTTGAAATCTATATTTTTTGTTTCTGAAGACTGGTGTCATTTGCTCTAGGGTCGGCAGGCGGCGTGTCTGTTTGTCGACGGACCGACGGGCGAACAGAGATGTTCCTTCGGCACCGAAAACGGTGCCTAAGATAGAAACGAGAACTCTCCAGTTCGAACGATGTGATGCTACCCTTGTAATTCTCGCATGTTGTTGAGTCCCATAGTCATACCCCCTTGGATGGTTGTTCTGCGAAGAATCTTTCTTGGTTTTCCTCATTTTCTTTTGCCATCTGGTACCCATTTCAATGCTAGTAGTGGCAGTCTATTTTCATACAAAGTATAAGTCCATGACTTAAATCTTATTGTTGTAGAAACATATTGATGTTGGTGTCTTCTCTTACTTGCATGTTTGACTTGAATTCTTCTGAAACAATATTTAAGAGTTTTCTAAAACATTTATTTTCAAATGAATTTAATTTCTTCTCCAGTGGCTTTGTTATCTTCAAATTTTCGGTATCATATGTTTATATTGTATACCTAGACATAATTATTCTTTTAGGTGTCTCTTCTGCAGGAAGTGTATGAGCGGTCACATATCTTTTGTCTATTTATACATCTCCCTCTGTTCCAGCTCTATGTCGAAAAGGGGAGTCGATGTCGGTCCATGTCATGCGATTAATTAGAGGTGGCTATAAAATAGATAGATGAATAATTAAACCAGCAGGCTGAAAATAGCGAATTAATTGTGTAATTGATGTCGCAATAGTCGAAATAATTAAGGATTAATCAACCCTCCAAAAAAGGATGGGCGCTATCATCATAATATGTTTGCATTCGAGGGCTGTTCACTTAGTTCGAGAGACATTTTTTGAAGATTGAGAAGATAGACTTATGACTAGTCGATTCTATCTTCTACAAGGCAGTTCCCCTGTGATTGTGTATACTTTTCCATTGTTCAAACTATTAAAGGTAGCACCTTTTGGAATAGGTATCAGTTGTCTCGTCACGTTTGTTTGAATCTCCCCGCTTTCATCAAATCAGGATCTGTCATTGTTCTCAAAAGTTACGGGAACAAGAAAAAGTCACACTGAGCAAGATCAGGTAAGTATGAAATTGCAGTAGCAATGGAATATTGTTTTCCGTCAGAAACGCGCTCGTAGTGATAGTCCTGCATGAAGGAGCATTTTTAGGATGCACGATCCAATTTTTCTACAAAAGGAAAAATTGGCACACGAAAACTAGGGAAATGCATATACGGCCCCGATGGTGGCACCAAGGTTTCACCTTTACTGTTAAGCGTTGGGGTGGAATATTTGGTTTTCGTTCGGTGGTCAGATGTGCCGCCTCGATTGTGCTATATCCATGTTTGTTCAAAATATCTTTGATGCTATGTATATCCATTTTTTGCTAAGTCTCCCCCCTGGCCCTGTAACCGGGTTGTGTTTTATTATATGCTCCTGTGGGGAGGTTAGGTGTATTCAATTCTCATAGGGCTTCCAAACCATTATATTTGCTCTCTCTCTCTCTCTCTCTCTCTCTCGATATATTCAATATATGATATAGTCTTTTCTATTTCTGATATTGTCATTTGTAACCTGTTGATGCCAGTCTAGTGATAAAAATAATTCCGACAGCCTTTCTTAAGCATATCATTTAGTAACATGTTATTAACTTTCTCTGTGTGAAGATGTTATTGTCCCAGTCCAAGATTGGTAATGATAACAGAGCAAGCCCGTATATACGTTGGGGTTGGGGGGGGGGAAGAGAAAAGCATGACTTTTAGCATCAGAAGTGCTTATGCTCTCAAATTTTTCAGAAAAAATCTTAAACTTATCACGAAAAAGAGGTAAAGATAACGTATATTGACGAATATTCCCTTCCTAGATGAGGGTCTTCCCCCCCCACCCCACAATACTGAAGACATATCTACTGATCTATAACAACAGTGTTGTTTAAAAATAATCCTATAATGTATTGTTTGATTTCGAGCATTGGATGATTAAGTAGTGATAAACGCTGTGAAGTATGCAATCTAGAATTCCGTTCACTGTGAAAATAGGACCTACTTTCTAGATATTAGAATTTCGAAACTGGTTTCACTTTGATACATGTAATATTTATTTGTGTGTTAAGTTATACGGGTTTGTTGTTTTTCTGATTTTCATAGCTTTTGTCGTTTGTAATACTCATTTCATTTTGTACTCATTACAAGTTGTTATAAGCAAATTGATATGTTGTAGTTGATATTTGTCTTCATAAAAAGAGCTTAGTAATTAAAGTAATTAAATGTCATGTTCCAAAGTAATTATTTTTTTTGGAACTGATACTATTTTCTACTTACACCGTCCAACAATTAAATAATGGAAGTAATTTAACTATGGCCAAGATAAAAACGCTATCCTTGAATCAAAGCACGCAATCCAGACAACATAAATCTATGATCTGTCAACATAAATCTATGATCTGTCAAATTTCAACACCTGACTGCAGGCATACACAAATAGCCTAACATTGTGTTTGACTAGTAAGAGTATGTACGTATGCAATATGGTGCGAAGAGCTAACATTAAATTATTTTTTTAAATCGGAAAATGTGCTATTGAGATAGTTGAATTGATGAGACAAGTTTATGGAGATCAGTTGAATTGATGAGACAAGTTTATGGAGATCAGTTGAATTGATGAGACAAGTTTATGGAGATCAGTTGAATTGATGAGACAAGTTTATGGAGATCAGTTGAATTGATGAGACAAGTTTATGGAGATCAGTTGAATTGATGAGACAAGTTTATGGAGATCAGTTGAATTGATGAGACAAGTTTATGGAGATCAGTTGAATTGATGAGACAAGTTTATGGAGATCAGTTGAATTGATGAGACAAGTTTATGGAGATCAGTTGAATTGATGAGACAAGTTTATGGAGATCAGTTGAATTGATGAGACAAGTTTATGGAGATCAGTTGAATTGATGAGACAAGTTTATGGAGATCAGTTGAATTGATGAGACAAGTTTATGGAGATCAGTTGAATTGATGAGACAAGTTTATGGAGATCAGTTGAATTGATGAGACAAGTTTATGGAGATCAGTTGAATTGATGAGACAAGTTTATGGAGATCAGTTGAATTGATGAGACAAGTTTATGGAGATCAGTTGAATTGATGAGACAAGTTTATGGAGATCAGTTGAATTGATGAGACAAGTTTATGGAGATCAGTTGAATTGATGAGACAAGTTTATGGAGATCAGTTGAATTGATGAGACAAGTTTATGGAGATCAGTTGAATTGATGAGACAAGTTTATGGAGATCAGTTGAATTGATGAGACAAGTTTATGGAGATCAGTTGAATTGATGAGACAAGTTTATGGAGATCAGTTGAATTGATGAGACAAGTTTATGGAGATCAGTTGAATTGATGAGACAAGTTTATGGAGATCAGTTGAATTGATGAGACAAGTTTATGGAGATCAGTTGAATTGATGAGACAAGTTTATGGAGATCAGTTGAATTGATGAGACAAGTTTATGGAGATCAGTTGAATTGATGAGACAAGTTTATGGAGATCAGTTGAATTGATGAGACAAGTTTATGGAGTTCAGTTGAATTGATGAGACAAGTTTATGGAGATCAGTTGAATTGATGAGACAAGTTTATGGAGATCAGTTGAATTGATGAGACAAGTTTATGGAGATCAATCACAGGCGTCACTAGGTCGTTAGCGTGCTGCGGACAGCACCTGGTGACAGCATCACATGGGGATGACACCAAAGTACAAAATATTACTGTCTATGATTCTGTCACTATATGAAATTACTCCTCGAGATAACTGTCAAGTGTAAACATTTGCAACAATTCACAGATTAGTACAAGAAAAACCAACTTTACAAATGAACAGATTGGGTGCAGTTTCGCACAGTTAACTGACGACTAACCTACAATAGTTTGTTTTGCTTTGTTAGTGTAAAGTACATTTTATTATTATCTATAGGTGTGTAGTTGTGACAAGACGGCGCCTCGGTACTTTGGTTTAGTGTCAGAGCACTGCCCCTGCACTTTTTTCTAGCAACTTTTTTTAAAAGACAAGTTGAATTTGACTGATCTGGTAAATTTTTGTGAAGACACCTTATTTTAGAAGACGAATCGCCCTGCCATTTTTGTGTTAGGACTGCATCCATGATGATCTAAATATAATTGTCTATCGCCTCTGTAATTTCCACAAATAATACTTTCCCGTGTGTCATTTTTGTTATTCTCAGATATTTTTTAATTCACATAATACAACAAATACATGCACACGTATAAATGTCATACTTAAATAACGTGTAAATTTAAAGGTTTTAAGTTTCGGTTTTGAGTAAAAAGGAAAATGAAAAGTTATATTATTTAACTCGTGACGTGACGTAAATTCTAATTTTTAAATTTTTATGACAACGATTTAAAGAAGAAAAATTTCAAAGGTTATCCCGTTTACGATCAGATATTAGTAAGTACGTTTGCTGTTAATAATTACCAAATAATTAATGAAGGTTGTTAAATAATGCTAATAAATAACATGGATTAATGTGATTCTGTCATTTTTCTGTGTAAAAAAAATTTCAAGGGAGGGAGTGGTGAGGGGATGACACCATATTTTACCGCTCTGGG
Source organism: Meghimatium bilineatum (assembly GCA_034231615.1). Classification (NCBI taxonomy): domain Eukaryota; kingdom Metazoa; phylum Mollusca; class Gastropoda; order Stylommatophora; family Philomycidae; genus Meghimatium; species Meghimatium bilineatum. The sequence continues at coordinate 32,991,855 of CM067316.1, read as the reverse complement.
TGTCACCAACCCTGGCGACGCTTCTAGGATCAATGTTTATTTCGTGCACATATTTAAGTGGTATACAAGATTTCTAACAGGAGTGGGAAACGTTTACAGATGAACTAGGCCAGGACCTCACATTTCTGTTCATAACGATGAACTCATTAAGTTCCTGATCATATTCCATTGCTTTAAATGTTTTCATTGTCAATGGGGGGCATTTATGCAGCTATATTCTCTTATGGTAAACGGAGCATCTATGCAGCTATATTCTATCATGGTGAACAGGGCATCTGGGCAGCTATATTCTATCATGGTGAACAGGGCATCTGTGCAGACATATTCTATCATGGTGAACAGGGCATCTGTGCAGCTATATTCTATCATGGTAAACAGGGCATCTGTGCAGCCATATTATATCATGGTGAACAGGGCATCTGTGCAGCTATATTCTATCATGGTGAACAGGGCATCTGTGCAGACATATTCTGTCATGGTGAACAGGGCATCTGTGCAGACATTCTGTCATGGTGAACAGGGCATCTGTGCAGACATATTCTGTCATGGTGAACAGGGCATCTGTGCAGACATATTCTGTCATGGTGAACAGGTCATCTGTGCAGACATATTCTATCCAGAATCAAATTGTGATGGAATTAATTGCATATCTACAGTGTCTTAGCCTAACAATATTATCTTTGCATATGTTTCCTATAAGGCTGAATAACGAAATACCTCTATATGTTTGATATTCTTCTTTATTTTTTTTAAAAAACCAATCATGGAGAACTGCTATGTCTGTCATGCTACAATAAATATTACAGCTATTACGGTTGTCCATCATCTCAGCATTGAGGAAGTCTTACTAAAATGAAAACTATTACAATTGTCCATCAAAGCTACGGAAAAGTTTTACAAAAATAATAGCTATTACGAGTGTCCAAGATCGGAACATCGGAGAAGTCTTAAAAATGTTAACTATTTCGGGTGTCCAACATCTGAGCATCGGAGACGTCTTACAAAATTGATTGCTATTACAGCTGTCGAACATCGGACATGTCTTAAACAATGTTAGCTATTACGGGTCCAACATCTGAGCATCGGAGAAATCTTCATCATCATCAGGTGCCATGCCGGCTGGCGTAGACGATCATGACTCTCCACAGCTCTCTATCTCCAACATTATGTATTAAGATCGTTTTTGTTTCCCTGCCGGCCAGGTTTCAAACTAATATTTTCTCACGTTGTCGCCCTCTGTCTCTGTTGCTTTCAATCTTGCCTGTTGTGACTATGTTCTCCAAACCTTCATGTCTCACGCAGTGGCCAAAAAAAAAATGAAGATTGTCTTTTTCTTATATTATTAATTAAGGTCCGTTTCACATTTGACTCTTTCAACACTTCCACATTTCTCCATATGGAGAAAGCTTACGTCTGTCAAAAGAATCTTTCTTGGACATACACTTCTTCATCTTCTGTGGTTATTCTCAAATTACTGCAGCTTGGCGGGTTGTTGTTCTTAGAACATAATGAATTGTATCACGGTTTACAGCCTAGTTGTGTTATCTGAGCCATTCGTCCCGTCACATCCGTTTTCAGCATTACTTATAGATCACGTTGACCCTTTATGGGATTGTACAACAAAGTCCACCTTGAAATGATAGTTAATCATTTTTTACATCGTGATCAACACGGCCCGGTGTTGCAGTTCCTTTTCCCCCCTTCTTGACCACTTCAACGCAGTGGTCAGAGGCTTACACAACTTTGATAACTGGTATATTTCTGACTACTGTTTTCTGCCAGTATATGCGATATAATTCTTTGCTCGTGTGTATGTATGCAAGTGCACTTTTGAAACTACGCAAAAGAATGGGAGAAGTATGCATGCTACCTGTGCCTCACTTGAATTATCTCTACCTGGGAATCCGCTTCTTATGTTTAGAGTTGATCCGTTGCCAATGTATTACGTTTATATGTATAAATAGTCTCCTCTTCTTTCTCTCTGTCTACCTCTCTGTATTTAATGAACGCCTCGCACGTCATGTAACTTTTTTGAAGTTCGTTCCGAAGTAAGACTAGAGAGATATGGATATAAATATAAAAAGAAAAAAAAAGGTGGGAGACCACTGTTCTCAAATAAACATATGTACACATTAGTTTAGCATGATCACGCCGGACATAGTTCACACACAACACACATAAATGTTATCATTGTTTCATGGAAAATTTGCAACTCTATAGACGAAGATGTTAACTCTCTCACAGAAGCCATGATAGAAGCACTATTAGAATCAGCAACAGAAACATTAGGGACAAGAAGAATAACACGCAAACCTTGGGTAACAGACGGAATTTTAACATTATATGTCGAACGAAGGGAAATGAACAAAATTAAGAAAGAGGTCACTGAAATGGCATATCCATATGTGCAGATAGTCGTCATGGGGAGCCGAAGTCTTCTTTCTTTTACTAACTTCTGATGTCGCTGTCATAGTACAGTCTTGGTTTTCTTGTATTTCTCTGATGTCATCTAACCATCTTTACCTGGGTCTTCCCCTGTTTCTCTTTTCAGATGATATTTTATTGAATGTTAACGATGGAATGCGATCTGGTTCCATTCTGATTAGGGGAAAAAATTTGATCTTTTGTATGTCTATGTATTCTTTGCAAGATGTTGTTTTCACCAGATGTCTTATAGTATAATTAATAATTGTTTATTCTGTCTCGTTTTGTTTACCACCACCAATTGCTGTTCTCAAGCACTTCATTTTGCATACATCGATTTTTTGTTAGTTTCTCTGTCAGGGTTCAGGCCTGGCATTGGTAGCACAGTGTCGACATGATCACTGTGTAAACTTTCTTTTGGAGATTATGTCGATGTTCTGGTGTTTTAGCAGTGTTGCTAATTGGTATAAAATTGCATTTGCTTTCTGACATTTTGTCTCTATTTCTCTATCTAGTCTCCCGTTTTCTGAGAACACGCTGCAAAGATACTTAAATTCCTCTACTTGGTTGAGTTTTGTGTTGTCTATATATATTTTTAGTAGCACAAAACTGAACCAAGTAAAGGAATAGTTTGGCAGGTTAATGTCGGAAAATAATCAAAAATATCAGAAAAAAATGAAATAAGCAAAAGAAGGATGGCTAGAACAACAATAGGAAACCATCAATGCAGGATTGAAACATAGAAGTAGTAAAGATAGCATATGACACACTAAGAAAGATAACACAACGAAAAAGAGCAAAGATAACTTCTATTGGAGACAAACTTGGAAAGATGCTCAATGAAACAACAGATATACTCAACAGATGGACAGAGCATTGCAAGGAGCTTTATAACTGCAAGTGTGATCCTGATTATATTATATTCGAGAATTATGAACTAGGCAACTGAGAAACAAAGAATGACTGATGATAGTTATCATTTAGTTGGGCCAGGAGAACTACAAGAGTTATCAGTAAGTATATATATTAGGTGAGATATTCTTTCCAGAACGCAATCATTATTGATCTTCTGAACTCTTTGCGATTCTGGTCGAGTTGACCTGCCGCAGCAATGAGTAAGTTTGAATATTCTGAGATATCTCTATCTCTCATCGTCTTGGTCGACACTTCATCCAGGAACCATACCTTCCATTATTAATTTTTCTATGTCATGTCATGTTATATGGCTACAAATCTCAACTTTCTTATAATTTCGTTTAAGATCCACCCATCTTCATCGTTTCACATTCTTAATCTGTTTTGTTGTCATTGGTATTCTCAAAATTCTTCTGTATGTAACATCTCCATCTAAAGGCAACTATTTTCTTTGCTACTGTTTTAATAAAGTGACCATGATTGCAACCATACATTTCTACTGAAAATATAATTGCTTCAATCAGATGTAACTTAGCTTTATAGCTGTTCCTTTGTGAAATACTTTTCATTTGTGCAAGTTTGGATGTCGCTATTGAAATTATTTTCTAGATTTCTACAGCGCAATCCACTGAACTGTTTGCACCTAAATATTTAAATTGTATACCAGCTAGTGCGGAATAGAAAGGAACACAGAAAAGAGCAAGATCTTGGTTATCAAAGCCACAGAAGAAAAGGCCAACATCATGATGAAAGGGTTGTGGCAGTGAATACTTTTAAATACTTCGTATCCAGAGTATGCAGCGATGGAAAATGCAAAACAATTATAGATAAGGTTGGAGATGACTTTAGATTCTATGACTAGGCTAACCTTAATTTGGAAAAGTAACACCAGTGTTAGAGTTAAATCAACCTTCATAACTTACTAGTACTTTCTATTGTACTGCATGATTGTGAGAGTTGGGCACTCACTGCAGGCATGGAGAGTTGATTACAGTCCTTCCAAATACACGTTACAAACGGATTCTGCGAATCTAATATAGAGGCATAAGATAAATGTATAAGTGAGAAATAAAATGGAGATGTATACAGGTCTACAAAAACCATTGTTTTAATTAGTGAAACGCTGAAAACTTGCATGGTTTGGACATGTATGTTAATATGATTCCTTGTCAAAACGAAACTATATTGGAAGGCCTAGGTGGAAGACGCAGATAGTTCAAATGGTCAGAGAACACGAAGGATTAGACAATAGAGAAGAAATGATTTTTCTTCACTCGTCCGCATTTTTGAAGATAGAAATCGCTGGAGGACTCTGTGTTGATGCAATGTGGTGCCCCTATGACCCTGACGGGTTATGGGTATGTATGTGTGTCAGTGTGTGTGTACATGAGTGTATGAGCAATGATTGTGAATGTGTTTGACTGCGCGTTATATATTTCCAAATAAATACTGGAAGGAGAAGGTAAAGACAATATGTTAACGCTATTACTGGGTGGTCGGTGAGTAGTAAGCTTGCAGCCGGAAGTTGCTCGGTATTCAGTTAGCGGTTCTGTCTGCTCAGGTGTGTATACAAGGCTTTCTAGATATACATGGTGGTCGTATTAAATTTGACACGGCACGGAAGTAGGTGGCTGCAAATCCGATATCTAGATACATACATAGAGGAAGAACGGGTTCGCACTTTGGCGAAACTTGAATCAGGGTAATTGAAGCTTTGCTACCACTGGAGACACATAATAACACCCACATTTCAACCGATATGTGTTTGTGCGTGTGTTTTGTGTTTCTAGTGATTAACAAAGCTTCATTATTCTGTTCCAAGTTTCACCTGGTGGATGTAAGTTTTACTGCAGTGAGTATATATTATCGATGTCCATACTTAGGGGGCTTCTTCATTGGTAATTTTCAGCTGTGAGCCAGTTTTCAATATTATAATTAGAACACGTTATACAACTTCTCTAAGATAGTTTTGTGCACTGATCTCTCAATCAATCAAGTGCCATGCCCAGTGACGTAGGCGATCATGCTTCTCCACAACTCTCTGTATCTTTTGTTGTAAATAAGTTCATTTGGTGACTTTGTGTCAAACCCATCGAGTGACATCTCATCCAGAAATTTCTTTGTTTGTCTTATTTCGTCTATCTCTTCTCACCTTGATCTTTTCCTTTTACTTCCAAATGTTCGCCCGTGTGTTGCCGGGTCCTGAAAAGGGAGCAAAGAATAGCAACACTGGTTACCTTCCACGCATATCGTAAAAGGCGACTAAGGAGGTTATGGGATGGATTTGGCTGTCCCATCCCATATAGGGGCAGTGACCCAAGGCCATGCTGAAGTCGGATGTGTCATGCCGAAAGGCGCAGATATCGCAGCAATGCTGTAAACCATGACACAACGCATTCCGTTCTCTGGACTGCAACCTGCTAATCTGCAGGAGTTTGAGAACGAACGCAGAAGAAGAAGACTACCAAATGTTCAAGTGTTACGTTCCCCATCACATGCCGTAAAAATCTTGATTGTCTGCTTCAATTTTTTTTGCTATAATTTGTTGTTTTACCCCAGCATTTCTGAGAACGTCTACATTAGCTTTATTGGCTATTCATGGCATTTTCATCATTCTTTTTTAAAACCACATCTCAGTTGCCTCCAGCGTATCTTTGGAAATTGTGTTTGCTGTCCGTGCTTCGTTTCCATAAAAAAGGATTGGATCAATATAACATCATAGTATCCAAACTGCGTATACATTGATATTGCTACATTGCATAGAATGTTTCTCATTTTTTGAAATGTTGATTTGGCCTGTTCTTGATATCATTTGAGCACCTGCCATATTATGTTAAAATGATGCCAAGCTACTTGACTTTATCCAAAAAAGTTCACGTTATCCGCTTGATTTAATTTTGCATCATTTACTAGCAATACTGCATTTTGGTGGTGTGTACTTCTTTGAAACAACCATTACTTCTGTTTTATTCTGGTTTAGACTGATGCATTTGTTTTCACTTTCTCGTACTACCATGTCTAGCAGAGTTTGAAGTTCTTGTCCTCACAGTATCACACGCCTTGCATATCAGAGCTTGAAGTTCTTGTCCTCACAGTAACACGTACCTTGCATATCAGAGCTTGAAGTTCCTGTCCTCACAGTATCACGTACCTTGCATATCAGAGCTTGAAGTTCTTGTCCTCACAGTATCACATACCTTGCATATCAGAGCTGAAGTTCTTGTCCTCACAGTATTACGTACCTTGCATATCAGAGCTTGAAGTTCTTGTCCTCACAGTAACACGTACCTTGCATATTTCACCTTCTCGTACTTCCGTGTCTAGCAGAGCTTGAAGTTCTTGTCCTCACAGTATCACGTACCTTACATATTTCACTTTATTTACTGGAGACATCAAGTATACGCAAACCGACAACGGATTTGTCGCACCAGCCTAGATGAGTGACACAGTGTGGGTCAGCACGCAGGAGTACTCTAGAGAGGTACTTCGTAAATACTGTATAAAAAAATATCGGTTATTTTTGGTAACAAGCGACCTTATATGTGATATCCATGTAACGTGCATATGTCTATGGTTGTAAATAATATGCATCGATATTTCCTTTTCAGTAGCATTATTATATGTTTAGCTGGAGCTTAGTTAGTTTGTTCCTTTCGTTCCGCAGGCCGCACATAGGGCAGATGTTGTGATTCATCATGTGTTGCTGTCCACTGCCTGCAGTTTTAGTAGTTCTTGTAGGTCTTGCAGCCAGTTATTTCCCCTTCTTTAAGTATGGTGTTCTTTAGGGTTGCATTATGCGTTTCTCGTTTTCTTTTACCCTCAAGTGTCCACATAAGTGCTTGTTGGTTTATTCGTTTTCATCTAGTCTTAAGAGGTGACCCAGATATTTCCATCTGGGTTTTCTTACGATGTTTGAAACATATTCTTGGTGTGTTTTGTATTTAAAATCACTATTTGTGACGAAATTGCTCCATTGTATGTTCCTCAGTTTCCGGAGTCATTTGTTTTAGAAGCTGTTTAATTTTTGGTTTGTTGCTTGAGTTGACTTCCATCTATCACTATCTATCTATCTATATATCTATCTATCTATCTATCTATCTATCTATCTATCTATCTATCTATCTATCTATCTATCTATCTATCTATCTATCTATCTATCTATCTATCTATCTATCTATCTATCTATCTATCTGTCTGTCTGTCTGTCTGTCTGTCTGTCTATCTATCTATATATATCTATCTATCTATCTATCTATCTATATATATATATATATATCTAATCTACCTACCTACCTATCTATTCGCTAAACCTTTTGTTGCCTTTCAGCGTCAGGAGTAGAAGAGTTTTCTGTAGATGGCCATGTTGTGTCCTGAGTATATTGTGGAGTTCGTCGCCTCTTTTATTCCGGTGGTCCATCGTTTTCGTGGTCGACCTCTAGGTCTGCCTTCACTGTATCTGTGTAGCATAGTTTGCTTTGCTATGCTGTTTGATGGTAGTCTGCTGATGGGTGCAAACCATTTTATCTGTTGTCTCTTAATATATTCTAAGATTGGAGTGGTACCGGTTCTTTGTCTAATGTCTTAATTTCTCACTCTGTCTCTTAGCGATATTCCTAGGATTCTGCGTACTTATGCCATTTCAGCTGTCACAAGTTTACGTTTGTCTTGTGCTGTCATTGTTCATGTTTGGCATTGGTAGCAAAGTTTTGACACAATAATTTTGAATAGTGTTATTTTGGTGTTTAAATCTATAATTTCTTTCTGAAGATTGGTGTCATTTGTCCTAGGGTTTGACAAAGTATGCTTTACTACATCTAATTGTGTATTTCTTTGCTGCTGTTGCCGTCTGTTGTTATATTGCTTCCTAGGTATGTGAATTTTGTCACTTGCTTAAGTCTATTGTAACAATATAAATGTTGGTGTTTCTTTCTGTTCTTCCGATCGTCATTACTTCGGTCTTCTCTATATTTATCTTCATGTTAAAGGTTTGGCATGTTTGGTGTAATCTGTCTACTTGTCTTATAGTTGTTCTTCTGCTGATTCTAATAGTACTTTGTCGTCTTTAAATAGCAATTCGTTTAAGCGATCCTTCAAATTGTTTTCTTCCGTTGTCTTTGTTACTTTTCAGATGTGATCTATGTATGTTATGAACAATAGGAGGGATAGTACACATCCCTGTCTCACTCCCTAGTGAATGTGGAAATTATCCGATGTACCTGTGCGTGTTCTTACTGTGCAGTGACTATTGTGTATGTGCTCTGACATAGGCTTATCAGATGTTGTGGGACCGCTTATTTTTGAAGTAAAAATTACACGTTTGATCAATCAGCCACATCGAAGTAACGTGTCACGACTTATAATCTGCGACGGTCGAGGAATGTCGCCTTCTCTACTACGTAAATGCAGTGGCGACGCCTTGTTCATAACCTGAGGTTACCATGACCTTATATATTAGTTCTCTATACGTTAGTGAGCTTACTGTACAAGCGTGGCTATCGACTGTAAATGCATACGAACAGATTCAAAAGAAGCGTTCTTACGTGGTGTTTTCGTTTATTTTCCGACGTTTCGCTGCTCGACTTTGACAGGGACACAAAGTATCACAAAAATAATTAAAATCACATTCTTCTTCACCCCCACCAACCCAATGCTTGTTTTGGTTATGCTATGCTTTTGTTGTCGATAGCCTTATTTGAAGACCGCTTCAAGCTGGGTGCCACGTCCTTGAACCAATGTTCACCTAGCTATATAACTAGAAAATATATATGCATATATTTGAATAAGACCCAGTAGTTTGTTGACAACTGTTTCTGTGAGGTGACAGCTTCTCTAATTTATTCTTACATATCTAGAAAGTCGTGGTGTAAAACATGCGATTCTTGAATTTTTTCATCACTGTCGCTGCTTTAGAGTTCTTGTATTATTGTAGATACCTGTAGCATAAAATCTGATTCTAAGTATGTTGTCAATTTTAACAATATTTGTGACTAGAGGATACAGAAAAAATACACTAGACATTAATAGTGACAGTCGGATTGATTTTGTTTGCTCGTTAAACAAGGATTGCAGCTTTCTTTTACCGAGGCACGACTTTTTCAACCCAAGTCCGAATCTTTTTGTATAAAATAATAGATATCAGAAGAAAATATAGATATATTCGAAACGGCTTACTTACCACAAATAATTACAGCCATGAGATAAAATAAGAACCATGCGTTAACTCAAGACAGATTTATTCGTTTCTTAGTTACCATCGCTATAAAAAGTGTACAATAAAAAAAAACGCACGATATATCAGTTAGATTTGTGATATGATCATTGGCTAGCTCGCAAGTGTTGTTTTACGTAGGATCGGCCGTGGTGCTGCAGACCATGGTGTTGATATACAGTACACAGCGAACAGAATTATCACAGAACCAGACACTCGTAGATAAAAGTGAGTTTTTCAAATACAAATTTATGAATAAGATTCTAATAAGACCATGGGATTGTGAAATAATATTGACGCCATTATTAAATAAGATCTGCATATATCCATATAGAGCCTAGGAGTAGACAAAATATCTTTAGATATTCGTGACGGCGTAACAAGAAATATTATACCGATCCAGCTCTTTTAACATAAATGACGTATACTACGGATTTACTAAAGATATCATAGAAGAATACACACATAGTTCCATGGACTGGTTCTGAAAGGTCCTCGATATTTTGTGTTTCCAATGGTTAGCGATACTTGATTCATCATCATCAGGTAGCATATCCTGGACAGAATGTAGCCAACATCACAACCTTTCGGAACTCCTTCCGTTCTCGAACCAATCTTCCTGCTTCTGCGAATGTCATGTTCTGGTGGTCTTTGATATCTTGTATCCGTTTTCTTTGTGGCCTACCTTTGTTTCGTTGCTCTAGCATCATCCTCCCCATTACGGTCTTTTCTAGGCTGTCATGCCGTTCGATATAAGCCGAGCATATCGTAATTTTCTATCGAGAACATTGCTGTTTTCTTTTACTTTCAGTTCTCACAGAATGCCCTCATAGTGTGATTGTTTTAATCAAGTGTATTCCATTACATTGTGTTTCAAATGGGGCAGTTTTGTTTCTCACCTTATTGGTGATTGTCCAAGATTCACATCCATATGTTGCAAATGGGAATATGCAGGACGTAAGGAGAGTTTAAATATATGCTGTCTGTATATATATTATAGATCACTCTGTTCCAATTTTCTCCTGTCGGATTACAGTTTCTCTGCAGCTGTAACCTGTTATTAAAAAAAATGAAACAGTTCTGCAGGCAAATAAAGTTGCGCTCATGGAATTTTGAAACAAGATCATGCCATAAACTCTTATTATCCTATAAGATTGCAGTATATATGACCTAGTCTGTAACCTAAGCTTGTTTTATCCGCATGCCACGGTCATTAATGATAGGGAATATTGTGTTACAGGCTGATAGTTGTTACATTTTAACGTATAGGGTATTTTGTACTGTTTGTGCTACGCCTGGCATCACATTCAGACAATGTGAAGAACAATTAACTGTTTATAATGACCAAAGTCATGAGTCACAGGGAAGGAACAATTGTAGAGATTTCTACAAGCGTGTAGTAAATCTAAGGAAGTTAGTAACCACTTGTCAAACTGAAATTGGATCATCGGTTTCCGTCTCCTAATTCCAACACAAACCAGTCATATAAACCACACCAAAGTATGCTTGACGATCACAAAATATAAATTGTGACAATCATATCTTGTCAGTGCACGCCATATATCTATGTCCAATCAGCACCATCATGCATATGACAAAAACCAGTGCTCTCAAGTTTACGCGAATTGTGTAGTAGTTTGTTGAGACACACGGTCATGAACACTTTGAGGGTTTTTCTGCAAAAAGTGTTTCTTGTTATTTATCTTTATCTTGTGTCATGAACTGCTCATGTTAACGCATATAGTGGTAGTTTCATTGATTCTAAGTACATGTCTGATATGTTCCCCGTTATAACTTATTATTATTGAAGAAACCGTTGCTGTTTAATAACAGTTGGTGCTATATAGTATATGTTTCACCATTGTAGTCACAGCAAATGCATCACTCTCCTGTTTGATGGTTTTCTTTACAGACTGAGCTGTGAATGCACAAGCCCTGTGGGTTCGTCCATCACAAGTGATGATGACCATTTGTTACATCCACTTTTGAAAATTCAGTTACAATTATGTCCCTGTCAAATAGTTCGTAGACGGCTAATATGCTCGTAGATATTATAAGTTCGTATAATCTCTATATGTTTGTAGATAGTACAAGCACTACTTACGGGTCTAACAACCAAACCATGCGTGTATATAAGCATGTCCCCTTCCCTGAAATTATCGCGGATTAATGCCTGCACTTCAAACCTCAGGCTCCATCTGTTTTATTATTTTATAATGACGTTTGCTCACTTTATAAGGATGGACAGATAGAAACAAATATATAGCGACAGAATGAATAGAAAGGAAGGTATGAAAGTATTGAAATGTGTGCACAAGCAGTTGGATAAGAAGTTGCATATTAAAACGCACCGAAAGAGGTTAGTTAGTCATTGGATCATCATCACTGCAAACTAGACACGTTCATAGTTCCTCCGATCTCTCCCTGAGTGTATCCCCCATTACAATTCTACTGACAGTACCAGTCATATGGTGGTTGACCATCATTCTTCTGCGCCTTCAAAAATGTTCACGTCTAGCAACACCTCATTTCAAACCCTGATCTTTAATCCTGGCCATTGAAAAGGAGTTATCATCCACACTAGTCTCAAACTCGCGTGCTATATCTCTTAAGGAGTTCAACACGTCAGCACGATCCATTGCCCTGTGCCACAATCGCGCATAACGCCAGTTGATCTTTTTCATTGCCTCAAACACCCACATTTCTCGACACCAAAATAAATGTAACAATTTTCAGCCTCGCCTTTCTCAAGGCCTCAATCCACTGTTCGCGAACGAGACCCACTTATACCTTCCTAATCATACTCAAGTATGAGTCACTCAAGTTGCAGACCTGCGTTACCTTCTGTGTGCATACCCATTCAAATGCCATGGTCACCGCCATAGTCTCTATGGTCATGCTACTCGCAGTAACCGCAAAAGCCCCACTTTCCTCCCTGGTCGTTTTACCTGCGCACTGAGCTGTGAAAGTCCAAGCACTACGAACATGTCTAATCACAGACCCATCAGTGTATATAATCATATCCCCCTCTTTGGCATTCTCACTGACCAAAGCCTGCACTTCTTTCTCCACAGCTGTGGTACACCATTTCTGCATTCCCTACTAAGTGATATTACTACTCTCAAACAAGTTTCGAAATCTGTGGGTAGACTTTTCCATTCCGTACCTGCTGCCACATCCTGCAATCCACACACGCTTTGTATGACATCCTCAGCACGTCCCATCCACGACCTTCCTCTCTTAAGTCTGATGTCTTTAACTTTCTGTGATTTCGGAATGCAACGGGTGCTCCTTATCTGCATGTATTTGAAGGTACGCCCGTGCACGTTAATACTGTAATATGTGCTCTGCTGTTGGACAATCAAGTAGGTACCGCATAGCTATTGTCAATGTGTCTCTTGTGCATCCAAGTATGATACGCATTGCTGCATTCTCTATTCTATCCAGTTTTTCGATCCGAGTTTTGCGAAAGAGGTTAGCAGAAGTAAACGCAAATTATTATGCTGGTAACAGATGGCAAGCAGCCGACAACAATTAGAAAACATGGCCTTACCGCGAGGAAGCTGCTTTTTTAATGTCTCACTTTATTTTATTGAAGGAGACATATTGTGAACACATCCTTTGTCAATTTCACCAACGAACATTTTTACAACGATATGGTTTTTTAAGTATACAGGTTTTGTTGAAGGAATTAAATACGACTTGTGTGTGAATTGAGAAATACACCTAAGTAGGTATTTGTCTATATAATTCAGCCTATGCTATAATGTGAAATGCATTCAATCATGTGCCTACTATGTCGGTGGGAGCTTGTATAATTTACCATGAATGTAAATAATTTTATGTAGCTGAATGGTTCAAGACGTTGAGAAATTCAAATCGCTGTATGAAAACGAATGTTAGGATTATATCAGCATACGTAATCCAGAAGCTTTAATTTACATCCAGCATTACAGAAGAGTCCTAGTGGATAACATCATGATTGATTAATGGTCGCCTCTGACTGATTGTATGGGTTCATGATTGAACAAGGACGATGTTATATAGCGTAGAGTTCAACTATGTTTTGGGAAACATACTTTAAGCATGTTCAGTATGATTTATTTGTTCAGATTTGAAATTTCTATTATAAGTGAAAGAGTCGAGCTGTTTGACCCTGAATATTCGATATATAAATAAGTATTGAACCAAGGTGAACCTGTATTATGAAGATTCAAGATGTTGCAATTACACAAAATTCCTAACTTCGCTAACTAACGCGGGATCTCAACGATCATCAATTGAAATGTCGGTTTAATATAGATTTCGTTATTTAAGCAGAAATACCTGAAGGATGAGAAATGTTATAACAGGTACTTAATGGATATAATCTATCTTCACGTAATGTTCCAGAATGGAACATATATTTCATGTATCTAAACTAATTGTATTGAAAACACGCACGCACGCACACACACATACATATTCTCTTGGTGTTCAGTTATCTTGAAGGTGTTTAATAAAGCAGTAAATTATTTATTTCAGTAGAGTTTCTCGTCTTCTGTTAAACCTTATTAATTAATTAGAAGTACTCATTAACATCTCATAAGAAGGCCAAGATCACCTTATATATCAGTGAGCTTATATATAATACCATGTCTCTTTACTGGCATATAATTGGTGCAGTGTCACCTACAAGCCTATAATTGGCACTGTGTCCCATTTGTCATAGACATCCTATAATTGACACAGTGTCCTATAATTGACGCCATGGCCCTCATTTACATCGCGGCAGTAATATTCTTTGCGCTGCCTATTGAGAATTATTATCACTCGGAAGGAGGTATGGCAATCCACAGGCACACTTAACGATTCAGCTCCAGGTGCCACGTCTTCCTACATGCACACACTTCGTTTCACGTCCTCCGCCCGCCCCGTCCCGGCGTTCCTCTTTTAGTCTACCACTTTTTCACTTTCAGAGTTCTTAGCTATGATTTATAGATAAGCTCTTGTTCTGCATGCAAAGCTGTATTCTTTGGCTCCTCCGGCCAAAATGGCCTAAAATAACAGCGGTGTTTCTATCTGCTTGCCGATAAGCCAAGTTTCGGAGAGCATTTTGGCGTCACAGAGTAAAATTCGACCCATGGAAATGCTACATTGGGGCATCACCTAATATAAATAACCAAAATATCGAAAAATGTCCGACAGAATTGAAAATGTTGCAGTAACCAGAAAAATAAGCGGTAAATACGACATTATTTCTAAAGGTTACTGAATATAGCCTAACTATCAATATAAATAAATCAGAAATAACATTAAAAAAGACAATTTTCAACGTGTCGGTCCTATTGGGACCTTTGTCAAAATTTAGGTATCACCTAAAATTATTTTGTAAGGAACGGTTGAAGATGAGAGGCGGAAAAAGAATATCTTGGATTGATAACATTAAGGAATAACCCTGGCAGGATTTTTCTACACTCCCCGAATGGCTGAAGATAGAGTTGTTTGAAGGAATTATTGTGCTGTCTCCAGTGTGGCACCCCTACAACACTGACAGGTTACGTGTCTTATTATTATTATTCTGTGCTATGTAGATTGACAGCTGAGTAAGAAGCGTATGCCTCGTACTGATGTATCTTTAGTCCAGAGTGGACAACTCGTATCTACATCCTTAATGGCTCAATGTGCATGATTAGAAAAATGCAAATTGGATGCATTTACAGAATAGTGGCTTCAGGCAGTCGAGAAGTTAAATGTGTCACATTCATTATCGTCTTCTGATGTTGGTGTTAAGGACAATGAGGGAGCAGATCGGCTAGTTTGCACCGATATCGTTTCCAGTGGCAGGTGAATGGCTCGTGGGGGTATTTTGAACTCCATACAACAAACACACAAACAAATGAAGTAACTGATTATTTATTTTCCATGTCCAGAATAAAGGGACTGGGTTTGAAATGCGGCGTTGTCAATAATGAACGCTACTCTGAGCTTAGAATAATATTTGCCAGCCAACGAAGAACTGGAAATGCCAGCCATCATGTGTTAGAGGATACACTCAAATATGTTAGAGATAGGAGCAACTATGTACCGAGTGCAATGATGATGATCCGACGACTAACATATTATGTTTGTCCTTCTAGCCCAAATAAATGCAGCACATTGTATACGATAAAACAATGTATGCAATACAAGTACCGAAACATGCAACTTTTATTTCATTTTTTATTGAAGAAAACAATGAATATTGAAGTTTCAAAAGCAAAACCGTAAATTATTTAAGTAAAATGTTTAAAATTAATATATTTCAACAGTATACAACATCCTTAAATTGAAAGTTTCAACTGGGCTTAACACATCACAGTTTTCAATTCATTTTTAGCCTGTAACAAACACAAAACACGTACCAAACCTTACTGTGGAAGACACAGTTGCCTTGTAAGAATAACTAACTACCTCAATACGCAAGGGAGAATAACATACCATAATATGGTATAATATTCTATAATTTGGTATAATATTCACTTCTGTTGCACTATAGGCTAAGCACTGACATTCACCATTTTGTTGATAGTGTTAATATAACTCAGGAGGTATGCATCCAATCATTCTTTGTTAAAGAAGTGGTCATGTATATACCAATTTGTACATCTTATTCTTTCATATACATAACAAGGAATCCAACAAACATGGCAACTGGAGTTAATGGAAAAATTGGGGGGACAATGTCCTCTTCTAGCGATTGGCAATCGTCAGACGGTCATGGTAACTGGATTACCAGAACCGCGACCTCGACTACTTTTGATGGTTATAAATTCTATTGTCTTCCCTAGGTGGTTTTTTATCCACTCTTGCCGTCAACCGTAGGGGGTGATTGGATCTTGAGCTCCAAGGCCAGATGTGTCGCCTCTGTTGTGCTATGACCGTGTTTATTCAAGATGTCCGACGTTTTCTACCCATCTTTTCTCTGGCTTTGTACCCTGATCTAATTTGGTTATATGCCTTCACGGGTAATTTGTGATGCGTTCTCATAATGTGGCCAAACCACTTGATCTTATGCCTTTCTATGTATTCTGTGCAAGGTGTTATGTCTATTCTTTTCCTGATGTCTTCATTTAGTAATCTATCAAACCTTGTGACCAAGGCGGTTTTCCTCAAGCATTTCATCTCATATGTCACTATTTTTCTGTAATGTCAAGATGAGAGAGACCAGGTTTGGCACTGGTAACACAGTGTTGGTAGGAATATACTGTAGATCATTTGTCTTAACCTCTATCTCGATCTTGGGATGAAGGAGTAGTAGTGACAGTTGTTATGTTACTGCATTTGGCTTTTAACATCTTGTTTCTATCTCTCTATCAAAGCTTCAATTTTCTGTGAAAATACTAGATATTTGAAATATGTTACTTGTTTTACTCCTATGTTGTCTATCTGTATGTTTAGTGGGCTCGGTGTTCTACATATTTTCAGTTTCCGTCTCTTGTGTGATGATCTTCATGTCTGATGACAATTAAAAAAAATTAGCTTTATCCATCAGATAAAATTTCAAAGTTGAAAAATCTCAAGACTCCCTGAAGTTGACAGGCGCCTCTCCTTCTTCATCTGAAGGAGTCCCCTGCAGAGAAGATAGTGGTTAGTTAGTTAGTTAGTCGTTGGATTATCGTCATTGCACTCCGGATAAGTCCATAGGTGCTCAGATATCTCATTGAGTGTAGGCGCCATTACATATTGACTGATGGTCCCAGTACGCAGTTGATTGACCATCATTCTTTCTTGCCCACGAAACCGCTCCGCTCTAGCGACACCACATTTCAAACCAAATTCCTTTATTCTAGTCATGGAACAAGAGTCATCGTCACTTATACAGTCATTTGCTCGTGTGTTTT
Organism: Meghimatium bilineatum; assembly: GCA_034231615.1. Classification (NCBI taxonomy): domain Eukaryota; kingdom Metazoa; phylum Mollusca; class Gastropoda; order Stylommatophora; family Philomycidae; genus Meghimatium; species Meghimatium bilineatum. The sequence goes on along the minus strand of CM067316.1, from coordinate 32,974,446 downwards.
CTCGTAGGACGTTTAAAATTTCTGCTCGATCCATCGCTCCACCAACAGCCGTAGTAGCAGAGTGTGCGGCCAAACTATCTGCTCTCTCATTACCCCGGGCTCTAATGAGCATGTGACTCAGTGACTCGATGATCATGTGACTCAGTGACCCGATGAGCATGTGACTCAGTGACTCGATGAGCATGTGACTCAGTGACTCGATGAGCATGTGACTCAGTGACCCGATGAGCATGTGACTCAGTGACTTGATGAGCATGTGACTCTAGTGACTCGATGAGCATGTTACTCGGTGACTTGATGAGCATGTGACTCAGTGACCCGATGAGCATGTGACTCAGTGACTTGATGAGCATGTGACTCAGTGACTCTAGTGACTCGATGAGCATGTGACTCGGTGACTCGATGAGCATGTTACTCAGTGACTCGATGAGCATGATTGTGAAGATAGTGGATTATCATCTATTCATATCAAGACTGATATTAGAGGAGTTTTCTATAAGAGTGAACATACTAGGACAGTGTACACCATAAGACAGTTACTGTCTTTTTTGTGATGAATATCCACACAAGACATATGGATCAGAGTATATACAGATGGGTCTGTAACATAAAGATAGTATGTACTCGGTATTTACAGATGAGTACCTAAATTAGGGAGCCGCGTTAGCGCAGTAGTTAGTGCACTGGCTTCGCATATGAGTGGTCCTGGATTCATTCCCCAGTTGAGGTGGAAATGTTTTTCAGATCACAATGGCTCCTGGGTCAACCCAACCTTAAATGGGTACCGGATTAATCCGGGAAGTAAAGACTGCGAGAGAGAGGAGATGGCTACCGTCTTCATCTGCAGAGCCTGTGAAATGTGAGATCGCTAACATCTCGCACCCCTATGGCATTAATAAATACTATAGGTTACTTTACTTATCCAAATGATGTGATGCAATTAAAGTACCAATGGGGAAATTTTGTCATAATTACAATGCAGAAATCCAGGCAATCCAGGGTGGGAACTGAAAAACTAATGAATATTGGTTCACAGCCTGTAGTATTTTTGACAGATGCATGATCAACACTCTCAGTTCTCTAATTGAGTAAACTGCAAATACTACTGATCAAACTAAGCAATCATCATAAACTTGTATCACATTCTTGCCATCTTCTGAGTTAACAGAATTCTCACTATCTGTATCTGTGTCTATGTCTCTCTCTGTCTCTCAGTCTATCTCTTTCTCTCCCTATCTTTCTCTTGATTCTTGATCAGAAACTAGTGCTCCGCTTTCTGTTCCAGCAGCAATCTCCATGTATGTAGACTCAAGAGTCCCAGTCAGGTGTTGATTGCGTGATCTTAGGGACTTTCCACAAGATTTACTTTTCCTTCTCTCTCCTCTATATACTCCCATTTCTAACATTCTCCATATGTGTACATTCTCAGCATCATTGACATCATCTTCATCTTGAAATGAATTTATTACTGCGTTGATCAAGTCTGCTTTATCTCTTCTCAGCATTGTCCTATCTATCACCGCATTGCCTGCCAATAAGCTGGCTCTCGTTTCCTCAGACCTCAGCATGACCAGGGCAGTATATCCATGTAATGCTCTGCACAATTGAGTTGTTCAATGAGTCCCACCATTATTTTCTCAGCATGTACTTTTCTATCTTGTGCAGCATGCTTTGAGTCTGTGAATATTACTGTGCTGATGTATCAGTTATCAACCAATTAAGTGCTGCTGTAACTCCTCTCTCCATCCTCTTGCTCGATGTGACAGTAGAATATGCTGAAGATTTCTCAACCAACTTCACACCGTTACTATAGGTAAAATAACCCCAATCGCTTTTATTTATGTTTCTGTTAACGGAGACATCTGTGTATGCAATTATTTCTTGTGATTTTGAGTGTAGCTGGGCTAGCTCATGCCCTGTATCCTGACACCCGTCCATTTTCGACACGCTTTATCCCGTTGTATTATTACATTAGTCAGTGATTTCTTCTCAGTGTCTACCTCCATGCATTCACTGCGTTGTCCTATTCAAATTTGCATACCCTTCGCAGTGTGTATTCAGCCTCTGCCATCTATGATCTGCTAAGCTTAATTAATTTTCCATTTGGCTCATCTAGTTGTTGGTGTAGATTGTGGTGGTTGTATTCTGTTACTTTAAGGTATGACCTAACTTGTGCTATCTGACGTCACACTCTAATGCTGGGGAGATCAATCAGAAATCATATAGCAGAGATACACCCCAGTACCGCTCTCATTGCCCCATTTTGGACTTTTCCCAATCTATCAACTTGTGCCTGTGACAGTGTTAGTAGACCGAGTGTTAGCATTTCTTTGCTTTGATCCATGTCACCCTGATTAGTTTTTTGAAGATATTTATCAATGAAGGCTCTGCCTTTCATCTCATCTGATGTCAGCGTTTGCCCTGAGTCACCCCTCACGCTTGTGATGGGTTTCATTTCTGTTCTCCGGTTCATTGACCTATGTAGCTTCCAGAACTTTTGTAATGCTTTATCCGCCGTGACCTCCTCAGTAAATCTTTTCCAACACATCTTCTTTGCTTCTTCTGCAACTTGTTTAAAAGCCTCAATTGTCTTCTTCATTACACTCTGTGCCTCACATCTATCACTTAGTGTGACGTGTGTCTGTTTTCTCTTGCATTGCCAATCCTTGATCGCTTGCTTTTTGTGTAGCCATGTTGCCCGTCTCTTTACTCCACCATGGAGGCTGTTGAATCTTAGGTGTCACCCACTTGCATTTCCAGGCCATTTTCCTCAAGTTGCTAAGCACTAATTCTTTCGTGCACGCATATCTAAAAGGGTGGTGAATCTTGATCAGTTTGACTTGCTGCACTTTCGAGAAACTTATGGCGCATGGCAAATGGCCACTCTCATAATATTTATAAGCTGTCCATCTCACATCTGTCTCTCCATGACATGACACCAGTGTGAGGTCTATATTCGAATCTGAGTCTGTATCTTTGGTAGTTAATCTAATCATGTTCATGTAGTTTGCAGAGTTAAGTCAGTCCCAAGTAGCGCTTGATTTAATGCCAGTCTCTGAGGGTTGTTGTTTGGGTTTCCCCAAGAGACAGTGCATGCATTGAAATCCCTGCAAGCTAGTAGCATTTCTCCAGGGAGATGCTCTAGTTCACTAATGAACTCCCAGTTGTCTTTCTCTCTGTCTTCCTACGTCTTACAGTCGCTCTCTTTGTTTCTCCATGTCTCTCTTGGTGTATCTATCTTTTTTTCTATCTCTGTCTTTCTTTCTTCAGTGCAGGATACTAAGATTGTAGATGTCTATAAAGTAAACATTGTTATTCTGTTTCAAGAATTTGTTGCTCTGGAGTCTTACCACTTTTGAGTCAATTAATATCTTCTGAAAATTGTACCTGTATTTGTATATTATCCAATCCACTCAGTTTTGGAATCTTTGGTCAAATACAGGATTAATTGGTTTGTTTGGTCATACAGTGTTTGAGTAATATTGCTACCACCTTATGACTTGATCCTGTCTTATTCTATGTTTATTGAGACAGTTGTACTAATTGCTTGTCTCATTGCTACTTTCATACACTATCTTGTCAACAACACTTTGTATTTCAGAGTACAGGTCTCAACCTGTATTCACTGTGTATTCATTCAGGCCTGTCATTGGATGCTTGACTGATTTTGTATGTTAGAAATAACCTTTGAAACTTTTAAAGCAATTCAGTTGTGTTTGTAGTTTGCAGCATTTTATGGTGTTTGTTATGAGAATTGTATTCAGGATTTGTTTATTAATTACACACATAATTTTATTAAAATAAACCTGAATGCTCAATCATATATCTAATTTCTCAATCACAAATCTGAATTTACAATCACACATCTAATTCCAGATCCATAAATCTAATGTCCTTATATACTTCTCAGTGCTGAGTCAATATCAAAACATGTGACCACTCATGATAGTTAACAAGATAAATCAAATTGAAATATGAAGTGTGTCAACAGATGTGCAATGCAACTATGTAAATTATACACACATACAATGTGATTAACAAACATTGCATACACAGCATGTGACTCCAGTATACATTTTTTATTCCTGAACATGTGTTGTATTTCACATTAGCGTTTTGATTTTCACTGAATAATTCTCCAAAATATAACTGCACACACAGTGAAAGTATATCTACTCGCAAAGTGAATGTATATCTAATCACACAATGAAAATATATCACATAGTGAAAGTATAGCTGGTCACACAGTGAAAGTATATCTGGTCACCCAGTAAAAGTATATTGACTCACAAAGTGAAAATGTATCACAAAGTGAAAGTATACTTGGACGAACATTGAGAATATATCTGGTGTAACAGTTAAAGTGTACTTGTACAAACAGTGAAAGTAACTATTCACACAGTGAAAGTAACTATTCACACAGTGAAAGTAACTATTCACACAGTGAAAGTAACTATTCACACAGTGAAAGTAACTATTCACACAGTGAAAGTAACTATTCACACAGTGAAAGTAACTATTCACACAGTGAAAGTAACTATTCACACAGTGAAAGTAACTATTCACACAGTGAAAGTAACTATTCACACAGTGAAAGTAACTATTCACACAGTGAAAGTAACTATTCACACAGTGAAAGTAACTATTCACACAGTGAAAGTAACTATTCACACAGTGAAAGTAACTATTCACACAGTGAAAGTAACTATTCACACAGTGAAAGTAAATCACATACACAGTGAAAGTATATCTGGTTACATAGTGAAAGTATATCTGTGCACATAAGTGAGACTAGAAGGAGGCTTGCAAACAGATTCTGTGAAAATCTGTACAGCATAAAATACTACACTGGTACTCCTATTGCTGACTACTTCAATAGCACAGACCATCTATATCTCATGATAGTCATGTGACTGCCATTATGTCATACTTCTCAGATGACTGGATGCACCATGCGCTTGAGAACCGCTATATATATATATATATATATGTGTGTGTGTGCGTGCGTGCCAGTCAAAATATCAATTTGGCATGATTGAACCCTTTGGGATTAATGTTTGTCAGTCGTATGGGATGACATTCTGTTGTTCTGTCATATCTATGCTTATCGTGTTTCACCAAAATATGGGTGTCTATTCTCTGTGTTGTGTCACTTCTGACCTCATAGTTTTAGCTTTTTCGGGTTATATCTAAATCACACATTTACACACAAAAAACCAGTATTTAGTTTTAGCTTAGCCAAAAGTCTTTTTCAGAAGTTTTTTTCAAGAATAATTCTGCGTGTGGATCCCAAATGTCATTTTTCTTTGCTGAGCCAACTTTTCCCAAACTTTTCATTAGCTTTCAAATCAAAGTATATACAAAGTCGCCAATCATCAGAGGCATCAACCAAGGTAAGTGATGCTGTGTGGATCAGCGCACAGGATTAGTTAGGAGAAGATATTGTCTTTTCCAGAGTGTATGTATTTTGAATGCTAAAGTAGAAATTATTTTTAATGCCTAGTTACTTGTGCTGTGACTTGCATTATAGCTTGTATAGAATCTAGATGAAATTCAGAAGGAATGATGAAAATTCCATGGAAGTTGATTTTACAAAACTAATGTAGAAGTTCTCAGAGATTCTAGAGTAAAATGACAAATTATAACAAAAATTAGAGACAGACAATCAAGATTCTTAGAGAATTTGATGAGAAAAGTAATACTTGAACATTTAGTAATCACCTGAAAGATCAAGGGGAGAAGAGACAGAGGAAGACAAAGAGAAATTTCTGGATGGGTTGTCAGTGTGGCACAAAAATAAGTCACCAACTGAACTTATTAACAACACAAGAGGCAGAGTTGTGGAGAAGCATAATTGCCTATGCCACTCTGCATGACACTTTATTGAGTGATTGAAAATTCTAGATTCCAGATAATACAATTCAGATCTTTGTGAACACACAGATAAGTTAAGGGAAAAAAGAATGTTTTCTGGTCAAATATCAAACGTTTTAAAGGTTTATTAATGTGACATATTCTTTCCAGGACAATGTCTTCCTTATGGATTCTCTGAATACACTGTGATTCTGGGCGAGTTAACCTGCAGCAGCTAGAAACATGTTTAAGCAATCTGATATATCACTGCATCACCGTCGTCATTGGTACCCTATTCCCGTGTTGCCATTAACTCTGCCTTCTGCTATTAATCTTTCCATTCTGTTATGTCTCTATATGACCAAAAAACCCACAGATTTCTTGTTAATATGTTGTTAAAGAGCCACTCCGTGATGTTTATTGATATTAACACTTCTTGATTTGTCTTTGTAGCTGTCCATTGTATACGTAAAATTCTTCTGTAGCATCTCATTTAAAAAGCAGCAATTCTCTTTCCTATTGTTTTATTTAATGTCCATGCCTCACAACCGTATATTGCCACTGAAAAAATGCATATTCTGATCATACACAGTTTTGACTATTTTTTAAAGGTGTAATCACTTTAATAAATATGTTTGAAGAAATTAATTGTGTTTATGTGTGATATATCGGGGCGAGATGTTGCCATTACAAATATATGCTTTTTTTCTCAAACTAAATTCAACCTCACCAAATTTACTAGAAAAAAAAAAGCACCACACTTGTGTCTAATAAAGTATTGGAAAGTCCATTTCCAGAATAGTTGTGTTCACTGATTCCAAACTGTCAACTGTCTTAACCTAACTTTTTCCGTGCTTTTTATTGGCTGGTGACATAATGTATGATCAGAGTGACCAATGATCAATTGCATCAGCAAAATAATGGGGTGCTATTTATGGTCAGCCTGCAGGACTATCATATAGAAGGACTTGGTGAGAACGTTGTGTGTATTGATGTGTTCTATCTTTAAGTCTTAAAGGTCATCTGAAGTCATAAACTGTGTTTGTATCTGAGCATCAAGCACACACGCACGCATTGCATTACATTTTATATAATAGCAGTGATAGTGTAGAATTAGGTTTCTTGTCCCCCACCAACAATATTGGATTTCAAATTCACTTATTTCCTTTGTTTCCCTGTTCTCTTTATGCCTTGCAGCGTCAGGTAGGTGAGTTCTCTGCAGATGGATTTTTTATGTGCTTCACATATTTTTTGGGTTTCGTTGACTCTTTATTTCTGTAGTCCATCATTTGCAAAGTCTCCTCCTTGCTTTGTATCCATCATGTCTGTAGTAATGCTTTTTTGAGGGCCACTGTCTGATGGTAGTCTGGAAGCATGTGAAAACTACTTAATCTGTTGTCTTCTGATATAATCCAACCACTTAATCTGTTGTCTTCTGATATAATCCAGAAGTGACATTTGTGTTTGTTAGTCTTCTGATGCTTTCGTTTCTGATTCTGTCTCTTATTGTTACTCCGAGGATTCGACATAAACACATCATTTCTGTTGTAATAAGTTTTGGATTCTGCTGTTAGTTTCCATGTTTGACATTGTTAGTATAGTGATGGTATGATGATTGTTTTATATAGTGCAGTTTTGGTGTTCATGCTCACATATTTGTTTTGAAAATGGGACACATCTGCCCCAAGATCTGGTATGCTATGTTGTATCTATGTTGGATTTATTTGGTGTTTTTCACATTCGATCATATGATGCTGCCAAGATAAATGAATTCTTTCACCTGTTGTTGATCATGCTTTAGAATAATTATGTTTCTTTCTTTTTTTGCGAATGACATTTCCTCAGATTTGTGTGTGTTTATCTTCATGTTAAAGTCCCTACATGTTGTGTGGAGTCTATTTATATGTTATTGTATTTGTTATTTTGTTGTTGCTATTATTGCTTGAGGTTATTTAGATTGACTTCTTAATTAGTGTTGGTAATTTTACATATGCAGTCGATAAATGTGATGAATAACAAGGGAAATAGAACACATCCTTGTCGCACCTGTTATTAGAGGCATGAAATAAAAATTACTTTGAAGGTTCACCAACTCACAACACAATAGGGTATCAGCACTCATGCAATGGGAAGTTAAGGAAACTTTATGGAGCAAAGTTTGGAAAGTGACGCTAGCCAGGAAGTTTGTGGTCAACCAATGACTAGGCAGCTGAGCACTTATGGAAGAACCGTGTCTTATGACATATTTCATAACTCAGATTATCTTTACATTTTTACTTTTTTATATATGAACACAACTTGTATGGGAAAGATTATGGTTTTTTTCAGATCTGAACTGTGATTCCTATAACTCTCAGCGTTCACCTGAGCAGAGACTAACTACTGAGCCCAACATACCTCTTCAAGTCAGCTACATAGATGGCAAATGCACATGTTGTCCTTATGGCTATCACATCGACCTGGATTTTCTTAATTTTTGTCGCAACCTGGAGAGGGGCTCAGCATTAAAAAATCTCAAGAGAATACAGCGTACAAAGAGGAAGTTGAGGAAATCTATGGAGGTAGGCAACTTTGTTATAGCAAGTCTATACCAGGTAATTGTAATGGCTTTTGAGATAGTTTTATGCTGTTTTTTTCCCCTAAACTATTGCAGATTTGCGGGATGCAATTCAGAGAAAGGAATTCATTGCACCATATATTAGTCTTTGTAGTTCCTGTTCAATTTCTGCTAAAAGGATAGTGTCTTCTGCGTATCTCAAGTTATTATTTTCCCACTGATAATATAGTGATAATTCTTTTTTCATATGAAGTGTTGTTAGAACCTCTTTGTTTTCTTCTCCTTCCATGATATTCTCCCAAATCTTCTATATATCTCAAAGGCATCAATTCTGTCTTCTAATTGTTTGTTTATTGTCCATGTCAGTGGTTGACCAGAAACCTCCTTGCTAGTGTAACTTTCCACACTTTGCTCCACAGTGATTAATTATCACTAAAGATCTCTAAAAAGGTATATATATATATTTGCTTCATAGACTATAGCAAGGCCTTAGAAGAGTCCAACGGGAAAAATTAATTGAATGTCTTCAAGAAATAGGTATAGATTGAAAAGACAGTACACTGATAAGAAATATATATTGGGAACAAACTGCATCAATAAGGTTTGAAAACTACTCGCCATACATAGAAATAAAAAGAGGGGTAAGACAAGGATGTATTTAATCACCAAGCCTATTTAATATCTACACAGATATCCTTAAACATGTAGAAGAGGGTAAAGTCGAAAGATGAGCAAGAGGTAGGCAGAGATACAACTGGGAGAGTAAAATAATAAAATGGACAGGTTACAGTCTAGCAGAGTGCACCACCAAGACAAGAGGCAGCAAGTTGGTTTACTGCAACCAGCCAACCTTCATTGCAGAGACATCACTTAGTGATGATGAGTATCAATGCATATACGAGTTACATTGCTTGGATGTTATATTGAGCCAATCCTTCTTTATGGATGCAATGGTAAACAAAAGAGTTCAAGATAAGCTGGAGGCAACTGAGATGTGGTTTATGAGAAGAATGATGAAAATTTGATAGACAGCCAAGGAAACTAATGTAGAAGTTCTCAGAGATGCTGGAGTAAAAAAGACAAATTATAGTAAAAATCAGAAGTAGAGTCAGGCTTTTTAGGACGTGATGAGAAAAGCAAAACTGTATTAATAGTAGTGGGTTTATGTCATGCATATTTACTTATGTAGAAGATTTCCTTTTTTTATTTTATACTATGCATTAGATTAATTGCCTTTTCTCCATGCCACATAGAAGGTATGCTGCTATCAATCTCCAGTATTGTTTGTCTTGATCTATTTTATACACACAATCACATAAATTCAATATGACAGAGATATATAATGTAGAAGTCTTCAGATATGTTGGAGTATAAAAAGACAAATTATAGTAAAACTTAGAAGTAGACAGTCAAGATTGTTAAGCATGTGATGAGAAAAGCAAAACTTGAACATTTAGTAACCACCAGAAAGGTCACGGCGAAGACAGAGGAAGACAAAAAGAGAAATTTTTTGATGGGTTGTCACTCGCACAAAAATATGTCACCTACTGAACTTATTACACAGGAGATGGAAAGTTGTAAAGAAACATGATCGCCTATGCCACTCGACATGGCACTTGATTGATTAATTGATGTTTATGTTTTGACAAAGACCTTCAACAATTTTCATCCATATCATTTCATTATCATTATTTATATCATTTTTTTGGGGCCATTTGGCAATCTGTGTCTAGACTTCTAGTTCAGAATGCAAAGAATATGGTCACTGCCTACTACTAAACATGTCATAGGAGGTACTAAGGCAAGTTGGGGATGGGCTTTGTCACCTGTGAAGAAACCATCCTCTCTGCATGTATTTTATAAATTTCTTACTTTTGTCTAAATTGTTCCCATGGGCAATGAAGAGATGCAAGTCAGTATACATTACACCTTTGTCTTTTTATGGCAGACCCTAGATTCTCAATGGTCAACAGATCTAATAGAAGAATGTGCTAGTTGGTCCAAAAGTGTATGCTGAGCTGTTGGCAAAACATGATGATTCTGGGATACTGTCACTATTGAATGCGGACTACACAGGTGTTCATAATCCTCTCTTTCTCTCTCCCCCTCCCCCCACAACATATCCATGTCTTTGAGACAGCCTTAAATGAGTCTGGGTATCACCTTTGTCACTCAACTAAAGAGAAGGCTGTCCTTTTGTTAGAAAGCTATGGGCCGGCAAGAGAGAGGGAGAGAGCTCAACAGAGAGGCACAGAGCTCAAGGGGATTATTTCATCATTATATCATTGTTTCATTAGTAGTAGTGGGTTTATGTAATGAATATTTACTTATGTAAAAAAGTTACTTTTGTATTTTACACTTTGCATTAGATTAATTACCTTTTCTCTATGCCACATTGAATGTATGCTGCAATCAATCATCAATATTGTTTGGCTTGACCTATTTAAACACACACACACACAAATTCAATATGACATGAGGAAAGTGCAACGTCTACATATAATTATGATTGTAGAAATGAACTTTTATAATTCAGATGATGCTTGGTGATCACGAAGGTGGTGCAACAGATTCAAACTCAACACCTCCAGATGTTGTCCACTCAACAGAGGTGGGGCGACTTATGCACATGATCAATTATGAGCGGTCAGCAACACAAAATATTCTACACCACATAGATGCCTCAGTCAACTTTGAAAAGGGATCAAGACAAAGATACATATCATCTGACAGTGATGAGTCCAGTGCTCCATACAGCTCTGCTCATGGGTATGTGTATTGCATACAGTTTATAACTCCACACATACATGTATTCTATACACATCTTTTTATGGGTACATGTACTTCTTCTGCATTCATTCTCAAACTCCTGCAGATTAGCAGGATGTAGTCCGGAGAACGGAATGTGTTGTGTCATGGTTTACAGCATTACTGCGATATCTGCGCCTTTCAGCCAGACACATCCGACTTCAGCATGGCTTTGGGTCACTGACCCTATATGGGATGGGACAGCCAGCTCCATCCCATAACCTCCTTAGTCACCATTTACAACATGCATGGAAGGTAAACAGTGTTGCTATTCTTTGCTCCCCTTTCGGGCCCGGCAACACATGGGCAGTACATGTACTGTACTGTATAAGCATCGTCTCTCCAGATGGATATTTTCTGCATCATTGAGTTGTTCTACATGAACACATATATTATATATTCACTATATTTGCTTGTAGCTGGGAACCTGTATCTCCTGCAGTAGATTGTATTTATCCTACATTATATTGTATTGTTATATTCAGTCAGTGCAACTATTGTCACAGATACACACTTTGTATAGTGTAGTGTATCAGAAACTTCCTTAGCCTGTACGGTCATTGTTTCAGATGTACCTGAGCAGATGGACAAATAGACAGTACAAATAAAATTTGAGAACAGGGTTGCCAGAATTTTGCCATTTTTAAATGTCACTGGCCATACAGTGTATGGTAATTAAAAAAAAAAAATTTGGTCAGGATGAAAATGTATTGAAGTTAGGACTTTCTCCATTTTTGACAATAATCCATTTCTACTATCTGACTACCCTGATTGAGAGACTATGGGACTGTACCCATGGTACAGTCAATTTTATAATGTGATAACCAAGATATCCTTTATAGTTTCTCATTTTCAGGGCAATGTATCCACTTGATGAATCAAACCACATGACAACATCTTACTCAACATTGGAGCGTTCAGACTCATGTGGTTCTCTGTCCACTGCATCAACTGTTTCCAGTGAGACTCCACTACATCAGCAGTCAGAGCAACAGCAGCTGTACCACCACTCAGTGGAAGCAAAAACAACATCAAAAGTAATGTTTTTTTTGGTTTTCAATTGTTTAAATTCCTTATTGCTTTTGTCTAAAGTTATTTTGAAGAAGGAATTTATTTATACTCTGTTGATTTTAATTGTTGATGAAGTCAGAACTCTTTATTGGTTGTGTGAGGTCTATAATAGGTCAATTTTGTTTACTGAAACTTCTGAGTTAATTGTCAATGGAGTTTATTAATAATAACAATAATAACAATAACTGCTATACCAGCAGCAAAAAATCAATTTAAGCATAAAAATGGAACATTGGTGATTTTTATTGCAGCACTTTCAGTATTTTACTAGTGGTAGATATAAAAGTAGATTCAAATGAAAACCTGACATACTTCCTTTGATGAACATATTCTGAGAGATCACAATGAGAAGAAATTATTTTTCATGAAACCCAGTAATTATTCTTGACAGCAAACCTTCTGCTCTAAAGCACTGCAAAATTTCTTGATGTATTTGAGTGCATTGTTTCAGTTCTGAAATACATTGCCATGGCGTCCACCATGTAGACATTTTAAGGTACTGTACTACATCATGGATGATGTGATATGTTTAATATTTACTGATATCTAGATTCATGGCAATGTCACTCACAGTCAGTCAGCAGTTTTCCTGTTCAACAGCTGCAATTAACTCTGGGGTCACTACTCAGTGTCCATTATCCAGTAATGATCAGTCTGTAACAAAACTCACGCTGTTTTGAGACTTTCTACTACATTCATACACTTGCTGGAACGATAGGAATCTATCAGCATACTGGACCTTCATTTGCCGATGAATTTCTTTAGACTTTACCCCATTTCATGATAAAAATACAAATAACAGAATGCTGCTCTGATTTGGTGCATGCCAATAGTGCGGTGATCATCTTTAAGCTGACATTATAATGTCACACTCATATGTACTGTGATGGCACACACAAATCTTTTGACATCTTCAACAACAATATTAATAGTACTTACGTAAAACACAAAGTCGTTCAGCTTTACTATGAACACACATACTATTAGACTATAGGGTATGAGTATGAAAAAATAACAAAAAATAATACAGGACAGTATAATGTTTCAAACTTAAGGTCTTTTTCAAGAAATACAGGACAGGACAGACAGTGAATAAACATTGAAAGCAGTAAAAATAATGGCACTATCACAAAAGCATTAGATGGCAGATATTTAACAACAGGTAACGTTGTTGTTAAACGTAACAATGACATAAGTATGCACAAGTATTATCATAGAGATGTGCATTAAAAAAATATGGGGAATGAGGATGAAATAATTCAGCTATACCTGAAAACATGAACTATAACACAAGGGCCCATCACCCAATTTTAAATAAATAGTGAATCAATATTAATATCAAATGGCAATCTGCAATATATAATGATTTTTCAATGCATACTTAGCTTTATCGTCTGTGGTACAAGATATTAATGCAGTGACTTGAATGTCACGAGCATAACAATGATCAGTGCCATTAAAATGTATGTTGGCAGGAGCAGGCAATCTGTGGTTAATGGCATGGAGATGTTGACAGAAACGGGCAATTAAACCATATATCCCCTAACAAAACCATGCCTTTGAAACAATAAAACTTATACAATTTTGTGTGTCACCTCAGTGACTCAACTGGGAGGACCTGTGCTTTTATCTGAAAGGCTATGACCTGTCAAGAGCTACCTGCTCATATCTAAAGTGATGACTTCAGATAATCTATATATATAAATGGATAACTCCAGATCTCTATGTTTTGTATCGCACAGTATAGATATCGTGACCACTGAATCCATTTCAATGAAAATTGGTAGAGCGATTACTTAGGTAACTAGCTCCACCATAGTCGATATAAAATATCTTAAAAGTTTATAATTACTGTTAAAAATTCATTATTGATCGAGTATTGATGCAATAATCTCCCAGTACAGCTTACTCTCTTGACCTTAACCTTCATAAGTTACTAGCTCACTGAATAGATATGATTAGTAAATCTTTTACTTCTGACTGCTGCACAAAAGTCAAATAAAAAAAATAATGGGATTCGACCTAGAAATAGTATTCTTGAGTTTCAATCAATGTTTACCCAGTCACTATTTTCTTCTTGCTTTTTGCTAATTCTGTGTATATATCTGTCTATGAGCAAATTGCATAATACTGTTTATATCTGCATTTCTGTTGCATTCATAAATTCTAATAGATTGGACATTGACTTCTCCGGTAAACATTGTTGTCACTACATCACATGAGACCAATGAGAGTATGCAACTTTTATAAAGCTACAATTTTACGTGTATTTCGTTTGTCTGGCATAGGTCAATTGGTACAAGCTCTAAGTCTATTATAGAATGCAATGTGGCCGTGGGTGTTTGATCCAAGTGATAATTTAAAAAAAATATTGTTTATTCAGTTTTGCCTCTCACAAAAAAGCACATATTTTAGTGGTTTTGTTAGCAACTGTTTGTGCATAATTACGCTTCATGATGTCTCTCTATAAATAATTTTTAATCATACATCGGTAAATGTCACATGACACAGGACGCCTGCAATCTCTTCTACAGAAATATCACTTCCACCCTGTCAAAACTGTGTGTTGTGTTCAAGGATGATTTTTTGGTTGACCAAAAAATATGTCAAAATCGAGAAACATCCAGTTCAGAATCCATGTACACTTGATATAAAACATTATGATTTGCAATTTTGATAGTATGGAATTCTTGGGAATAGTGTTATTACCAAGTAGATTTAGTAACAAGTTGATTTTTGTCATATGGCATTGAATACGCAGGGAACAAATATAGTGATGGATATTTATCAACATTAGATTTTAACAATTCTAGAACTATTTTTGGACAAGGTAAGTTATTATATATTTTATGTAATCATTCCTCTCATATTGCCCATGTATTGCCAGGGCCTGAAAGGGGAGCAAAGAACAGCAACAATGTTTACCTTCCATGCATGTTGTAAGAGGCGACTAAGGAGGTTATGGGATGGAGTTGGCTGTCCCATCCCATATAGGGTCAGTGACCCAAAGCAATGCTGAAGTCGGATGCATCAGGCCGAAAGGCGCAGATATCGCAGCAATGCTGTAAACCATGACACAACACATCCGTTCTCTGGACTACATCCCGCTAATCTGCAGGAGTTTGAGAACGAATGCAGAATAAGAAGATTCCTCTCATATGACACATGCAAAAATTCAAATTAGGCACATATTAGCTGTATGCATATCTTTATTTAAATATGCAAACATTATTTTAATATCTCTAATAACCAAAAATGTTATTGAAATATCTACCAAAAATGACAAAAATTTTATTAAAAAAAGAACCCAGTGGCAAGGGAAAGATATTCTAATTTTGAACAGGTGCTAAAGATTAATATGTAGAAACTGAAACATATCAAAGTC
The DNA here is from genome assembly GCA_034231615.1 of Meghimatium bilineatum. NCBI lineage: Eukaryota > Metazoa > Mollusca > Gastropoda > Stylommatophora > Philomycidae > Meghimatium > Meghimatium bilineatum. The sequence continues at coordinate 32,958,772 of CM067316.1, read as the reverse complement.
ATTGCTACATTATAGAAAACTATTCACCTTTATTGTATGTTTCTTTTTTGTTTTATTCTTATTCTCGCCCGGGCAATGCCAGGCATTGCTTTTAGTAGTGTACAAATCCTCTCCTGAATACAGGTATCCTCTTATTCAGGACATGAAATAAACCTAGCCTATTTTGGCTGTAGTGATATTTTAGGTAATATTTTATGTTTAGTAACTTGCTATTGCTTTCTGAATAGTCTGATGCACAATTTTGGAGATTGAATCTTCAGGCCACATGAAAAATAATGCATATAATAATGTAGTGCTGTACACATTGGTTCATATTAACACTATGTATCAGTATACAGGTATATATCAATAAACTTCTGGTAATAAAATAACAATAAGAAACAAAAACAAATCATTTAAAGAACAGAGCCAAAAGGTTAAAAGTTATGGATTATATGAATGCCAATACATTAACATATACTCAGTATATTAACTTAGTGTATGTGTGTGCTCACTGCACAAAACTAAAATCCAAGAGGTAAAGCTTGAAACAGGGTAATGTAATTTTGCTAATCACTGGAAAACACACATAATCATACACATATATTGATGTTTCGACTAGAAGGCCTTTATCAAGATTGCATACACATATACATAAAAAAAAACAACGAACAGAACGATACACTGATGTTCACATGGTCTAGGAAAATGTGGAAATGACCCGGAGGATTGAAACCATTGTAGGTTATATAATAATAATGTTTATTCATATTACCGAGCTGAACTTGCAAACTCATTCAGAGAATCACTATTTTATTAAGTTTGCTGACCAGCAATTCTGAGCATATTTATTGCCAAGAGTGGTTGTAATTTGTAGAGAGCGAGGCAGCTCTGTACTGAAACATTTCTTAAAAAATGAAATCACAACATACCTTTGTGCAATTTTCATATTGACATTCATTATAACATTAAAGTTGATTCTCAGTATATAGACTTTATAAATTTGATGATCGATGTATCTGATCAACAAAATGTTTTCTGATTTTGTACAAATCTTTAAATTACATTTTTCAGTTTGTAGAAAACCCTGTCCTAGAAATGGGAACTGCAGAAATGAAACATTATTCAACAAGTTCTTCAGCTCAGCTTACAGGCAATGAGGTGAAAGAGTCAAGTATTAGACTATCTCTTGATAAGAAGGTGAAATGATTTATTTTGTGACAGGTTATACTGTATATAAATGCTGTGTGGTTGATTATGAACCAGCTGCATTGTACTGTTGACAAATTCATAAGTGTGCTTGGTTTCCCTTAGCAGATGAGGAATATATGCATGCTGATTGTTCCTGTTGTTCACTGGTTAAACACACCCCCCATTCTGCACTACAGGTTCTGTTTGTATTATACTTAATAAAGAATTGCTGTCATTTGTATTGTTCACATGAACCATTTCTCTCCCTACCCGTCCGTATCTGCTTGCTATATATACACTCCGTACCCGTCCGACATACACATTGTGGTATAGATTGATGGTCCTTACTTTAACCATGCGGATAGGGCTGTAGATCCATGGAATGAAAAGATGGTTGAAAGTACTTTCAGCATAACTAAAGCAGTATATCAATGTGATAACTAGGTGGTTGAAAGTAATCTCAGCATATGTAGGAAAGTGGATCAATGTGATAACTAGGTGGTTGAAAGTAATCTCGGCATATGTAGGAAAGTGGATCAATGTGATAACTAGGTGGTTGAAAGTAATCTCAGCATATGTAGGAAAGTGGATCAATGTGATAACTAGGTGGTTGAAAGTAATCTCGGCATATGTAGGAAAGTGGATCAATGTGATAACTAGGTGGTTGAAAGTAATCTCAGCATATGTAGGAAAGGGAATAATGTGATAATCCATAATATGTACTCTCTGTGCAAAACTAAAATCCAATAGGTAAAGCTTGAAACAGGGTAATGTAGTTGTGCTATTCACCGGAAACACACAAATTGACGTTTTGACAAAAAGGCCTTTATCAAGATTATATACACATATTCATAAAACTAACAGCGAGCAGAATGACACACGGATATTCACATGGTCTAGCAAAATGTGGAAATGATAAGTCGGAATGAAACTAGGTCATACGCAGAAGATGGATGTGTAGTGCTATTGGCACAAATAAAATGGTGATGCAACACATTTCCATTCTCTTGACTGCATCCTGCTGGAAATCTAGTAGGACAATGGTCTGCTACAAGAAAGATCCAGCGGTAGTTTGAAAATTAACACTGAAGAAGAAGAAACTGGGTTGGCTGGTTGCTGATCCAGCGGTCTATGGGCTCATGACCTTTGACCCATAGAAACTAGGTCAGAGGTGATAAAAACAGGATCATGAGAATACTTTCAATCACCTGGCTATCACATGGATCTACTGCCCTAGACATGCTGGGATTACTTTATCAATGTGATAAGCAAAGTAACCCATAACATTTATTAATGCTGTAGGGATTTGAGATGTTAGCGATCTCACATTTCACAGGTTCTGCAAATGAGGGAAGTAGCCATCTCCTCTCCCTCGCAGTCTTTACTTCCCGGATTAATCCGGTACCCATTTAAGGCTGGGTTGACCTGGGAGCCGTTGCGATCTGAAAACATTTCCGCCTCAGCTGGGGAATGAACCCAGGACCACTCATATGCGAAGCCAGTGCGCTAACCACTGCGCTAACGCGGCTCCCATGTGATAACTAGGTTATTGAAAGTAATATCAACATGTCTAGGGTAGTAGATCCATGGGCTGCCCAGGTTGTTGAAAGTAATCTAATCGTGTCTAGGGAAGTAGATCAATATGATAACGAGGTGGTCAAAAGTAATTTCAGCATTTCTAGGGCTGTAGAACAATGTGATAACAATGTGGTCAAAATTAATCTCAGCATGTATAAGACATGTGATATCCAGGTGGGTGAAATGAATGTCATTCATTCATATTGGTATTTGTCATTTAGAATTTGTTTTGACTAAGAAATGGGGACATAATAACTGTCTTAGTAGAATTACAAAGAATTGGTAATATTAAAAAATAAATATCCTTCAAAATGCAACATCAAAGTAGATGGGATCATGTCTGAAGGAACCTTTAGCAAGCCTGATTAAAATTACACAATTTTCCTCCTGTCACAGGATTCTTTTTTGACAAATTGCCTTATTTTTGATGTGTGTTTGGAAAACTCAATAACTTTTTTGTTTTTAGAGATTTTAAAATATTTTTTTTACATGTAAATAAATAATTGAATACTGTATATATTGGTGTAAGTTTTGTGTGCGTATGTGTGATATAAGAGTAGTCTGTAGTAGCAATCCATGCCAAGACATACATCTATGCCTTGGTGCATAGTCGAGACCATTAGGAGATTAAAGAGCAATCTGGTTTTTTGAAAAACAAAGAAGAGAAACTATACTTAGTATCCGTATATTGATAGAAAAATATATAGAAGATCAAAAAGTATCTATATTTGCTTCATAGGCTACAGAAAGGCCTTCAACAGAGTTCAATATGAAAAATTAATTGAATGTCTTCAAGAAATAGGCATAGATGGCAAAGACATCAGACTGATTAGAAATATATATTGGGAACATACTGCATCAATAAGGTTTCTTCTTCTTCAGCATTCATTCTCAAACTCCTGCCAAATCTCTTGTGGTAGAATAATGTTCCTACAAGTTTTCCACCAGGATGTAGTCCAGAGAATGGAAATGCGCTGTCACCGTTTTATTTGAATCAATGGCCCGGCACATCTGTCTTCGGCAGGAATAAGGTTTGAAAGCAGCTACTCATCATACATATAAATAAGAAGAGGGGCAAGGCAAGGATATATTTTATCACCCAGCGTATTTAATAATTGCACAAAGAATATCTTTAAACATACAGAATGAATGTCAGGACTCAACATCAGGGGGAAAATAATAAACAACCTGAGATATGCAGATAACACTGTTCTTTTAGCAGAAAGTGAACATAAACTGCAAAGACTAATAGATCAAGTAAATAAATCAAGTAATGAATATGGACTGGATATATATATATCCACACAAAAAAAAACCATGATAATCAACAAAAACACAGAACAAGAGTTAAACATAAATATACATGGAGAAAAACTATAACAATTCTATAGTATAGAATTATCAATATCATGGACACATAATCACAAATGATGGCAGATGTGAAACAGAAGTTAAAAGGAGAATAGGAATGGCTAAAAGTACTTTCAGTGACATGTGGAAAATATTAACATCTAAACAAATTACAAACAAGTTAAAAATGACAATTATAAAATAATACATCTAATCTATATACAAACAAGCTAAATATGAGAGTTATAAAATGCTACATCTATTCTATATTAATGTATGGCCCAGAAACATGGACAGAAACAAAGAATTAGAAGATAGAATTGATGCCTTTGAGATGTGGATATAAAGAAGAATAGGGAGAACATCATGGAAAGAGAAGAAAACAAAGAGGTTCTAGCAACACTTCGCATGAAGAAAAATTTATTTATGAAAATAAAGATCAAGCAAATAAAATATTTTTGACACATTAAGAGACTTGTTGAAGTCCTTGTTGAAGACCTTACTTGAGGGTCAAGTTAAAGAAAGGCGAGTAACAGGTAGGCAGAGATACAAGTGGAAGAGTAGCATCACAAAATGGACAGATTAGTCTAGTAGAGGGGACCACCAAAACAAGAGACGGATGTTGGAGGTCTACTGTAGCCAACCTTCTTTGCAGAGATGGAACTTCATGATATAGATGATTTTTTTTTTTTTTTTAAAAACATTATTCATTAAGATAGTGCAATCTGTCAATAATTTGCTCACTAAAATATATTATTGTGAATGTAGAAAGAAGTCAGTCATCACTATGTGGCTCTTCAAATCACACTCGTTGCCTGACTCATCACAGCAAATAGAGACAATATATTTGTATAAAAGAGAGAACATCATCTTCAGTTATGTCACATTAGTTATTTACTACAGGAGTTGTCATAGGCCTACATGTCAGTTTTGTATAGGTATTCATATTTCTTTTTAAAAAACCCATTCATGTTGCTAGGTCATCGGTGGGTAACTTTTTTGGATTTGCAGGCTGAATAGAGAATTTTACATGTGCTAGTAGCCAACACAGTGTTTATTAATTTTTCGGACATACCAAGTAGCAGTATTTGGGATCAGTGATAAAAGTACTTATAAAATGAGCCTGGTGGGCCAGAAAAAATGACTTGGTATATTGGATATATCCCTGCATTTTGCTCACCCTTTGCTTTATGATCATTGATTGACCAGATAATAAGATGCATAGCTATATTCTTAACTTGCTTAGGTATTTTTTATTATATCTAAACATAATGTATCTTTAGTTTAATGTGTTTAACTCAATTATATTATCAAGATAAAATTATATTCATGGCCCATCCTAACTCTTTTATACCTCATGGAATCAGTCAATGCTAACTTAAGCATCCATTTCTTGTGTAGGGAGGTAGACATACATCATAAGTTTGTTGAATAGAAAAAATCTTATTCTTGTTTCTCCAGCCCACAGTACCAGTTAATACTCCACCAGTCACAACAGTAAAATTTCAACCAACCATACCAGTTAAAACTCCTCCAGTAACACCAGTTAAAATGTCTCTGCCCACACTGGTTAATACTCCTCCAGCAACCATTCCAAAAACTACACCAGATGTGAAACAGATGCCTCTCCAATCAGTACATGAGGCCAAGGGTGTCAGTCTCCAGAGAATGAAAGAACTTGAGGAGCAGATCAAAGCTATTCCTATATTACAGGTATTGTTATACAAACTCCTAGTTGCCCTATGAATTCTAATCATGTTAATAATGTACTTGCAATAATAAAACCTGTAATCCATTTGGGTTGTAGAGTTACCACATTGGAACAATCAGCACAAAAAGACCAACCAAACATCTCTTTTATCAGCACAAAAAGACCAACCAAGCATCCCTTTTATCTACCATATGGATGAGTGGAAAAATCATGTATTTGGCAACACAAGTGCCTAGGAATATTGATGCCTGGACAAGATCCACCTCTCCCTTTACATAGACTAAATTAATTATGTTGTGTTGCCCCTGCAGATATCTCGTGTCCTGGGACAGCCAGCACCAGCTGTCCCTGCCTAGTTTTTCCACTGACAACATGTTCAAAGACAAATCATGGGCTAATGAAGTCAATACAGATCAAAAGTGTACAGAAGTAGGATGTATTGGGCCAAATAGTGCCAACACGATCATAACACCAAACATTATAACTTTAGCCTCAATTCACATGATAGCTATACAAGAGTGAACACAGTAAACTTAGTTTTTTATTGCTTCAATCTGTGTATTCTCTGCTTCCAGTAGTTAATAACACAGTGCACATTTTTTATGATCCCATCAATCAGAATCCTTTATTCTCCTTTAGACAAGACTGAGTTTTACTTTTTTTACGTCTCTTATCTTGTGCCATATATGGCTTGTTATGTTGAATTCTTATGCATTGTAGTTCTGGTACCCTACTTCCTGGTGGTTGAGTGAACTACTAGTAATTTTTATTTCAAATCATGAGTGAGTGAATTTGAAACCTGTGTCTGCTGGTCTGTGGGTGACTAACTTAACATTGGATTGTTGTGACTCACCTTCATTAGTATTCATATGTATGTCTCTGTGAATATCTCTGGTCTAGAATACGACTTATATTCTTTAGTAATATGCAAGAGAATGATTTAGTGACAGAAGTCCACACATAACTCCTAACTTGATAATGGAAGTATCCTTATCATAGTTGAAGACTGTATGCATGCCTACATTCTTTATCTGTGTACAGTCACATTGTAAAACGTCATTCTTTTTTCATACAAGACTGTAAACTATTTAAATTTACCATTTTTCAGTTTAAACCCTGATCAATGGTTACGATGCTTAGCATCATCCGTTTAGGAGGAAAATATGACAATATCTGGGTTGTTATTACGCCTGTGTGTTGCTGGGGCCCAAAAGGGAAGCAAAGAATAGCAACACTGTTTACCATCCATGCATGTCGTACAAGGCGACTAAGGAGGTTATGGGATGGAGTTGGCTGTCCCATTCCATATAGGGTCAGTGACCCAAAGCTTTGCTGAAGTCGGATGCATCAGGCTGAAAGGCGCATATATAGCAGCAATGTTGTAAACTGTGACTCAACGCATTTCGATCTCCGGACTACATCCTGCTGATCTGCAGGAGTTTGAGAACGAATGCAGAAGAAAAAGAAGATCTGGGTTGTGCACAAGTTGAAAGATGGAGGCCATTTATACCACAAATACATTGAGGCCTAACAAGAGACATGTCCGGGAAAATAAAACTTGTAGTAACCCTACAATATAGCAGATTTTTTGACAAACAAAGATCTTTCATGCAGACCAGAGTGCCTTCAAGAACATTGTTTGTACGCTTACATATTTAGATTTAATCCGTACCTCAATGTCTGATATTTTATCTTAACAATCTATGTTGAATATCTTACGAAGATAGAAATGGTTGAATCTCTTAACATTTCTCACATATTCTGTTCATGTTTGATAAGCATAAAGAAATGATGATATTACTGCTGCTTGGTAAACTATGAGTTTAGTGGTAGTCATTATTCCCCTTCTGCCCCATACAATTTTGTGTAGTCTTCCAAATATGGTACTAGCTTGTGCTATTTTGTTCTTTACCTCAGTGCAGGTGTTTACAGCTTGCCTTGTCACATAGAATCCCCTCTGAGCAGAAGGCGTCTTCAATAGGCATTGCATTACACTGAAAGTCTCTTGGGTATGAAAAAGCTCTGGAAAAACCACTCTACTTCACATATAAAAAGCAAATTGCTTGCATTTCTTTGGAATCACAACAATAACAATACATCCCTGTTCCTATTATTTGATCTGTTACCACAGCCTCTTTCTATTTGTCCGATTGCCATAAACTTTTGGTTATTTGATTTTGAAAACATGTTGAGCTGCATATGTTCCATTGAGCTCATTTGCACTCATTCTTGTCATTGTTTTACATAATTCTCATTGAACATTTTAATAATATACTTTGTTATTTCTCAGGTTCGTATATCTGTACTGAAAGAGGAAAAACGTCTACTCAGTCTTCAACTGAAGGCCAGTAAAACTAATATCAAGCCTTCAACCAATTCTGTGGGGGTAGGAGATGGTAGGGTGGATGTTGTAGAAAAAATGGAACAATCTGTTCACTCACCTAGAACTTTTGAGTTTCCAAAATCCTATTTCTCAGATTCAAAATTACCATCACAGAATTCTCCATTGGTTAAAAGCCCACCATTAACATTACCAAAGCCCACAAGAACATTCTCCATGGGTGTTGGGGACCACAGTATTACAGAACTTTATAATCTGCAGTCAGACCTGTCTACTGGGTACACAGTGCAAGAAAATGAGACACATTCCAGAACAATCCTAGAACAAACTGTGCCGCTGAATAGATTAAATATTCCAAGTTTAAATATGTCATTTCAAAATTCTCCAAATGTGGACACAGTAAACCGAGAAGTGAAGACATCTACCTTACTCAATGCATTGCCAGATTCTAGCTACATCGTGCCAGATTCTAGCCAGCCACATTTCATCATTAACCAAATTCAAAGAAGCACACCTAAACCTCTTACACGAACTATTGGCACAGGAGATGGAAATGTGTTGGACGGCTCTGGACTACATGTTCATGAGAAAGAGCTGAGAACTGTTATAATTGGACCAGCTAGTCCAGTAGCTAAGAGGAATGTGGGCATTGAATGTCGTGTCCCAACACGAGATGTGGGTGTGTCATTTATGTGTGATGAAGGAAAGCCAGAAACAAGAACAGTGGGTGTTAATGTCAATTATGACACTAGTGGCATTCTCACATCATTGGACTTCAAGGGAGAAACTCAACTTCGCCTAGCTCTAAGGGATGTTCTGCAGAGGAATGTTCGAAGTGTTGCAACAAACTGCAACTTTAAACCACCTACTGTTGAAAACTATACAGTCACAGACCACAGTTCGGGGGTTAGTGTTGGATGTGGTGATGAGGATCACCGGGTAGATGTGGAGGTAAGATCTGCAACAGTCAAGAAATCTGTAGCCATTGTTGCAAAACCAGAAACAGGGAATAAGTGTGTCAGTACCGAGGCAGGATGGGTGTTAGATGTTGGAACAAACACCTATCAAGTTGACACTTATCACAAATCTGTTATGACTGATAAACTGAAGCAGATGTTTGCATCCACGAACACAGAAGTGACCCCTTCCCATCATGCATTATGCCAAACAGAATATAACATGCTGGTTAGCCTTGAGCAGGTGAAAAATGCTGCTAGCAACACAGAACATATACAAAAATACTCAACAGGTGTATCTACAGATGTCATCATTACTGTCAGCACTGGTGTCAACACAATAGAAAGGGCCAATATTTTTCAAGACTCATCTGAGCAAAAGAATATCGTTAAGACTAAAGAACTGAAATCAATTCTAAAGAAATCAAAGACTGTAGACTCAGCTTTAGGAAATGGTAGAATTGATAATTTTCATGTTACCTCAGACATTTCTAAAATGACTCAGTCTACATTCTCTGCAAATGAGACAGCAGTGCCGAAAATTCAGTCAGAATATATCAGAAAATCATTTGAATGTGACAGAAATGATTTATCTAGTTTTCAAGTCTCCCAATCGACTCCTGTAACCCAAGACTTTGTTAGCAGCAGAGAAGAGCTGCTGAGTTCCAGCCAAGAAGATTTAGATAAAAGAAATTCTGCTTTTGCGAGGGTTTCTCCAACGAAATCGGAAGATAGATTCTCAGAGACTGTGGTAGAGCATTACCTTATAACTAAAGATGGAAAGAAGCTCATTTCAGAGGAAAAGACAACCACCTCTTCTTTAGGTACTAACAGAAGCTTCAAAAAATATTCAGAGGATGACAATGATTTCTGGTTGCATCAACAGATCAACAGCAACCATGATTCTCATAACATGAGTAGTTCCTGTGAAAGTGACATGCACAGCACTGGTTCAAGCAGCAATAATATTTATAGTAGAGTTAATGGTAACACTGTGACTGGTAACTATGCTAGTGTCATAAACAATCCTTATATGACTGTGGACAATTTGGCTGCAGTCTCCTCTATCTTAGATTCTGAGCTAATTGATAATGGTTTAGAAGTTCGTCACATTTCTAAAACTGTCAGTCAAGATGACTTATATAGAGAAAATAGGGAGAAGAAATCTCAATTAGAGAAAATAAGTTCCAGAGAAATTGTTTATGATATAAGGAGAGCTGGATCAGTTGAAGATTTCATGCCTGATGATATTCGAAGGTACATGTCCATAGATCCAAGTGCATCTAAGGATTCTGGTTTTGGTGAGGATTTGATTCAGAGATTCTGTGAAGAAATGTCAGAACCACAGTCATCATCAGGAGATGTTGCTTCATCAAGCACCAATGGTGTCAAAAATATGGAAACTTCAAAAACTGTCACAACAAAACACTCAAGTAAATCTGGTAATAAAGTTCTAGTACAGGAAACAAGGACAGTCCAAGAACCAGATGGTCAGATAACTTCTGTTTTTAAAGAAACAACAGTAGATGATGAGACAGAACAAGCTGGTATCGGCAGTGATCCACATCACAGTTCATTGAAAAGTCAAGAAGAAGCAGGCATGTTGACATCATCTTCAAGAACACATTCTTCCAATAGATTTAGTGGTCAGGGTGGTTCTGACTCAAACCTATCTTTCAACACTGCAAATAAGCCGATGTTTGCAGATAGAGGTGCTTTCAATGCAAGTGGTACAAAGAGTTTCAGTGAAACAACCATTGCAGCAGCATGTGACAGTGATGAGGAATTAACCGCTGAGATAGGGAGCTATGGTTCCTTGGACAGGAAAGCTGGAAAACTGAAGTCTATCATGAAACGCAGGTCATCAGATTCACAGCAGATAAGCAGCAGGAAAGGCATTACTTTTGCAGAATCTGTAACTGGAGGGTAAGTTATTAATTCTTTTTGCCATCTTTGTGACATACCTTAATTTGTTGAACTGGTTTCCTGTGATAATTCTTTGTGTGAAAATAAGATATACTTAGCTCTTGAGTGAGTGTCAAGAAGTGATGAGTTTTATTATATGGAAGTATGATAAGTATTTGTGTGTGGTAATGCTGAGTTTTATTATATGGAAGTATGATAAGTATTTGTGCGGGGGGAAATGTGGAGTTTATTTTTATTATATGGAAGTATGATAAGTAATTGTGTGTGGTAATGCTGAGTTTTATTATATGGTATCATGATAAGTAACTGTGGAGGAATGCTGAGTGTGTGCACTAAAATAACTTTGTATTGGCTACTATTGATGGGTAGATGTCATTTAACTGTGGAAGTGGTAGACACATAAGGTAATCAGTATCCCTTTTTCAGATATAAAAAAGTATGCATGCTGATGGTTCCTATCTACCTATTGACTAAATACATCTCACTTCTTTCACATTTTTTTGCCCAGTATGATTGTATGTGGAAATTATAAGTTTGATCATGCAGAGAAATTCTGAATTTTATTGTAATGTGTAAATATGTTGGGGGATCATGTTTTATAATGAGAACTCTAATTGTACTGAATTATAATGATTGTTATTGTACATAATAATTATAGGTGGTACTGCTAGTAGAACATAATAGAAAATAATACTCACGTGGAAGACAGGTAATGAAGTCCTACTGAATGACGACTAAAACACTACACACTATCACTAACGGATGTAAATATGGTACGTACAACAAAACAAAACACAGAATATAATCATACAAATAACAATACACAGGACAAAGTCGACGTTTCGGACCAATAGGCCTTTTTCAAGATACGGACATAACATACAAACATAAAAAAACCACAAGTAGAAATGAATGCGTATCCGAGTGAAATGTGGTAGTTAGATAGATACCGGATACCTGTTCGTATGCTTCCGGTACAATCAACCTCACAGCACAATCAACCTCACAGCACAATCAACCTCACAGCACAATCAACCTTATGAGTCATATGACAAAGATTTTACAAATAATTATGAGTTGAGATAAAAGCAAAATAAAATTAAAATTGCCTTCTACAAACTAACAATATAGGTTTGTAGAAGGCAAAGGCACAAACAATGCAGAACCATCTATCTATTGTCTTCTGCTTTTGTTGTAAGGTGTTGCAGAGTTGAATGACGATTGAATTTGACGCTATGACACGTTTGGTCACTTGATATGCAGTATATTGTGACATCTCAAACATTGGTAACTCCTTGAATCCACCTTATTCTTAGTCTTCCTCTACCCCTTGTCTTTTCCATTTTTATGTTGTACGCATTTGTTCTAACTGCACTTTCACTATCTTTGTATATGGCTCTTACACTGTCTTCTACTTCTTCTTCAGTGTTCATTCTAACTCCCGCTGGATCTTCCATGTAGCAGGACCATGATCCTACTAGATTTCCAGCAGGATGCAGTCCAGAAAATGAAAATGTGTTGTGTCGCCGTTTTATTTGCGCCATTGGCCTGACACATCCGTCTTCAGCGGCACACAGTCTAATAATGTTCCTTTTATTTCATATTTTTCTAAAATACTCCAGAGTAGTTCTCTGTTTACTCTGTCACACATTTTCTTCTGGTCTATAAAAGCAATATATAATCGAAAAATATAAAACTGAAAATATTGCATCTGTACATCCTCTTTCTTTTCTGAATCCGAACTGTTCCAGATTACACACTGGATCTGCAATAGGTCTTATCCTTTTCTCAATAATTGTAACGAACATTTTACCATCATGAATAAGCAGGGAGATACCTCTCATGTGCCACAATCTTGCTTGCTTCCTCTTTTCTTCAATATGGGCACTATGATGGCTCTTTGCCAACTTGATACAGTTCTTTCTTTCCAAACCTTTCTAAAGATGTGAAGTAACTAAGCTACTCCAGTCTCTCCACAGCCCTGTATTGCTTTAGTTGTTATTCCATAAATTTCCACCGATTTATTCTTTTATTTATTCTTGATATTTCTCTGACCTTGTTCCAGGACTTCAGGTACTTCTTCATTTGTATGTGTTGGTTTGAATGGTGTTATATGTATCTTTTCTGGTATGTTCAGGAGGCCTTTAATATAGTATTAAATAATCTTCACAAATTGGACATTTTAAATTATGTATTTCTTTCAAGCATATGACAATTTTGTGTGAAATAGTGTGGCTATTATTCCATATGTTATTGCCAATTTATATGATCTTGTGCTTGCTTCATTTACTCACAGTTGGATATATTACCACAAATTCATGAAGATAATTCCTTAGTAGCAATTTTTATTTTACATGTTAGATGACATTATGAACTTCTTTTTTGTCATTCTTTTCATAGATAATTATATATTTAAAAAATAACATAAATAACTGTCAAAGTATATCATTATATTGACTTACCAGAAAGGTACTTTCAATTTTCTTCACATTGATGCATCATTCATTAAAATCTATTATAAATTAAGAAAAATACAGTTCAGTTTCTTCATCAACTATCAGAGGAAGCAAATGAAACAAACTTAATTATACCACAGTCTGTATTTCATGTCAGTAACCAATGTGTGAAGCTTCATTGAGAAATTTGCATAGGTGTCAACTAGTACGGATTTTCCTTATTAATACACATTTTCAGGCCCCTTTCCCCCCAAAAACCTCCAGTTTAGAAAAACAAATAAATTTTTTTTTATTTTTTAAATGTCACTTGGTGTTAAATTTCCTAGTAATTATTACTAATGCTGACATTTTTATCTCATAGGCTCATATTGAGGGGGCAAAAAAATAAATTTAGTGAGTTTTTTTGGGGTGCTAAATATGGACGTTTTTTTTATATTGAAATACAGAAATAAATTGTTAAAAATATGTATTTATGGAAAAAAAAAACAAGTTGACAATGTATGAGTGTGTGAAATAATCACGACACTATTCTATCCAAGTATTATTATATAATTTATGGTATCTCTGTTAAAAGTTGTGTCACACGAATGCAGCCAGTATGAACACTCTTTGTGTATTTTAGTACTGGCTCAAGCTCCCAAGAGGAAGACACGTCAGACTCTGATTCCACCACAAGTTATGAGGAGGGCTCTTATGATGGTCAACAAGGACAGGTGATTTATTACTGCAAAGATGATGAAGCTATTGCTCAAGGTCTGCCTGGAGCACAGATGTTTGATCAAAATATCCGGGAGACGTAAGTGCTCAAATATAGCATTCCTGTTTTGAAACCTTTTGTAACAACTTAAGGATAACAGTTGAGTTATTAATATAATCCATAAAATATATCACAGCCCTGCATAAAGGTAAATGATGTAGCACTGAAAGTTATGAATATATTCACTTACCTAGATAGTACAATCACAAAATGCCACTTGATGATGATGATGAAGTGGATACTAGGATCTCCAAGGAGAGCGGCACTTTTGGCAGACTGTATGCAAATGTGTGCAGGGCTGTGGAATGTACAATATATAGAACAATAAGTCTAATGAGTCATTTAACTAAAATACTTCTCAAGATAATACATGAAAGAAGATAGATAAAAAACAAGATAGATCTGGATGTCGGTGAAGGACAATTCGGTTTTAGGAATAACAAAGGAACCAGAGAAGCTATACTTAGTATCCGACTAGTAATAGATAAATATATAGAAGTCAACAAAATTATCTATACTTGATTTATAGACTATAGCAATGCCTTTGACAGAGTCCAGCATGAAAAAATTAAGAAATAAGCATAGATGGAAAAGACATGAAACTGATTAGAAATATATATTGGGAACAGACTGCATCAATAAGTTGTGAAAACAGCTACTCACCATACATAGTAATAAGAAAAGGGGTAAGACAAGGATGCATTTTATCACCAAGTTTATTTAATATCTACACAGAGAATATCTTTAAAAATATAGAAGAAATGCCAGAACTCAAGATCAATGGGAAAATAATAAACAACCCGAGATATGCAGATGACACTTATATTAGCAGAAAGTGAACATAAACTACAAAGACTAATAAATCAAGTAATGAATATTGTCTGAATACAGATATCCAAATAACAAAAAAACCATGATAATCAGCAAAGGCACAGAAGAACAAGAGCTAAACATAAACATATATGGAGAGAAACTACAACAAGTAAAACATTATCAATATCTTGGATACACAGTCTCAAATGATGGCAGATGTGAAACAGAAGTTAAAAGGAGAATAGGAATTGCTAAAAGTACCTTCAATATGAGGAAAATATTAACATCTAAACAAATTACAAAGTTAAAAATGAGAATTATAAAATGCTATATTTGTTCTATATTAATGTATGGCTCACAGTCATGGACTTTAAACAAACAATTAGAAGACAGAATTGATGCCTTTGAGATGTGGGTATATAGAAGAATGGGAGAACATCACAGAAAGAGAAGAAAACAAACAAAGAGATTTTAAAAACACTTAATATGAAGAAAGAATTAATAAGAGAAATAAAGATCAAGCAAATAAAATATTTTGGATACATTAAAAGACATGACACCTTATTGAAGACCTTACTTGAGGGTAAAATCAAAGGGAAACAAGCAAGAGGTAGGCAGAGATACAAGTGGGAGACTAACATCACAAGATCGACAGGTTACAGTCTAGCAGAGTGCACACCGAAGCAAGAAACAGGGGATATTGGAGGTCTGTTGCAGCCAACATTCGTTGCGGAAACAACACTTGATGAGGATGACGCAAATGTGTGGCATAGAAATGGTATTAATCTACAAATGTGAAATTTTACAAAGCAGTGGTACTTCCAGTTCTGTTATACGCTGGTGAAACGTGGGTTGTGTAAAGATGATATATGAGAAATCTTAATCACTTTCATACATATTGTCTCAGAATAGTTATGAACACCAAATGGCAAGATAAGATTTCCGATACCACTGTGCTTGACAGATCTGGTAATTGACACTATTCTAATGCAGACGCAGATTTGTTAGGCATGTTATGTTGTACATATGCCAGATCACCACCTACCAAAGATGCTTCACTTTGGTGAGTTACGGAACGACAAACATGCATTCTCAAGGTGACCAAAAGAAAAGCTACAGGGTTCTTTAAATACTTCACTGAAAGCCTTTGAAGTGCACCATGATACATAGGAACACGCTGGACGAAATAAATCTACATGGCGCTCTGTGGTTTAAAAAAAGGCACATCTTTTGAAAAGAGGAGAAATGCAGCCGCTCAACAGCGAAGAGTGGCTAGAAAGTCACGGGTAGATACAAAAAACATTTACAGTGGTCATCATGTGCCCGAATTGTCCAAAGACATTTGCAGGAAGTATAGAGCTTATTAGCCATCTACGAACTCATAGTCATGAACATAACTAATTGAATTTCAAAAGTGGATGTAACAAATGGTCATCATCACTTATGATGGACGAACAGCAAAAAGGCATCCTTAATTTAATAATAATAAACCCATAAACCATTAGAGTCATAGGCGTGTCATACTGGAGACATCAGTACAAAGAGCCACCCAAACACCTCTGTCCTCAGCCATTATATAAAGTGTAGAAAAATCATGCCCAGATCATTTTTTGGTGGTCACTTCAGGATTTTCTTTATCTGCCTCTTCTCCTTCAGCCCTTGATTGTTCTTTGCAAAATAATCTTAGAAAATGAGTCATGTTTCATTACATATACAAACCAAATAAATTTACACCGTTCACCATTGTCAAAGGTGGTTCTTAATAATCTGCAATTGGTTTTTATTTACTTCCAAAAAGAACATATTTTTCTATATAATGAATTTTTTAACAAATGTCTGTAGCACTAGCCTGACAATGCCTGAATTCTTCTTTCCATGTGTGCATTAAATGTCCTATTTTTGCATCTCTATAAAATAATATTTAGCACTGGCAATCTGTAATGATTGATCTTTACTGTAATACTAATTCTCCTTTTCCAAATTGTATTCAACCTAGCTATGGCAGCCATTCAAAACTCAAGGCTTACTTGATCTCATTCCCACATTATTGACATTTGGGATCTTGAGATATTTGAAGGTTGTAACTTCTTCCAGTTTGTGACCATTTAATTGGCTGTTCATGGGATCTTGCTTGATAAAACTAGTCACCAATATCTTGCTTGATATTACTAGTCACCAATATCTTGCTTGATATTACTAGTCACCAATATCTTGCTTGATATTACTAGTCACCAAGATCTTGCTTGATATTACTAGTCACCAATATCTTGCTTGATATTACTAGTCACCAAGATCTTGCTTGATATTACTAGTCACCAATATCTTGCTTTTACCAACACTAATTTCCATTCGATATTTCTGACTGACGCCAATGAACATTGAGGTGATTCCTAGAGTTCACATTCGAAACCAACCAAAAGATCAATATCATCAGCATAACGCAAGTTAATAATCATTCGATATGGCCACCATCTGTATGGGCACGATACCGTGCAAAATCTGAAGTAGAACGTGTACTCCAGAATTGTTGGCTTCATGGAAGGAGCAGCACAGAAATGTGGCCCTCCAAATCTACCGGAAGTTTGACAGTGTATTAATATTGAGAGGTTTAAAATATACGGCAAAACATCATGCTTAGAATAGAATACCACCATACACAGAGAGATTATGAGGTCATATGAGTGAATGATGAAGAACAAGACAATGTTAGAAGACAAACGGATAAGCCATCAGTAGAGATATTGAAGGGAAGCAAATGTGTATTGGTAAGCTTATCACAGATCAGAGGAAAATATTGATTTTAATACAGCCAGGGAGAACAATGAAGCATTAGATTACATGGTGATTACAATATCAAAATTGATTGAGAAAAACAACATGATGGTCGTGGATTGTATATCATATCAAGATGACATGTGTTAGTAGAACAGATAATAATGAAGGAATTGACAGACTTTTTTGTTATATTTAAATTTAGTAACTATTTTCTGATATGTACATTACATTTTGATTTCTTTAGAAATTGCTCTGATGCTGGCATTATGTGCAAGCTAAAATATACTGTGCACATATTGGTTGACCTTATGATATTCCTAAATAGTTTTATTTGCTAATTAACATTTTACAATTTTGATTACCTAATATTTTCAGCGTGATGTTATTTGTTTTAGCTATGAACTGCCCAATGAAGTGAGAGAAGCATGCACTGTCTTGGCAACATATTTAGTGGATTCAACCTCCATCCAATCTAAGCAGTTGGTGGGTTATTCATCAATATCATTTAAACTGTAGCCATGCAAGCAAAATTACAAATTTATGTTCATGAAATTTAACTTATTTTTGCAATTAACATATTACATTACAATTACAATTTTCTGGCTACAATATTACATATAATATACTCATATTTTCTTTTATTTGCTGCCTGATGTCTGAACTATTAGACAAATCTTCTTAATGTTATACAATACAGTGCATTTTCTTATTGCTTCTTTTTGCATATTACGTTCAGCTTAACTAAAACCAGGCAAATCTTCTATAATACCAGAACAGTCACAATACCTGTCACAGAACCTGTCACAATAAAAAAATGCACAGATGAAAAATTTGTGTTCACTTGTCATACATGCATACATGCAAATATAAAAGCAAACTGTATTGTTTTAAAATAAATATTCAACAGATTCTAGGGAGCTTTAATAATTGTAAAATTAATTATTGTAGTAGATAAGCAAGTTATGATTTCATTCAGGTCGAAGGATATTACATTGCACCCTTGTACATGAGAATCACATGAGATTGTTTCCAGGTTTTAACGTTGAAGAGGTTTTATGAAGGTAAACTTCTATTGTACATTATTTTATATGTGTGTAATTCGGCATGGATGTACCTTAACCTTTAGCAAGCCAGATTAAAATTAAAATTTGTACCCCCTGCCACCGGATTCTTTTATTAAATTTGAATTTTTGTGTGTGGGTGTTTGGGAAACACAAAAACTTTGTCATTAAAGATTTTAAAATAATTTCTGCACATTTAAATACAGAATAGAATTGAATACTGCAAAAATGTGCGTAATTTCCTGTTTTTTAAAAGTTTCATACTCAAGGTGTGAGGAAGTGGTGAAGACTTTTTTTTCAGCAACAAACAAAAACACGACATAGGTGTTTGGAAAAAACAGTAATTTTTTGGTCATTATAGGTTTTAAAATAATTTCTGCACATTTAAATACAGAATTGAAAACAACATATATGTGAGCCATTTTTTACAACAGTGACAGTCCAATTAGACTAGGATTGATACGCCTACCATGATCAAATTAAAAATAATGTGGTGAAATCTTTCTACTATTTCAAATACTTAACATCCTACACATGATTCTACAAATATAAATACTTAACATCCTACACATGATTCTACAAATAGAAATACTTACCTGGTAACATACTATCCATGATTCTACCAATGGAAATACTAACATCCTACACATGATTCTACAAATAGAAATACTTAACATCCTACACGATTCTACCAATGGAAATACTTAACATACTACACACATTCAATGAACATAGTGTTAGTTTACACTCATGTCTCCATGAATATTCTAATCAAACTACAATATTTTTATCACTTCTAGAATTCTTGCCAGAACATCATTCAGCAGGAGTGGTTCCAGGTATCCAGCCATAAACTGTCAGTTGTTCACCAAGTTGAAGACTTTCTATCATCTGTGAATGAAATCTCAAAAAGACTTCTGGAGTATATTATTAACATGACAGATACAAATGTGAGTTCTTGCTGTACTTCTATTTGTTTTAATAGTCTATGTACTAAATTAATTGATCTGTTATCCATTTTCATATCAGAGCTACTTGACATAGCATTCTGAATGATTTATCTCCTTTGAATTGAACTCCTGACCTGTGTATGGTCATACAATTATCTGGTGTGTCAAACTGGTAACACCTCCCAGCCCTTCCAGTTTCTGGACACCAAAGTTTAAAGTAAGAAACAGCCAAAGATCCATGTGACCAATGAAAATATGGAAAGTCGTGGATGGTAGAAGCAGAGAATTTTACCATCAACTGGCATCATCCATGATTGTGGCACAGGGCGATGGGGCAATGGATCGTGCTGACGTTTTGAATTCCTTAAGAGATATAACACGCAAGAGTGAGACTAATGTGGATGATGATTCCTTTTCAATGGCTAGGATTAAAGATCAGGAATTGAAATGCGGTGTTGCTAGAAGTGAACTTTTTGGAGGGCGCAGAAGAATGATGGTCAACGAGCATAGGACCGGTACTGTCATCAGAAGTGTAATGGCGTATACACTCAGGGAGAGATCGGAGCAATTATGGACGTGTCCAGTTTGCAGTGATGATGATCCGACCACTAACTAACTAACTAACTAACTAGAGAATTTGAATTGAGAGAAGTAGAAAAATGTAGTAAATTAGCTGAGGTGGATAAAGAGACCAAGACTGTCAAATGTAGTAATACAGTTTAGGAAAGCATGCTGGGAATGGACTTATATCACTACAGAGGCAAAGGTACAAGATTGAATTGATTAGAGCAGTCATGGATACCCTACTAGAAGACGAGGAGAAAGTCGAATGTGACATTGTACATATTAAGAGAATGGTAGAAATGGGAGTGATTAGAGGTAATGGGAGAAAGTGCTCCCTCTCCGGAAAGATCAGAACGTGTAATCAGCAACTGACTGGGACACTGAGCTTATACACTTTTAGATGTCTGATGGAAGAACGGTAAGCAGAGCATATATGGGAATGCCCCCAGTGCTATGACGCTTGTTCCTAATCAAGAACCAAGGTTCAAGAATTTATCTATTCGCACTCAAATCCACAAGACACAATATTATACACAGATAGCTCAATAAGCAAAGAAATAAGTTCAGATGTGATTTTATTGCCTACAAGAATGGCATTATAACATCAAAAATGAAAATGGAAATATAAGCAGGGACTCTGACACTTGATTGGTGACTAAAATACCAATTCACACTGTTATATTTTCAGAATCCCAAAGCATGCTGCGTAGGGATATGTTACTGAACAACTCGTTTGTCCAAAGTATAAAATAGATATACTGCCCTCGTCACAGGCAACAAAAGAATAGATTTATTGGCAGGCAATGCTGTGTTGATAATGCAAGTACTGTGAAGATATAAGCCCAACCTAGTAAGGACATTCTTTATTAGTGATTGCTCAGAGTGATGAAGATGATGCTGGAGGTGATAATGTGCACATGATGACAGAAATGAGGAGGATCAAAGGAGAGAAGAAGTGTGTTTTCTCTGGAAAGATCTGAAGATCACATAATAACATCTGATTGCGTCTTTGTTTTTGCATACTCTTAAAAGGCTGCTAGAAAAGAGAGCAGAATACTTAAGGATTGTAATATGTGTCATAATGCTGTTTTATAATTAAGAAGTATAATTATGCTGTTAATTAAGACAAATCTATTGCTCAGAAATTGTCTTTTGTCTATGTACAGTTCTCATTCACTGTTTGTCTACACAGCCCTGGGTTTATCCCTGGTGGGTTAATCAATATTTTAGATGAGCTGCAAATCTTGTCTGTCTCAGGAGTCCACCATGCAGTGCTTTTTATTTACTAACTCTGGAATCACAGAAGAGCAATGTAAAACTCTGCATCCCATTCATACTCATATCTGGAACATTTGAAGGTATCACCAGTGACTCAACCAGACCAACATCTTGCAGCAGTAAATCCCTAATAGATGAAATGCTTATATAGTAAGACTTTCCTCTTATGAAAAATCCACATGACTTTATACAATTACATATTTACCCTCTCAAAGTTGGACGCTTCTTGTTAAAGCATTACTTACTACTGATTACTGGAGACTTGTTTGTATGAAATATTGCTCAGAAGAAACTCCCATTGCACAAAAGGATACGGGATACAATGGTTCAAACATTCCTGGGGATTAAAACAAACAAATCATTGAAAATCATTTAAAAAATAGAAAATTTAATTCATTAGACTGGGCAAAAGTGGAATACATGTGATTGAAATCTTTGTTGTCACTTTTTATGTGTGTTAATTTATGCTGAATCATGATGGTAGTTTCAAGAATATACATAAACATGAATTACATTGATGACAAAACAGAGAATCTAACCTTTGTTTACAAAGTGACTGCTCTTGAATATTTAATAATAGTTTCACTGCAGTACCACCTTAAATTTAAGATTCTTTTCAATAACCAGATCCCAGCAACATCTATTCAAATTACAAAATTATAATTCATCCATGGAATTCAGTAACTTGGTACATCATCTCAGTAAGCCATATTTTCTTATTTACTGGTGCAACTCTTGAAGACTTGTGTTCTAAAGTGTGTAGGCTTGGTCTACAAATGTGTACAAATATCTGTTCTTCTTCTTCTGCTGCGTTCGTTCTCAAACTCCTGCAGATTAGCAGGATATAGTCCGGAGAACGGAATGTGTTGTATCATGGTTTACAGCATTGCTGCGATATCTGCGCCCTTCAGTCTGACACATCCAGCTTCAGCATGGCTTTGGGTCACTGACCCTATATGGGATGGGACAGCCAACTCCATCCCATAATTTCTTTAGTCGCTTTTTACAACATGCGTGGAAGGTAAACAGTGTTGCTATTCTTTGCTCCCCTTTCGGGTCCCGGCAACACACTGGCGAAATATCTGTTCAATTTTAAGATTACTATACATTTCATCACTTAAACTATAATAATTTTTTATCTTAAACCTTAAAATGCATACATTTTGTAAGATTTACCATAACAACAAACAGTGAAGGGATCATTGGGATGCAGGTGTAGATGTAACAAACAGTGGACGGATCTCTGTGAAGCAGGTGTAGAAGTGTATTGTGTGCAAAATGTCTGCTCTAATGTTTCTACTGCGTTGAATAAACTACCTACTTTCTAACAGAATAACCAGATAGTGTAATATCATGTGTCACGATTTACAGCTTTGTTACGATATTTGCGCCTTTTGGATTGATACGTCTAACTTCAGTATGATTTGTGGATCACTGTTGCTTATGGAATGGGACAAGCAACACCACACCCACCTAACCACATAAGCTGATATACGCCAGGTAACTGTGTTGCTGCTCTTTGCACCCCGTTCAGACCCCGTCAACAATGGATCAATCATATTAAATGTACAGAATAAACATTTACACGATGGAGACCAGATATTGAGAATAAACATTTACACGATGAAGACCAGATATTGAGAATGTACTATTCAAGAAATATCTACAACGAGTAATTGTGGATCATATCACAACCACTGTAACATACAAAAGAGAAACAGTGAAACCACACTATTGTATACCCTTCACTGCAAGACCTGCATAAACAACTATCATCACCGCAGAGATCCATTGCTGACATCCTCTATGTAGATGAAAGCAAGCTGAAGAAAAAGTTTTCTTTCCAATATCTGACACAGTAAAGATGAGCAAAAGGTTACAACTCAACGAATCAAATAATCTAATGTAATAAACAAGGGATCAAATAATATAATGTAACCCAACTCAAGGGATCAAATAATATAATTTAACCCAACTCAAGACACACGTGGTTGCGTCTGTGGGTCTCACTAATGGCCCACTAGACATACCAACCATGCAACAGAAAACCTCAGTGGATGACATGCCGTTATATTGAGGTTATCTTCTTAGAGAAACTTCATGGCATGTCATCTATACAATTATGCTTTTATTTTGTTGTTGAAATGTGTTTCATGTTTACCTGAATATATATGTATGCACCCTCTGTGGTTGGGAGGGAACCAGAGATGTACTGTGCAGCACTGGGGAGGAGGAAACTGACAGCACTGTTTTTTCCTATGGCTGAAACCCATCATAGAGGCACAGCGACTCAGGATGTGACAATCCTTCTGGCGTGAACATTTGGTTGCATACCTGGAGCAATAGAGAAGTTCAGCATAACCAGCAGTCAATTGGTGGCGGGGAATGAGTATAGTGAACCCTATCTTGGCTACAGTAGCTAGGAGCAGTGCATAGGTTGAAACCTACCTTCTAGGAGGTGTGATAGTTATTCTCTGACTCTGTCCCGGGTGGGTTGAAAATCCACAGACTTCCCAGAAATTTAATGGCATTAGGTCAGAGGGCATGAGCCCATGGACCGCTGGATCAGCAACCAACCAACCAATCCAACTCAAGGGATCAAATTATATAATGTAACTCAACTCAAGTTATCAAATAATATAATTTAACCCAAATCATGGGATCAAATAATATAATTTAACCCATCTCACTCAAGGAATCAAATAAAGGGTTTAAAAGCCGTAGAAGATTGACTTCACTGTACTAGGTTTCCCATATGTACGCCGCCTGCCGAGAATACCACTCATAACACGTAGCTTCAAGTGATAATCCACAGGGATCTCCGAAAATAATCCACCTTATAAACAAGACGCCACGAGCCAGATTTGAACCCGTGACCTCTTGAACACAAGGCGAACAGCTTAACCACTACATTCAAGGAATCAAATAATATAATTTAACCCAACTCAAGGGATCAAATAATATAATGTAATCTAACTCAAGGAATCAAATACTATAATGTAACCCAACTCAAGTGATCAAATAATATAATGTAACCCAACTCAAGGAATCAAATAATATAATGTAACCCAACTCAAGGAATCAAATAATATAATGTAAGCTAACTCATGGATCAAATTATATAATTTAATGCAACTCAAGGAATCAAATAATATACTGTAATGTAACCCAACATGAAGATTACATTTTCAGATTCTACTATTTGTTCCTTCCATTTTTAGGGCAATACAGCCATCCATTACTGTGTCTCACATTGTAACTTTGAAATAGCAAGTCTTCTGTTGGACTCTGAGGTTTGTGACATCAACAAACAGAATAAGGCTGGTTATACACCCATCATGTTGGCTGGGCTGGCCACATTACAAAGCCCAGACCAGCGAGAGGTTGTCAGACGACTGTTCTCTTTGGGTGATGTCAATGCAAGGGCAGTTACAGTAAGTTATTTGCTAATGTGTTTTCAAGTTTGGTTGTAATCATACTCCTCTTGTCCACTGTAATATGCCAAAAGCCTCTTAAATGTACATTTTGATACCTATTTACTATCTTGAATTATAAACATCACAATGTCTGTAAAATCAAATGAACCATTCCTATTTGCGTTACTTCCGTTTCAGAGATAGTCGATCTAGACAGGCATGCTTCGATAAAAATAATAAAGATTGTATTTGAGCACTCATATAAACAAGTGTTTACATTTTCTTTTTGTGTAACTTATAGCTACTTGTATTTGAAATAATGAAATCTAGACATCTTCGATGTTTTACAGCTAGTTAGGTTTTTTTAATGTACCAAAATACGCTAGGTAATGATTCCGATATTAGATAAGATGGCGATTGTAGGTCTAATAATTATTACTATCTCACTTTGATGGAAATTATGATTCAGTATTGATGAAGCTGAGGGGGTGTTTCCTATATATATATATATATATATATATATATATATATATATATATATATATATATATATATATATATATATATCATATATACATATATACATATATATATATCTAAGGTTATGTTAGTATATCATGCTGCTGTTATACCAACCCTACTATATGCTAGTGAAACGTGGACAGTGTATGCTAGACATGCAAGAAAATTAAATCATGTCCATCTTACCTGCCTACGTAAATTACTAAACATCCATTGGTGGAACAAAGTACCAGACTACGAGGACTTGGAAAAATCAACCCCAACAAGCATCTACACTCTACTTATGAAGGCGCAAGCACGCTGGGCAGATCATCTTGTGCGTATGGCGGACTCGCGTTTGCCAAAACAAATATATTATGAAGCACTCAAGGCAAGAATTTGAAAAGCTGGTGGACAGAAAAAGTGCTTCAAAGACATGCTCAAGTCATCACTGAAACATCTTAACATTGACGTAGGCGCTTGGGAGAGCCTCGCTCAGGATAGAACAGCATGGCGTTACAGCATTAGAACGGGAGCACTAGCGGCGGAAGAGACCAGACAAGATACTGCAAGACAGAAGCAGGCACTTAGAAAAGAAAAAAACATATACGTCCCATAGACACCCTCTTCAGTTGTCAATTCTGTAGAAGAACATTTTGTGCTCGCATTGGACTTGTTAGTCATTTAAAAACGCACTATTAACTTTATTATTTTTCTTTATTATTTTTCTTTACTTATTGTTATTATTATTATTATGGTTGAGTTTTGTTCATCGTCAATTACGACGATGAACATCATCATGTTAATAAGTTCTGGGGCACTAAAATGTAGGCCTAAAGAATAGTACATTTGATGAAAAATGCATATTTTGTATGCATTTGATGATGTCAAGACAATGTGACATTAATTAATCCTGTATATATAAATAATTGTATGCATTACAAAATGGTTAAGGATATATTCAGATGTGTTTTATTTCAAAATAAATGGATTATAAATTTTCTGGGATGCAAGCTTGGGTATGTACACATTTCTATTTTCCACCCCTGTCCGTCCCCCATTTTATTGTTTTTTTTCATAATTAAATTTTTCATAATTAACACAAAATTGTTTGTAAGCAAACAAACTACATTAAGTCTGATTGCCTATCCATTTCTGAATATTTTGATGTCAGAATTGTTTATGTGGACATAATAATGAGGGAGAAATTGTAGAATTCAAACACTACCATAAATGACTAAATATGCTACAGCATAGCAGAAAAACTTTAAGGTGACAGGTTACGGAGAGAAAGATTAAGGAGTCCTGTTGATATTGGCCTGTTCTTAGCCATTGGCCCATTAAATATAATCAGCAAGCTAACTTGAAACCATCAACTCTACTATCATCAAGCTGTCCTGTAATTAATAAGTTGCTATTTAACCATCAAATCTCTATTCATCAACACATCCAGCAATCAATAAGAAGATGTTTAACAATTTGTCTATCATTAAACTTTTCCTTATTCAAAATAACATTGCTATTTTAGCCAACAATTTTTGAGTTATAAAACTGTCCTTTAATTAATAAACAGATGTTGAGCCTACAAGTATTGTGCCTTAAAATGTTAGATTATGATGTTTTTGCTTCTTGTATCTTGTTTCCCTAGTGAGTGTATTTAATGGATACATTGATTTACTGTTGTCAAACAGTAATCCCTATTTCCATTTGTGTCCTATATGTGTATTGAGTTGAGCTGGTTTTTTAAAAACATTAGATACGCTCTGCTCTCAGCAGGAAAGTAGACTATCTCTGAATAGTTACCTCTTAGAGGCCAACTCCCTTGAGGTGGAGATGAGGGCGTAGTCCAGCCAACAGAGGCTGGAAACTAAGATTGGTCCAGCTATCTCCTACATCGAGCAGTACACAATCCTGCTCGAGCAAACACAAGGACTGAAGTTGGAGATACCAGGCCAAGAGGCACACCAGCAACCATGCATCACACAACCTGATTAGGTAACACCAACAACAACTGATTAATCAACAGGTTGCTATTTAACTATAAAATTATCCATTCATTTATAAGCTGTCATTAATAATAAAACTATTCTAAATTCATGAAGCTGTCTTTTAATGAGCTTGTGGTCAAGATCATATTAAGTATGTAGATGTTGAGAGTAATAAGAGAGTTTGTGAATTTGTCATAGTATCAAAATGTTAATTCATTGTTCTGACAATTTAAGTGAACTGAGGAAACTTACCCATTCAGAAGTGTAAATCACTGTTACTTTCAATACCACAGGAGATTGCAGCAAAGATTGGAACAGCTCAGAAGGAGAGACATATAGTAGTTATCAATAATATGTAATCACTGCATGAAACTGAAATCCAATAGGCAAGGATTATGTGTATGTAGTCTTGATAAAAGGCCTTTTGTTCTGAACATCAATTTGTGCTTGCTTCCAGTGATTAGCAAACTTCATTACCCTGTTCCAAGCTTTGCCTGCATAATAGATAAAAAAAAAGCAACTGATAAATCAATACCCAAATAGCACTTTAAGCCACAACACTGATGGATATTTTGAGATAGAAATCAGACTGCCTATAGGCTTGTCCAGTGTAAGCTGCTAATAACTTGTACAAAATATCTCCTAATCAATGCTAATCTAAGAATATATACTTTACTCTGATCTATAAGTAGATTAACTACTTCTTGTCCTGTAGTGAACATGTTAATGAAAAAGCAGACAGACCAGAGTGCATATATGATTATGAATTGAAAATAGATTAGCAAAACAGTGAAGTCACTTTGTCAATGCCTAATGGATATGGACAGTGCAGTAGATGACATGTCTAGACTTTGATTTGTAGAGTTTGGTAGTAGAGAAATTATAAATAGAAATGGAATGTTCTAAACAGGAACTATCAGCATGCATACCTTTTGACATCTGCTGAGGGTAACTAAACATATATGAATTTTGCTCAGAGTACAGTGATGTCAGTTCATAACAAATACACACTTGCCTCAAACATTTTCTATTCCTTGTCATGGTATTACATTCTGATAGATTGCCATTTTTGTCTCTTGAGGTTTTATAATTATCTTTTCATTTCTCCTCCTCCATAGTGCTTAAGCAGTAATTGTTAATAAGTTTCTCTTGTTTTCTTGTTTCTAAAAATATTACGGTGCATTTGAAATGTATTTCTTACATAAACATCCCTAGACACAGCAAACAGCTCTCATGTTGGCAGCTAGCCATGGAAGGACAGAAATGGTCAAGCTGCTTGTTGAGGAAAATGCTGATATCAACTTGCAAGATGAAGATGGTTCTACAGCTCTGATGTGTGCTTGTGAACATGGCTACTTAGATATAGTCAACTTCCTGCTTGTACAGCCCAATATTGATGCAAACATAACAGACAATGTAAGTCAGTTTCACATGCAACTTTCACAATAATTTTTAAAGGATATTGTAAACTATTATTTATGTGTAGTTCCATGCTGATCTATCATTTTGTGTTGTGTGCAGCTCATGAGAAACCAGGGTCATACTCTAGTTTAGGTATATTATAATTGTTTCCCTGATGACGCAAGACAAACATGGGCCACAGTATATAGATATATAGATAGATAGATCATTGAGGCAGTTGTACATGAATGCATGTTTGCTAAATATTGAAGAGAATGTCAGTGAGGAAGAGAACTGGTCATCTCACTTTCATAATGCTAGAGCTAATACTGTCAGATGTTCATACTTCACACATCTACAATGGCTGTTCAACAAGTATCTGATAATGTGACCCCAAAAATACATTTACTCACCCGTAGGTCCTAAACTTAAACCCCCTTTAAAGAACTCTCCATGAGGCTGCTCACACTTCTCATAGCATTGCTGTAATTGTTGCAATGTTCTATCTCATCCTTGGGAATAGAGTTTAACCATCACATTCTCCATAATGTCCTCTCGTGACTGAAATTGGGATTCTGTCATTGTAGCCGTAAGAACATCCAAAAGTCGCAAGGAGAATTTGCAGCCTGACAAAGCACTGGAATGTTGTGTTTGACCCAGGAAGTCTGAATTAGATACAAAGAATGGTTGTTTGCAATGTCATGATACAGCTGCCAATATTTCATTGCCCACAGATCCAATAGCTTTTGCCACACACCATGAAGACATTGGATGATACCCAGGTAGTATTACTTTGTAATATTTTGACCTTGTGGTACATACACGGTTAACATGATTATGAATTTCCTATGCACCGGTCTAGCATTCTTATGTCATTGGAATGATGAATGTTTCTACTATTGCAACTGCACTTTAGCATCCAGGTCATATCCGAACACCCATGACTCAGCTTCCAGGTCATATCCAGACACTCATCTTCCAGGTCATATCTGAACACCCATAGCTCATCTTCCAGGTCATATCCAAACACCCATGACTCAGCTTCCAGGTCATATCTGAATACCCATGACTCAGCTTCCAGGTCATATCCAAACACCCATGACTCAGCGTCCAGGTCATATCCGAATACCCATGACTCAGCTTGCATACTGAGTTTCTTGTGAAAAATTTTGGCTTAAATATTGCAGCCACTAGCTGCATAGACAAATCCTCAGTCAAAATGGAATGTACCAAAGCAATGTTTATACCCACCTGACTTGCAAGTTTCTCCAACACAGTGAACAGTAGGTAGCAGAACAAAATCACAAACACAGAAGTACTGCAGCAAACACAATTAACATGAGTAATGGGAATACTCAGCATTGAATGACTAGGTTATGTGTGAAGAACAAGCAACAGCTGTATATCACAGCAGATATTTTATGGCAAATTTATTTGCAGAATAATTTCATGTATTTTGTTTGCGCTAGAACTTATATGGCAGTCACATCATGTGATTAGGTGGTCTAAAAATTTCATCTATCTTTCGACCATTTTATTCATCACAATGCATTCACTGAACAACAATTTGCCACTGTGAAGGATGTTTTTGTTTGGCTCACTGCAGAGCTATTCCACAGTCTCTTGTCAGAAATGGGAAATTTTGAATTCTATTAGACCTAAGCCAGACATCATCATGCTTGGATGTAAGTGGTCTCGACCAAGCTTAATTTTTTTCATACACTGGTTGCATACTTAAGCTCCATACAAGGGCTTAATGAATCATCAAACAACACAAGTACATCTTAACTTACATTCATGAGGAGCTGGCCATAGTCTGCTGCTGCTACACTACCCCCCCCCTTCCTCTCTCTCTCTCTCTCTCTCTCTCTCTATATATATATATATATATATATATATATATATATATATATATATATATATATATATATATATATATATATATATATATATATATATATAGGGATGTCCCTATACTGTCAAGTATATGGAATGAGTGATATATATATTTGTCACTCATTTCATATACTTCACAGTATAGTGAAATCCCTCTAGAGTTCATTCTTTATAACACATTTTCCTATTTAACATTTTTCAAAATCTCCAATTACTGTAATTCTTCATTGTCTGTACTTTATATGAAGAATTTCTGTTATTACATATATATTCTGTCAATCCAGATCAAGTTATTATAATGGAATTTTACTGTACAATCACTGCATCACAGCCACTAGTATAATCACAAGACCTGCATGTCTTGTGGACATGTCATATTTTTCTACATGTACTATTATCAATCTCCAAACACTTATAAATGCTTTATACTGTCAGAAAATAAACCAAAAGTCACCATAGCTTGTAATCAAGATGATATTTTTTTTGTGTGTTTTGTATCCTAGTTAAGAACAGGATGAATGTAAGTTAAGATATACTTGTGTTGTTTGATGATTCATTAATATATTGCCTGCACTGTTGTTTTCAATGTTCTCTGTTGACTATTGTGTTGTTCTTGACTTTTGTGATGTCTATAAACTATTGTGTTTCTTGTAGACTATTACCCATAAACTATTGTTTTGCCAGTTGACTGTTGTGTTGTCTGTCTATTGGCTATTGTGTTTTCTGCTTGTTCTTTCACAAATTAACATTTTACAAGCATGCTTTAATTGCTGATTCTTGTGTTGCTATGTTTGCTACATATCTGCATCATGCCATCTGTAGATTAGTACATTTCTTAAAATATTATGGAATATGTAGATAAATGAATTTATGAATATGTCACTGATGCAGATTAAAATGTTCTAGAGCAGGGCTATTAACCGTGAAGAGTTAGCTAAGGGCAACATCTTACATTGCTGAACAATGTGCAGTCAGCATACTTGAAAATGACACCTACAGATTATCAACAAAAGTGTCTGTTGTCTATAAAGCCACTGAACACTCATTTACATTTATGGTAACACTACATCATATGAATTTTGAGTATTTAATACAGATCTGTGTGGAGTCAATGCACAGATACTTATTAATACAGATCTGTGTGGAGTCAATGCACAGATACTTATTAATACAGATCTGTGTGCAGTCAATGCACAGATACTTATTAATACAGATCTGTGTGCAGTCAATGCACAGATACTTATAGACCACGCTGTATGGTAGTTAATCAATTTCTTATGTCTATAGTATAAGTAAAATTATGTGGGGAAAATGGACAAGATTTGAACTTATATCATTCAGCTGACACCATTTTATCTCACAACTTGAGTCAACATACATTCCAAATTCTGCAAATCCCTGAAGATAATGTGTATTCTATGTTCACTATGAATATGGGCCAGTTAATAGATACACAGAAAAAACACAAATTACACAGATGTGTAAAATTTTTCTAGGACCACAAATTATTGCACAAAGTATTGGGCCTGTGTGATGTACAGACAACTAGGTCTTTATGCATGCGATGACAAGCATAAATTACAGGTTCCACAATGAATTTATACATACCTGTGAAATTTGTATGTTGTCTAAGTGTCCTATTCATGTTATAGTGACTTGGGAACACACTGTTGTAGAACCTTGTTGGATTTCAGTTTTGCGCAGTGAGTACATTGTATCGATTTCTAGATTGTGATGTGAGAACACAGCTGTATAAACCTGTTCTATATTATGATTTGACTCTTTGTCTCCGTACGGTTTTCCTGCTATGCCGAACACGATAGTAAATTCATATTAAAATGTAGATTAGAGCATAGTGGGTCTCCCACAAGTAGATATTAGTGGCTCAGTGGACATAGAGAGTTAAGAACACACAGTTGTCAAAACCTGTTCTAGACTGTGACTCAGATCTGTTACTATTTACTGTAAGAACAAATGCACATAATTGAAGCTTTATTTGAGTGCATCATATTATTTTTAACCTGTGTTGAAATCCCTCAATATTTGTGTGTAAATAACTGATTCAATCAACTGCAGGAAAATAGTACAGCCTTGTCAGTAGCCATGGAGGCAGGTCATAAAGATGTGGGTGTTGTACTGTACAAACATCTCAATTTCTCTAAAGCCATTAATCCTGTAAGTTTGAGTTTTTATGTTTATTTTGCAAACAAAACTTTTTTTTTTTGGTTTGTGGGTGTTAATGAATGTGATGATGACAAAGATGATAATGAGACATGCCAGAGAAAGTATGAGTTAGTCTCTCTTGTTCCTTACACCAGGTAGTGAAATCTTTCAGTTCCAAATTGGCATTTCTCTGACATTCTTTTTGATGGGGAGGTTTTCCAGTGTTGATGCAAGTACAAGATAATTGACTCAATGTGGCTGTAAAGTGTAATGCCATGAGCTGGATAGTCTTCTACTTTGAAGGGGACTTTACTGTAACTTTCTTACATCCTCAAGGCATGCGTCTGCAGTTAAAATGGTTCATTCCCTTCCAGCAGTTCAGGCATGGGTCTTTAGCAGGCTTTACCACAGCAGAGATCATGAGGTGGCATAGTCAAATGCACAACACACTTCCTTAGTAACCTATTTTGTCTTGTATGACAAGTGACAGTGTTATTATTTTTTTTCTACCATTTTGTACAACCCACAGGCACATAATGAAGGTAAAATATGGACTTATAGTATGGATAAAAAGTGAACATTTCCAAACGTGAAATATAATGAATGTTATTGTAAGATGAAAAGTGTGAGATGAACAGATGATATTGTAAGATGGACAGATGATATTTTAAGATGGAAAGTGTGAGCTGGACAGATGATATTGTAAGATGGAAAGTGTGAGCTGGACAGATTATATTTTAAGATGAAAAGTTTGAGCTGGACAGATGATATTGTAAGATGAAAAGTGTGAGCTGAACAGATATTTTAAGATGAAAAGTTTGAGCTGAACAGTTAATATTGTAAGATGGAAAGTGTGAGCTGAACAGATGATATTGTAAGATGAAAAGTGTGAGCTGCACAGATGATATTGTAAGATGGAAAGTGTGAGCTGAACAGATGATATTGTAAGATGGAAAGTGTGAGCTGAACAGATGATATTGTAAGATGGAAAGTTTGAGATTGACAAGGGATATTGTAAGATGGAAAGTGTGAGCTGAACAGATGATATTGTAAGATGGAAAGTGTGAGCTGAACAGATGATATTGTAAGATGGAAAGTGTGAGCTGAACAGATGATATTGTAAGATGGAAAGTGAAGCTGAACAGATGATATTGTAAGATGGAAAGTGTGAGCTGAACAGATGATATTGTAAGATGGAAAGTGTGAGCTGAACAGATGATATTGTAAGATGGAAAGTGTGAGCTGAACAGATGATATTGTAAGATGGAAAGTTTGAGATTGACAAGGGATATTGGAAGATTTTATAGATCTGTAAGATGGAACAGCCAACCCCATTCACAAATCTCATTAGGTGCCTCCTATCACATGCATTGTAAATCTGTGTTGATTGACCTGATTATAATTGAACAAATAATAGAGATTTTCCCCTTATGAGTTACTGGTGCTTTTTATATATGCATTTCAGTATACTATACGTGTGCATATTTTGTATTTGCAATATATAAGCATGTGTTTTTGTTTGTTATAAGGTATGCCATGCATGTTCACAATGTAACCCTGACTCT
The DNA here is from genome assembly GCA_034231615.1 of Meghimatium bilineatum. NCBI lineage: Eukaryota > Metazoa > Mollusca > Gastropoda > Stylommatophora > Philomycidae > Meghimatium > Meghimatium bilineatum. The sequence continues at coordinate 32,924,156 of CM067316.1, read as the reverse complement.
GTGACTATACAAATAACTTTGAACATGTAACTGAAATAATCAGATTATGTTGTGTGTTCCTTGTAAACTTCTGTTGTTTTTATTAGTGGTATTATTTTATCTGTAAACAAACTGAGCCTGGTAACCTCAGACAGATGTTGAAGTGTATGCACACTGATAGATTCTCTGGTTACAAACACTCCTTTCTCAGAACCACAGGTTCCCATTTCAACTTGTATTTTATTAGGGGATTTATTACCAGTGCATTTTAAGTTAATTGTTTACAAGATTACAATCCCAATAATTTCATTTCATGCCATTTTGTTTAGATTCTTTTTTATTAAATTTTCAGATGTCAATAGTGATACTTTTTTAAAGGAAGCAGTCTATTCAAGACAAACAATATAATTATATCTTCACTATAGCCTTCTGTCCTAATTAGAAAAGACAGTTCCAATACTAGTAATCACGTCATATCTTCACTACCCTATTATTAACAATTTGGAGATTGATGAATGTGTAATTTTTCTCCACTACACTGTAAGAAAACAAAATTGAGCTTATTAGCCATCTACGAACTCAGTCAAGGACACAACTCCAACTGGATTTCAAAAGTGGATGTAATAAATGGTTATCATCACTCATGACGGATAACAATTCAATCAGAAAAGTTTCAGTGTATGCCAAGTCATCCAATGAAGGAAAGATTCCAAAATCTAGCACTGGGGCGACTGAAAAGAAGCAGCTTTATCCATCAAGCTAAACGACTCCGCAGACAACTTACAGACCTACCTGAAGTGGACAGCCCTTTAAGGCCTGTACCAGAACATACCCCGTGGAGTGAAATACATGGAATGCCAATATACATTCAGACCCATGTGAAAGGAATACTAAGCGAGGACGAACAGAACAGTGTGCAGCGAAGGACAGTCACCCTCAGTTTCCTGGATGAGGAATATCCTCAAGATATATGGGTCAGAGTATACACAGATGGGTCAGCACAGAATGCCGTGAGGAATGGAGGTGCAGGTGTATATATAGAATATCCACACAAGCCTAGAGATACCATCAGAACACCAACAGGAAAATTTAGCAATAATTATGATGCTGAAATCCAGGCTATACAATACTATGATTTCATTCTTGTTCTTTGAGCTACATTCTTAAAATTACCAAGGGTTGGAGAATGTACTCCGAAGGAAGTTTCAGAAAGTAGGGTGTTTAACTATGTTCTTCGCTTTGGGGACATTTTCTTTCATATCCAGAAATCTTAAACTCTAATTTTGTGTATTATTTTCCTCTGTGTAGCCAATTGTAATCATTGTTCATACCTTGTGTAGCATTTCAGATGCTCAGCTATTTTGTCTGAATATTCTAAACAGTAACTTAACATCAATCACTGATAGCCACATCTATTGTAATTACCAATTCTTGCAATTTTTTTTATTGCTCTCAAGCAACTTTCTCTTGGAAGAATGCTGCTGTTTTAGAGATTTTGCATGACCTGCTACTTCTCCGTTCTGATATGATTGCATCATGTGCAGAAAACCCTCTACTGAAGTTACTTTTACTTGAAATTAACAAATTAAAGCTCTCAGAAATGAATCATTATATGAACACAACTTTCAAGAGCTACAGAACACATATCTATAAATATTAACAGTTTTTGTTTTTTGTTTCTATTTCTGCTTCATATCAATTTTTTTTTAATAGGCAAGTCACAAGAAGAAAAGAAGCTCCCCACCTCCAAGGTAAATTTCTAGTACACTCTATTCTCAAATGCAATAAGTTAAAATGTTTAAAAACAAATTTGTAACATTTAAAACATAGTCTTTTTTCAATGTTTGTTTTCTGTTTTAAAAATGAAAAATGGTTTGAAGTGATGTGAACCTGTGAAATATTGTTCTAATTAGTGTATCATTAAAGTGAATTCTCAATAAATGGTTTTGTTGTTTTCTCTAAAATGGGATTCTGTATCCCTGTTGTGATAGCCTTAAGAAGTCAGTCTTCTAATACCAAATATACTAAGATCATATTTGTATACCATAATAAAAAAAATAAAATAAGGATAACGTTTTAGAAGGGTGCTAAAAAAATCATTAAAATATATTTCAAAATATCACATGACAAAGCTTATCAGTTACAATCACAATCAACACTATATTTCATGATGCTAGCATTAGTATATGTAAAATGACAACACAACAGTCAGCACAACTCTTATTTTCAAAGTTAGTGAGAATAACAACAAAGGTAAACATTGTCAGTACTGTGTGTGTCCTCCATTATTTGTGATACATTCACAACATCAATGTCACATGGAAATTAAGAGCTTGCTATTGAAACATTGGGACATTGCTTGCGACTGATGCTGAAATATCAGAAGCAGTTCATGCTGAGTTACAGGAGATTGCTGATGTTGCTTAACCTGTAGCCACCCAATGTCAATATTTTTCATTTCAACATGTGTACTCTTTCCATAGACACCCAATGTCGACAAATGGCTACCTCAATGGTCACCATTGAGGTAGCCATTTGTAGTCATGGAAAATAATCTCCCATGGTTATTTCCCATTATGCTTTATATCTGTTAGAGTGGTTACCCATGAATATTTCACAGCTATATAAATACCCAGTCATAATTTATTCAACCTCTTCATGTTTGCAAGCCATACTGTATGGACCTAACTTCAGTGACGCCATTGTTTGTTAATTCTTCATGGATGCTGATTTCAGACAAAGAATTTCAAGACTTTAGTGTGTTATATATATTGTGGTATATATATGATTGATTAGTTGATAATGATAGTTGATAAGATGTATAGATCTACATTGTTATTTGCACTACAGATATGGGTTAACTCTATACAGGTACATCCTTTTTATGCATGTTTTTTTGCCACTTATCACTGTCCATGTTGGTTGTCCACATCCCTGGACTACTACAGTTTAACTTGTTGCCACGCTCCTATGGCTGAGGCCCATCATAGAGGCACAGTACTCAGGACGTCAGAATCCTTTTGACATGAACAGTTGGTTACATGCCTGGAGCAATAAAGAAGTTCGGCATAACCAGTAGTCAATTGGTGGTGGGGAATGAGCACAGTGAATCCTATCTTGGCTACAGTGGCTCAGAGAAGTGCGTAGGTTGAAACCTTCCTTCCTTTTGTTGTGATAGGTATTCTCTGGCTCAGGGTAGGCCAAAAATCCACACTCCCAGCAATATAATGCCATTTTAATAGCATTGGTTCAAAGAGCATGAGCCCATGGACCGCTGGACTAGCAACCAACCAACCATTGATACCTGCTTGTTGCAGGAAAGCATTTACTGCATGGGAACTGTGTAGTTATGCATTATCATCCTTAAGGACTGCATTGTGCACAATAACTTGCAATACTGGGATGGCAATAGGCAATGAAATCCCATCATCATCATTCATATTCCCAATCACATGATGTGGAGTAAATTAGTGCATCATCACTTATCCTCCACCATATGGATCACATTTGAGGACTGCCCATCACTAAACCATTCACCATGATGCTGCTGTCCATCTGTAGATTTCAAGACAAATTGTGACATCCATAAGCATAACATTAGCCCACTGTGTACAATGTACATGCTGCATACACCATGCTAAACAAGCTGCTCTGTGGGCAGCAGTTAAATAGCTGGATGGCAAGCGTGAAGGTTGTCATGAAGGCGATTCCGAATAGTTTGATCACTGACTACAGTGTTGTTAGCATTTCTGAGGGACTGTCTGATAACATGTATTTGTAGTTCCCTGTTGTGCACTTTCAGTTCTCTGTTACAGTGCTTGCCTCCGAATTAAACGATCTTCTTGAGGTTTAGTAACTAGGATGGATGACTTGTATATTGAGTAACTACTCTCACATTTTATTGTTACTGTTTGAAGCATATACCTCTGATAGCTCAGCTGTTTTATATTTATTACTTGAATCTGAATATGCTTCAACTTGTGGTCATAACTATAAATCACTTAAAACAGATTTGCCTTTGTCTGATCCTAGAAAGTTTTTAAAAGCCTTGGACCAGCTATTTGCTACAGTTACACATTTCAGCTGTTGAATTTAGGAATATCATCATCAATGCTGCTCAATCTATAAGAGAAGCATTAACATCATCTATAAGTATATACTAATACATATCTATATTTTTCTTTCTGTATTTGCAGCGGTCATTCCTCTCGTTAAGGAAGAAGCCATTGAGTCCATATTATGAGAGCTGATTCAAACTAGAGCTAACCTAGAGAAGTATTTAACAAAACTGCTGTTCTCCACATGAAAGAAATTACAATTTTTAACTTTGCTATAGAATTTTGTTATACATCTTTCACATTTGTTTATACATTATTATATATATTCTTTACAAATGAAATATGATATAAAATACAGAGAATAAATGATATGCAGTTGTTTAAGAATTATTTAATCATTAAAGAAATTGTGACACTGATCAACTGGTAAGTAAGATGTATTCTAACATCATCTGAGAGATTTCATTGAAATTGTAGCAGAGTTACTATGTAAGTTGTTCTGTCATTGGTACCACCATCTCTAGTATCTTTTCTTTGTTTAAATGCATTATTCTTGTGTTCATATATTTCGATATTAATTTTGACTTACTAACAATGCCAGAGACATTAGAAAGTGCTGTTGACAGCAGAAAAAAAGTGGCATGTTTGCTTGGTTTGAACATCTAATGAGATACTACCCTGTATTTACTTTCAGACATTATCCTGTGGGAAATGGTTGAGAGTTAAAAAAGTGATGACAAAGAAAATCTTGGCTTGATAACAGAATGGTCCAGACTTGGATTTTACCACACTCGTCTGAATGTGGATAGGGTGTTTGACAGGTTTTTTGTGGTGATGGTTCCAATGAGTTTCTTGACATTGTAATGTTACGGAAATTGACAAAATATGTAGATGAGTGGGATAGGTGTGTGAAAGTTGCTGACGAAATTGATGAACTTGGTGAAATCTGTCACTAATCTACCTCTATTGCCGCTTTCCTTGACATCTGCTTCAGTTTACTGCAAACCTACTGTATACTTCTTCCCATACTCATGCATGTTGCCAGTCTCTCCCATTCTCTATTTTTCTTCTGTGTAAGGACGACACTGACTTTCTCAACCATGCACATTAGATGCTTGACGTTTTCTGTGTAAGGACGACACTGACTTTCTCAACCATGCACATCAGATGCTTGACGTTTTCTGTGTAAGGACGACACTGACTTTCTCAACCATGCACATCAGATGCTTGACGTTTTCTGTGTAAGGACGACACTGACTTTCTCAACCATGCACATCAGATGCTTGACATTTTCTGTGTAAGGACGACACTGACTTTCTCAACCATGCACATCAGATGCTTGACATTTTCTGTGTAAGGACGACACTGACTTTCTCAACCATGCACATCAGATGCTTGACGTTTTCTGTGTAAGGACGACACTGACTTTCTCAACCATGCACATCAGATGCTTGACGTTTTCTGTGTAAGGACGACACTGACTTTCTCAACCATGCACATCAGATGCTTGACGTTTTCTGTGTAAGGACGACACTGACTTTCTCAACCATGCACATCAGATGCTTGACGTTGTCTGTGTAAGGACGACACTGACTTTCTCAACCATGCACATCAGATGCTTGACGTTTTCTGTGTAAGGACGACACTGACTTTCTCAACCATGCACATCAGATGCTTGACATTTTCTGTGTAAGGAGGACACTGACTTTCTCAACCATGCACATCAGATGCTTGACGTTTTCTGTGTAAGGACGACACTGACTTTCTCAACCATGCACATCAGATGCTTGACGTTTTCTGTGTAAGGACGACACTGACTTTCTCAACCATGCACATCAGATGCTTGACGTTTTCTGTGTAAGGACGACACTGACTTTCTCAACCATGCACATCAGATGCTTGACGTTTTCTGTGTAAGGACGACACAGACTTTCTCAACCATGCACATCAGATGCTTGACGTTTTCTGTGTAAGGACGACACAGACTTTCTTAAACCATGCACATCAGATGCTTGACGTTTTCTGTGTAAGGACGACACAGACTTTCTCAACCATGCACATCAGATGCTTGACGTTTTCTGTGTAAGGACGACACAGACTTTCTCAACCATGCACATCAGATGCTTGACGTTTTCTGTGTAAGGACGACACAGACTTTCTCAACCATGCACATCAGATGCTTGACGTTTTCTGTGTAAGGACGACACTGACTTTCTCAACCATGCACATCAGATGCTTGACGTTTTCTGTGTAAGGACGACACTGACTTTCTCAACCATGCACATCAGATGCTTGACGTTTTCTGTGTAAGGACGACACTGACTTTCTCAACCATGCACATCAGATGCTTGACGTTTTCTGTGTAAGGACGACACTGACTTTCTCAACCATGCACATCAGATGCTTGACATTTTCTGTGTAAGGACGACACTGACTTTCTCAACCATGCACATCAGATGCTTGACGTTTTCTGTGTAAGGACGACACTGACTTTCTCAACCATGCACATCAGATGCTTGACGTTTTCTGTGTAAGGACGACACTTTCTCAACCATGCACATCAGATGCTTGACGTTTTCTGTGTAAGGACGACACTGACTTTCTCAACCATGCACATCAGATGCTTGACGTTTTTTGTGTAAGGACGACACTGACTTTCTCAACCATGCACATCAGATGCTTGACGTTTTCTGTGTAAGGACGACACAGACTTTCTCAATCATGCACATCAGATGCTTGACGTTTTCTGTGTAAGGACGACACAGACTTTCTCAAACCATGCACATCAGATGCTTGACGTTTTCTGTGTAAGGACGACACAGACTTTCTCAACCATGCACATCAGATGCTTGACGTTTTCTGTGTAAGGACGACACAGACTTTCTCAACCATGCACATCAGATGCTTGACGTTTTCTGTGTAAGGACGACACAGACTTTCTCAACCATGCACATCAGATGCTTGACGTTTTCTGTGTAAGGACGACACTGACTTTCTCAACCATGCACATCAGATGCTTGACGTTTTCTGTGTAAGGACGACACTGACTTTCTGAACCATGCACATCAGATGCTTGACGTTTTCTGTGTAAGGACGACACAGACTTTCTCAACCATGCACATCAGATGCTTGACGTTTTCTGTGTAAGGACGACACTGACTTTCTCAACCATGCACATCAGATGCTTGACGTTTTCTGTGTAAGGATGACACAGACTTTCTCAACGATGCACATCAGATGCTTGACGTTTTCTGTGTAAGGACGACACAGACTTTCTCAACCATGCACATCAGATGCTTGACATTTTCTGTGTAAGGACGACACAGACTTTCTCAATCAGATGCTTGACGTTTTCTGTGTAAGGACGACACTGACTTTCACAACCATGCACATCAGATGCTTGACGTTTTCTGTCAGTACCTCTATCTGGAACACATTCTTTCTTATTCTCTACAACGGTGTCAGAGTACGGCCCAATTACCACTCACCGGAAGACTCCATCTTCCCATGTTAAATTTGTTACTAACTTTTACCCCCATAGTAGGGTTGTTCAACGGGTCTTATTCAGACACCTATACTTATGTCTGACTGCTTGTCTCGTGAGGTCTTCAAACACAACTGTAACTTTCTGAATCTTGTGGTCAACAGTGGACTCTAAGTGAATACTGTCAACCATACAGGCACCTGCTAGTTTGTGGTCCAAACCAACACGGTTCACTTCCACAAGGTTACCTTTACCATCCGCAAGACCTTCACTAGCAAGTCCAAGAATATCATGTACACAATCATATGTAAGCATTGCCACCTCATATACATAGGAGAAACTGACCTACGACTTGGAGATAGCTTTTTCTGCCTAATTTACGATATTCGTAACAATGACGAGACATATATAGCGGTCCACTTCAATGATCCTAGTCATAGTGATGCTTGTGACATCTCAGACCAAAGGAGCCGTTTCATTGGGGAGATTCCTCTTAATCCACATTATGGGAACTCTTGTGCCCACAGGTTTAAAGCATAGTCCATATATTCGTTTGACGACCTATATCTTCTCTCTCCCTTGTATGCTCTTATGTTTCTCTCTTCTCCCCTCTTCCTTTTGGTTGTTGTGGGCATGGTTTTCATATTTTTAGAATCCCTGATCTTGTCCTCACTAATGTCAGGTGTCATTAGTTGCAATATTTACATTGCATTCATTTACATTCTGGTCATCACACATTTTACACTTGACTCCGATAAGACTGTAAATTTTATTTTTCTTACTTTACAATACTTGGCTCATTGTACCTTTAGTTTTCTATTTTGTATTTTCCTGTAGTATTGTATTTTTTGTAGATCTAACTACTCACATTCCCATTGTTCAGGCATATCTTCATTGTATTCTTGACCTGTCAGCACTGATATGTAGCCACTGTGTCACTTTGTGGTTCCTAATATGTGTTTGTGTCTGTCTTGATAGAGACATTTTTGTTTGAAACTATGATTCTGTGTATTGTTACACATCAAACTGCTATTCAACAATTTATATATATATATTTGTTATATTTTTATGTATATTTGTTCTATATTGACTTACCTATTGGTACACAGTGTTACTGCAGTGTTCTTCCATTTACTCGATGATATTGAGAAAATTGCCTGACATAGAGATGCATGGTGAGGTAGACTATGAATACTGTGTGATGTCTAGCAGCACTGCAGGGATGATGAATTTATCATCTTAGCGACTGTGAGCTAGTTAGGAAAGTTTTATGATTTGTTTCCTAAAAAACTGGGTTCTATGTGGTTGAAAAGACAAATGAAATGTACATAATTGAAAAATGAAACTATAGTGATCTCATCCTTGGCTTGGGTCAAAGGGCATGAGCCCATGGACCGCTGGATCAGCAACCCATCTCATCCTTGGTAACCAGAACCAAGTTTGATGTCTCACATGATGATGATGATTCTTGTTTTGAAATTTTCATCTCAAACTAAGAGGTAAAGAGAACTTTATATGACCAATAAACTGAGGACTCCAAATGTCATCTCAATCTTTGGTCAAGAGAAATTTGTATGACCAATAAACTGAGGACTCCAAACATCATCTCAATCTTTGGTAAAGAGAACTTTGTATGACCATCAAACAATTGACAGTGAGTACTCCGAACTTGTGATCTCAAATTATGATCATGAGAACTCCGTGTAGTTTGTTGGTGTGTCAGGACACAAGATAATTCAACATTGTATAGTTTGTTGGTGTGTCAGGCCTCATGAAGTTATGCACAATAAAGCATTTTTATGGTGTGTTTTATTTCTTTTGATAAGTAAACAAAAAGACCTTAGATGAGTTGTGTAAATTTAGTTGTACCACCTTCTCTACTCTATATTTTACAGTTCTTCATGACAAGCTGTATGTGAAACTGAAAGGTGATATATGAACATGGCAGGGAATTATGAGATGTTCTAGGTTATCTGTTGTGATAAATGATCCGCCACATATCTGCTAAAATCATATCTAATAATACTATTGTTGTAGCCTTGTCCAAGTACTTTTTAATCTATGAAATGTGTGTGCTAAATCATGTAACAATTGGTTCGAAATATAAACATCCACTGAGAATTCTGAATTATTACAATATTATTCTTATTTGAATTATTACTGGCATTAGTATGTGTTTGAATTATTACTGGTTATATCTCTGTTATAATTATTACTGGTATATAACAATTATGTTCGAATTAATTACTGATATGTAACATTTCTGTTTGAATTATAACTGATATGTAACATTTTTATTTGAATCACACAGAGATTGTCTGTGACTATGGCTGCAAAATAATAGACAAATAAGTTTGTCTTTTGGTTTGTTAATAGCTTGCTTACTCAACAATGACTAATTTTCTGAGTAATCAGTTCATTGTTTGTAATTTACATTTTTTGGAAGAATTTCATATTAAATATGGCACAATTAGCACCTGACACCTGTCTGTAGGGCAATGAGTGTGTTTCACTAACAAATGCATGGCTCATAAGACTATATACCCTTCAGTACCTTCTAGAGGGCAGCCAGAATCTATTGATTTCAGGTTAAATGACTGCAGTTCATTCATAATTGGTAATCAAGATGCATTAGATATGCCTGTGTGAGAATAGTTATTGATTTGTAATGTACATTTCCTATGCCTTACATGAGAATAGTTATTGATTTGTAATGTACATTTCCTGTTCCTGTGTGAGAATAGTTATTGATTTGTAATGTACATTTCCTATGTCTGTGTAAGAATAGTTATAGATATGCAATGTACATTTCTTATGCCTTACATGAGAATAGTTATTGATTTGTAATGTACATTTCATGTGAGTGTTCATTCTGTGAACAGAAAATAAATTAGTATTATTACTGACTTCAGGTTTGTACAACAAAGACAACCTTGACAAATTAGTTAGTTTTCTTAATCTTTCTTTGTGCTCCTCCACTTTATCTGTATTAACTAACTGATTGTTTATACTTGTAATATAGATTGTATAATAATGGGTGTCTGAAGAGGTAATAAGTTTTTCTTATAAATGAAATGATTGATAGTTATATTAAGCTAATAAAAGCTTTATATGAAGTTAGATTCTTTTGTTAATCTTTGGCTATCATTGTTTTGTTTCCTGTGTTTGTAAGAATGGATACTTCATGGTTCAATCCTGGTGATAATGTGAAATGAACAGTGATATACCAGTGTTTCAACATGGCAAGATGACAGTGATATACCAGTGTTTCAACATTCAACATACAAATCATTTAACCTTGTTCTCATTTCCAATGTAGCAACCATGGGTCTGGATTTCTAGTTCAGAGTGGAAAGAATAGGATATTGTCTTCTTTGCAGGTATGTCATAGAGGCAACTACGGAAAGTTGGGGGATTCTGACAACTTGTTACTTGTGAATAAATCACCTTACACAACTTGTCTCAATTTCGTTTTCCTTCTATCCAATAATCGCCATAGATGACAAAGAAATGCAGGCCAACGGACATTGCACCTTTGTTGTTTTGTGGCAGGCTCCTAGGTGATGGGGAATGTTAGATGTGCCATCATGCCGAAGATGTATGTGTCGGGCCATTGGACAAATAAAATGCTGACACAACGCATTTCCATTCTCTAGACTACATCCTGCTGGAAATCTAGTATGGGTTATAGTCCTGCTACAAGAGATTCAGCTGGAGTTTGAGAATGAACACCGAAGATGAAGAAATGTGCCATCACTACAAATGGGTCACCAAATCTGATAGAGTATCTGGCCCAGAAGTGTCTGCTGAACTAATAATGTTTATATCCATTCTTATATATATATATATATATATATATATATATATATATATATATATATATATATATATATATATATATACACATACAAACAATGGATGTCTATAATGCATCCTTCTGTAACAAATTTCCCCATATAACAACACTATACAAAACCCTCAATTATATTTATTCTATATTGTTGGTACTGTATATAGTGAATTTCTGTTGTTAATACATACTTTGTTGGCCCAAATCAAGTTGTTATAATGGGACTCTACAGTATATATTCTAATAAGAAGAATGTTCTAATAGCTGGATATGGTAATCCTTGGATGCTGGCAGACTGGAATGCCTCTCATCTAAGCCAAAACATGCATCTGTAAACCTCCCTTACACAACTTAGCCTGTGAGGCAACCTCACCTGTTAAGTTGTCACCTCAGTTGCAAAACTGAATAGAACCTGTGCTTTTGTCTGAAAGACCATGAGCTGTCAAGAGCTACCAGTTCACAGTTATAGGGATTATTTCAAAGTCATTATCACCTTTGTTCTCTTATATATTATTAATGTTATAAGTAAATCCAGTCAAAACAATGAAATTGAAACTAAAGCAATAAGAATGTGTATATAATTAAACCTTCATCAGAATCATTTAATTCAAGATCAACAAAACTAATGTTCAAATTGTCACCAAAAGGTGTTCTGAAATATATCAAAGCCTGAGTTGCTGATAAACAGTGATGAAATCTAGATGTTATTATTTGAAATAAGCAACAACAAAATAAACTGCTACAATTCATGTTTGAAACACAACTATTTGTTTAAAAAAATGCAAAGATAAACATTAGCCTCAATAAGAGTTTATCCCAGGTGAATTCAGTCTTAGGAATAGAGTAGCCCAGGTCCTTGAACTAAGCCAGACAGATGTACAGGTTTACTCAGGAAGAAGGTATCACAGATCAACTTGGCCATAGTGAGAGAGTACAACTCGTCAAGTCGCCTCAGGAAGAGAGCAGTCCAGTTTTGTATACCTGGCGAGGGCTTCGGTTGTTCAATCTTCTGTAAAAATCCCTCACATCATTTATGTGTGCTTGCTCATTTGAAGGTAACCAATTTACAAATACGAATATATTTACAAAGGAAAACTCCAAACTATGACTGAAATTGAAAATACTAGTGCTAGAGCACTACTCACAATGAAGCATAGTTAATCCAATGTATAATAATAATAATAATAATAGCTATCCATCGAAGGGTATGATAACACTTTTAGACTTGTATTATTGACAAGAAGTTAACACTTTTGATATTCTCAGAGTAGCAGAGACAAGAGGTAGAAGGGTTCCTGGTTATACACGAAATGAAGAAAAATAATTTTTTTGTATTTATATTTGTCTTATAAAAATATTCTGTTAATTCTATCACCATGATCTCTGGTAGTATGAACAATATAAGCTACTATTTAGTGTCGTAATTTACTTCTGCCTGTGATCACTTGTGAGCTCCATGAAAAATGCATATAGTAATTTTAACACAAGTTTGGCGTGCCAGTAAAATGGTGAGTTTGGATTGGACCACGGGTATTATTTTGCCATTGACACTTCTCCAGTTAACTCAGCTGTAAATGAGTACATAATGCTTGATTTAGAGGAGGAAAAGATAGCAAGGAAGGGAACTAATCACCCCACCTAATAGTTTCTGTGGCTAAGTGAAGAGTATTCTTCATCAATGAGGGCAGGTTGCTGCCATAAAACATACCTTTACCTTTATCATATTTTGCCCATCCCTTCTCTAAAGACTTTGCATTTTTAATTAATTACAACATAATAAATATTGCAACCAATAATTCGATATTATGTATATTATTATATATAGTTTGTTTTCATATTGCAATTTTAAAAATAAAACACTAGTATGGCACAGTTTGAAAGGGACGTAATTTATTGTCAAAATCGTTCTTTCATTAAAGTTGTTACTGTCCCTGTAATAACAATGGTTTGACTAAGGAAAAAAAAATTACCTCTTATTGTGAGGTACGTATTTTTTTAAACTGCGTTAGTCCAATTTGGTTATATTAAAGCTTTACAGCCATACAAAAATAATGGAAGTCACGGTTCTGGTAACCCAGTCACCACGACCTCCAAGAGTAGCAACCCTTTTATAACATGTAAAATTAATATTCGTAACGGGTTGTCCTATTCTCGGAAACACTGACGATTTGCATAGAGCTGAGCTTAGAATGAGGAAATTATTAATATCTAAACAAATTGCAAACAAGTTAAAAATGAGAATTATAATATGCTACATCTATTCCATATTAATGTATGGCTCAGAAACATGGACACTAAATAAACAATTAGAAGACAAAATTGATGCCTTTGAGATGTGGGTATATAGAACATCATGGAAAGAGAAGAAAACAAATAAAGAGGTGCTAAAGACACTTAATATGAAGAAAGAACTACTAAGAGAAATAAAGATCAGGCAAATAAAATACTTTGGACACATTAAAAGACATGACACCTTATTGAAGATCTTTCTTGAGGGTAAAGTCAAAGGGAAGCAAACAAACGGTTATCAGAGATACAAGTGGAGAGTAACATCACACGATCGACAGGTTACAGTCTAGCAGAGTGCACCACCAAGACAGGAGATGTAGATACGTTGCAGTCAACCTTCGTTGCGGAGATGGCACTTAATGATGATGAGCTTAGAATAACAGCAGTAACCTGTAATGCATGTCGAAAGAGGTATAAGAAGGGGTTGTGTGAGGTTAGCATATTGAAAATTAAAGAGTTCCTATAATGCAATGTATAGTCGGATGTGTCTGGTAAAAATGTGCAAATATCGTGGCAAGGATGGAAGTCACACTTCGTTCACGGATTTCATGCTGAAAAATTTGCAGTAGTTTACGACAGAATTTAAAATAAACATAATATTTCATCAGTAAACTAATATATTGTATAATCAGAACTTGAGCGCAGAGGCAGAAGATTCTAGTTAGTAAACTACCATAAAGTATCAACAGTAGTGAGAACAGACAAAAGATTATAGTTAGTAAGCTACCATAAAGTATCAACAGTAGTGAGAACAGAGACAGAATATTTTTTAATACAAACTAGCATCATAGCACACGGGACATTCCCATAAGTGCTCCGTTCTAACAGCCATTCTATTGTCTGTAGACTCAAAGTCTCAATCAGGTGTTGATTATGTGATCTTCGGTATTTTCCAACAAAGACTCCATTTTCTTCCCTCACCTCTAATCACTTCAATTTCTGTCACTCCTTCGTACGTTTTCAGTCGCTTTGTCAACATTTTCATTTTGCAATGAATTTATGACTGCGACGTCAGTTTTATATCTTCTCAGTATTGTGCTGTCAATCGCTTAAGGTTCTAGTATCAACTGTAGTGAGAACAGAGGCTGAAGGCTCTAACTAGTAAACTATCATACGGTATCAACTGTAGTGAGAACAGAGGCTGAAGGCTCTAACTAGTAAACTATTATATGGTATCAACTGTAGTGAGAACAGAATAACTGTTCTGATTTCTAATGTTTTTGCTGTATTAGCGTGCTTCTTAATATATTTGAATCTGCCCACTAGAGGACGCGTGCGGTATTTACTGTAGCATTTAGTGTAATCTCTTTCTACTCTCATTCATGAATATTCAGACTATATTCTCATTGACCTTACAAAAAATCTCAAATTATTGAGCTACTGTGCTGTCAAAGGCTGAGGATAATTATTGATCTGAATAAAACTGCGATAAGGATACCTGGCAAATTAAATGGTGGTGTTGTGGTAACAATGATGCTGGAACAAAAACCAAAATTCTATAGCATGAAGGCAATAACATTTACACACTATCGTTTAACTGTATTTTAAGCACAAGACTATGATAATAGTTGAAGGGATTCTTCTTCTTCTTCAACGTTCATTCTCAAACTCCTGCTGGATCTCCTTTGTAGCAGGACAATGATCCTACTAGATTTCCAGCAGGATGTAGTCCTGAGAATGAAAATGCGTTGTGTCGCCGTTTAATTTGCGCCAATGGCCCGACACATCCGTCTTCGGCTGGAAAAGGGATTCAAAATGTGGCTAAATCGTGCTTGGTAAAGTATAAGCACTATGGCAAATTACTTTCGCTAGTTATACACCGTATGACAAATTAATGTTCCTAAAATAAGTTTCAACATTTTTTGATAGCTAAAAGCACAAAAAATACGAAGGAAATAAAAAAGCACCAATGTAAAAAAAATAAAATCACTAAACTAGTGCGCCTGAACTATTTCCAAAATTTTAGCATCAATTGACTTTAAATGTATTAGCTCTGTAGCGAAAAGCACCAGAATGGCAACTATGCATATAATCTTAGAAGTGATTATGTGTGAACATTAAGAAACATCCAAATAGAGAACACAAAAATTAAACAAGTTAAAGAATTCAAGTACTTAGGAATTATCTTCACGAAAGACCGACGACTCGACAGAGAGATATAAAAAAGATGTCAATGGGCAAATACTATGACATACCAACTGTCACCTTTGTTATTGCATCCAAAAATGAACGTGGAAGTAAAGAAACAAATGATTAAGAGCATCTTTATACCAACATTATGCTACCAATGCCAGCCAAACTTGGCAACTGACATCTACACATAAGAGAAAGACTGAAACCTGCGAAATGAAATGTTTAAGGAAGGCTATTGGAGTCACCAGACTCGACAAATATGGTTTGGAAATCATAGGATGAACGATCAATTTCCCATAAGAGTTTATAACAAGATGGAATCAGGATACAGAGCCAATGGCAGATCTAGGAAAAGGTGAATAGACAACATCAAAGCCATCCTAAATAGCCATGACTACACCTTAACCAGAGCAACACACCTGGATCTGGAACGCAGACTACATCTCCTTCACAAACTCCTACTCTCAGCGGCAGGTGTGGAAGCTACAACAATGCCATGTTATTATAATAATATTATAATAAGCTATTATAATAATGTCATGTTTATGTAATATGAGTACCACATTATTTTATCATTTTATTAACACGAATTTCCGTTCAAAAATTGGGTAAAATGAATGTTCAAAGGTTCAAAAGTCGTAGAGGATTGACTTCATTGTACTCGGTTTCCCATATGTACGGTTTCTCCGTCACTCTCATTGTCACGCCGCCTGTCAAGAGTACCACTCATAGCACGTAACTCTAGCTTCAAGTGATAATCCACAGGGATCTCCGAAAAAATCCAGCTGGTAAACAAGACGACACGAGCAGGATTCGAATTCATGACCTCTTGAACACAAGGCGAGCAGCTTAATTAACCACTTCGCTATGGAGATTCCCGATGTGTTTTGTGTTAAAAATGAATGTGTTTTGTTATAGTGGATAATTTTATGATTTTCTTCACTAAAGTAATGTAAATCTAATGTAGTTTTGTTCATATAAATTGAAGACATACATCGTATAAGTTGAATTGTTAGTAACATGTTATAAGTTGAATTGTTAGTAACATGTTATAAGTTGAATTGTTAGTAACCTGTTATAAGTTGAATTGTTAGTAGCATGTTATAAGTTGAATTGTTAGTAACATGTTATAAGTTGAATTGTTAGTAACATGTTATAAGTTGAATTGTTAGTAACATGTTATAAGTTGAATTGTTAGTAACATGTTATAAGTTGAATTGTTAGTAACATGTTATAAGTTGAATTGTTAGTAACATGTTATAAGTTGAGTTGCACAACTTACATGCACAATTCTCTGTTGTGGAAATTAAACCTGGTACTTTGGCGCTCTCTGAAGTTAAGTATGTTTAGGGTTACCATACATCCGGGTTTCCCCTGACAGGTCCACATTTTATGCCCCTGTCCGGACCGCTTTCCAGAAAAATTGCTTTGTTTTGGGTTTTTCTCCGTCCCCGACCGTCCGTCCGTCCCCGATCGATCGATCGATACTTTCTAACTTACTTTTCTGTGCTATATACTTTAATCTATTATGTATAGTGAAATAAACACACGCGCCAGCTATATTTAGCTCAATATTAACTTTAGCCGCCAGAACTTCTTATTTATTTAGTTAGCCATTTTCAATTGTTCGTAAACATAACGTATTTCGCATAGCAGACGGTAACGCGAGTTCGTTAGTGATAATTATTAATTAATATATTTTGAATTGAAGATTGAACTTAAATTAAAAACAAAATAAGATTTTTAAAAAGCCGAAACTCAGTTAACACTCAGTTAACACTCAGTTAACACTCAGTTAATACAAGTTTATAATTAAATAAAAACAATAGTAGTAGTTTAATTTTATTTGTGCAACACTTAATATTGGCCATATTTGATGAAAATTTTGCGTGTCCTCTTTTTTCATCTGAAAATTATGGTAATCCCACAATAAGGGTGCACTGGATTTAAAGGCGCACGTCGAACCGTCATCTTTTTCCATCTGATAATTATGGTGGCCCTAAGTATTTTCCGTTTAAGCTAACGGGTTCAAAGGTTCCGTTTGAACCACAAGGTGGAAACAGTCCTTGTTATTGTGTTTATTGTTATTTAGTATTTCCTTTTGTTTTAAATTTTGATAGTATTACAGTAACATTATTAGGTACAATACAAGAATCAGTTGACAAATCACGTGACAGCATAACAACTTTTTAATTTCATATCCTATTGCACTATCTCGAAAACTTAAAAAATAGTAACTGAAAATACCGATCTAGCTATTTGCGCTCAATGAACTGGCCATCCACCTCTCACTCAATGTGTAACGCGCATGCCGAGTGGTCAGGGGCTCTGATCGCGCAACGTGTAGAATATTGGAAGCGTCGGTAAATGCGTCTTTATGTGAATTTCGTTCCGTTTAATTATGTTAGCTGTTTGTTCCGTAGAAACCTGTCCACTGATTCTTGTATTGTACCCATTATTATACTCTGTTCATTCTAAGAATGAAATAGTTCAGTGCTTATTGGCTGTTGGACGCAGAACGTATAAATCGAATGTTAAATGCGCAGTAATATAGTTCATTAGAACATTATATTGCTGTTAATTTAAATCAATTGTTGCTAAATGAAACATGTCGATCACAATAATAATGTATGTTTTAAAATGCATTGATTTAGTATGATATATCATTTTCATGCCATGATAATTTACTATACCCGCTGTTATATATTACGCAGGCGCAAAGAGGTCAGGGTGCAACCATTATAGTTTCTTATCTATTGTCTATTACCAAGTTGAAGCTGATGATAGCATCCCCACTTGCCGTTAAGCACAGGCGTGGGAGCTATAAGGTTCTGTTCAAGGCCAGATGTGACGCATGAGTCGTACTGAGTCCATGTTTGTGGAGGGTGGTCGTGATGTTATTGACCCTTCTCTTTCTATGTCTTCCCTTGACTCTGTATCCAGATGTTCCTTTGTTATAAGTTCTCAGTGGCATTTGGGAGGGGACAGGGTTGCTATGGCGTAAGTTCTGAATAATTAATCATGTTATTGTTTTTAAATGTCATCAGCTGTATAAAAATCAAATGTTGTTGCGGAGTAATATATGGATGTGTTTTGACCCACTTCAATCATAGAATGAATAGAGTATAACTTAATATAATCTTTACCGCTTGAAGATAACACAGAAGACTGCTGAGAGCCAAGTATAAGCTAAGTATGTTACATTCATGGATTGATGAAGATAACATATGAATAGGACTGTTCAGAGTCAAGTATGTTAGATTCAATAAGATAACATAGAAGAATGTTCAGAGTCAAGTATGTTAAATTCATGAAGATAACATGCAAGTATGTTGAGAATTTGTCATTTTTCTTAATATTAGATAAAACTTGTACAAGCACAATTGTATTTCACGTGCACTCTTTGCGTAATTAATGTTATTAGTAATATTGATGCGGGTGTGCTGACAGGGGCCCGAAAGGGGAGCGAAGGATAGCGAAAGTGCTTACCTCCCATGTATCATCTGAGAATACTAATGAGGTTTAGGGGTAGGGGTGAAGTTGGATGTAATATTCCTTTTAGGGTAAAGTGAACGACCCAGAAACCATATTAAAGTCGAATGTGTTATCTCTAAAGGCGCAGATATCACAGCTAAGCTCTAAACTATGACACAAAAACATTCTATTGTGTGGATTCGACTCTGATATTTTTCAGGATTTCAAGAAAGAACCAACGAAGAGGAAAAAATAATAATGACATTTTGTTTCTAAAATCAACTGTCAAAAATATGAAGTTCAACTTGTAGCATTCTTCAGTTGTCAACATTTTAACCAGAATTCGTTACTTTGTTTAGGCTAACTAAAACGTCCCTCTTTGTATGGTAAGGTACACTCTTTCAACTTCGGACACTAGTAAAATTTGTTTATACCGTATATCTGTTAACCATAAAGAATGGCGGTGGTTGCGTTTCTAGTAATCCTATCACTACTGCCTCTGGAATTTTAAATAGCGCGTATATTGTGTTTTTATACCAGAAGTCACCTGCCACGACTTTAAATAGTGATACATAAAGTACGTAAAAATGATTTCAGTCTACTAAGAATTAAGGCATTTACGCTATATAGGCCCATACGTTAAGTTTGTTTCTTGTTTGTCTGTTGTCTTTCGTCTTGATGAAGGCTTTTTAGTCGAAACATCATCTATTGTTGTGTTTTGTTGTCACTATGTTTTGTTGTTAAATAATAGCAACACCTATACTAATTTCCGTTTACTTTTATATTTGCTGTGTGTTACCCGCATCTGCATCGGCTGGTTTCCCATCACCCAGAGTTACATCTGTTAGCTAATAATTTGGATATTTGTAAATACGAACATGTTGACAAAGGGAAACACTAAAATATTGTCACAACTGCAAATACTAATGCTATAGTCACACTGAAGCAGAAGTAATAAAATGTAATATTTCCTGTACAGAGCCTCAGGTTTAACATTGTTTACTTGGCCTTGATTTCGATTGGTTAATAAAGATGGACCGCCTACGATACATGAACGGTGCCCCGTAGCCGTCAAAACATACGTCCTCTTGGCGCGTTGTCAGACAAACCAGCTGATTTTTCAAGGCAAACAAACTCATGAGTGGGATTTGTTCCTGGACCCAGTTTCATGACTTCTATAGAACTCGTAGACGACTACCACAGTTCAAGCTGGAGTTTAGTATTGATAACAACGCTTCTTGAGTAGGCTATCTACTTTTCTGAACTTTGCTTTCTCACGTTCAACTCAAATGGAACCAGCTTGGAGATACTTATATTCATAAATAATATTATTCGACCAACTTTAACGTTAATTTTGATTGAATTTCCTCAAGTAATTCATTCAGTTTTCTGGGAAAAAGTTGCGTGTAATTTAATGAGACTAGTTCGATTTAAAGTCAATTCTTCAAAGTGTAGGATATCCTATTATAAGCGGCAGTGTTTTCTAGTGAGTTGAACTCATTATGTATTGATTACCACAAGACTTGCAATTGGATTATTCTGTAAAACTTGTGTTTGCCCGTCCACGATTTCAACAGTTGTATTCATGAAAACGTAAACAAATACTATTTCATGAAGTGTCGTCACAGTCAAGCTTTTTTATGTTTCAATATTTGTACCCGTTTATTGGTTTACAACAGCGATTCTAACACTTGATAGATTTCTGAATTAAAGACCACGATTTGTTACTGAAATGAATTCTACTTTTCAAACAAAACCCTTAGGTAGCAATGGAGTTTACTGTTTCATTAGTTGCTGCTACTAGATGACTTGTTGCCCGTATACGTTGTTTCAAGTGGTCATGACGTAAATTAAACAGTCTGTATAGACTATCGCTTATCCTGCAATGAACACAACTTAACTGCAGGCTGTTGATCCGGACTTCATCGACAAGCGTAGTTATGAATACTAACAGCGGGAATGACCCAATGTTGTCCAGTTTTATTAATGATGATTGGGGAAAGTTCACGTCTTCAGTCACAGTTGTCCCAGTTCATCAAATGCTAACTGAATGCTTCTCGCCTACAGCTTCTGTCGTAGCAATAGATGGTTTGTTGGCACCTGAACCACAATCTGCAGTCTCACATGTATGGTCTAGCGAACGTAAGATCGTTATGACGTCAGTAAGAATCGAGGCAGATGAAAAATTCCTGATATCTCCATATGCACCGTCAGAAGAAATTGACAACAGGGACATAGATATGAACGATATCAATATAGAAAACAACACAAAAGTTGCCGGCATCAAAAGTGAAATTGAGGAAAGTGAATTTGATAACATGGATGCAGAAACGTCTTTGGATGGACATGAATGTAACAGTGAATATGATACTTCTATGATAGAGACATCTTTTGACATTCCATATTGCAAACAAGAAACGAGTACATTTCAGATGAATGAGTTAGAGGCTAGGAAATATGTGGAAGAGCAGTTCGAAAAAATAGCATTCCTTCCTAGCGCAAATATCAACCAAACAGAGAAAATAGCATTTATTTTGGCCCAAAGTGACTGTTCTGAATACTCAATAGAGAACGTGTTGAATTTTGATAAGAGAAGTCCAGAATCTGCTAGAGCGTGTGCCAAGATCGTTCAGAATATACCTCAGCGATATCGATGGGAATGTGTCATACCTGAAAGCATTCCTTGTTGCTACACTATCGTGGCAGACTGCAAGAAAGTATCTAGTAGAGACAAACCGCCCAGACCCATGAATGCTTTCATGATTTGGGCTCAAGGTGCACGGCGATTGATCAACGAGTTATGTCCCAAGATGCAAAATGCCCTCATTAGTGAAGCACTTGGTTACTATTGGCGTCAGAAGAGTGATGCTTTTAAAAAGAGCTTTGAGCAAGAAAAGATCAAACTAAGGAGATTTCATAATGTAGAATTCCCCGAGTACAAATACAAACCTAAAACCAAAATACAGAAGGCAAAAGAAAAGCAGGAGCTGTCTTTAAACAAAGCTAAAATGCGAGCTTTTGTCAAAGATGAAAAACTGAATGTAACAGATGACTCTGCTACAAACCGCAAACGTTCGAAAAGTGGACGACCACGAAAAGGAAAGCCCGTGTCTACTGGGAAGAAAATCAATAAAGCACCCCTACGAGATGTGATTTCTGAACAATCAAATGGATCCTCGTCTACTAAACCCCATATAAAAGACATGCTGAGCTTAAAAATTCTTGGAGACAAAAAATCAAAAGTTGTTACACCAGACCTGAATATGTCAGACCTCAGTGAATGTGGACAGTTAAGTCCACTAGAAATAGGCAGCCCTTATGTAAGTGATGCGTTTGATGACCATGGTAGCTTTCAAATATCATTAGTTGGTCATGTTGATACAGATATGAGTAGCAGTAGTAGACAGCTGATGTTGCCCTCTGTGTATGATACGCCAGCAAATACTCCACCAGTTGACATAGACGATGAACTTCATCTTTCACCTCCTTATCTTCATTCTACATCATCATTAAAAACGGCAGAATCCAAAGACTCAACACTGTATAGATCTAGCAATGCATCCATCAAGGCACAGGACAACATCATGTTGCTGTCGCATATTCCCACAACTCAAATATCTACAACAAAAACTGTTAGTCATGTTAAGAGCGACCAAAGAGCATTGATAGTGAGCGGCTTAAACAAATCAATCGCGTTCTCTGCAGCGATACAACCTTCCACTGTTTCTATCAATCAGACCTTGGATTTCTCAGATCTGCTTTTCACTTACGTAACTGAGGCTTTATCTTCATCGCCAATAAAATCAACATATCTTGACGGCAGTAGAGAGTTCAACAGCCATACTACCCGTGACAACAATAACAACAGCGCAAGCGTCGATAGCAACAACAATATAGACATAACATCTAATATTGCAACTAGCGCCAGGAATAATAAAAATGTGAACTGTGTGATTGAGTCCAATGATCTGGATACACTACGACTGGATCTCTACTGTCCAATACTTAGTGACGATGATATGATATCTCTATTGAACACTCTATGATTGTCTTTGTCAGAATCTCTATTGAACACTCTATGATTGTCTTTGTCAGAATCTCTATTGAACACTCTATGATTGTCTTTGTCAGAATCTCTATTGAACACTCTATGATTCTCTTCTGTCAGAATCTCTACTGATCGCTCTATGATTGTCTTTGTCAGAATCTCTATTGATCACTCTATGATTGTCTTTGTCAGAATCTCTATTGAACACTCTATGATTGTCTGTCAGAATCTCTATTGAACACTCTATGATTGTCTTTGTCAGAATCTCTATTGAACACTCTATGATTGTCTTTGTCAGAATCTCTATTGAACACTCTATAATTGTCTTTGTCAGAATCTCTATTGAACACTCTATGATTGTCTTTGTCAGAATCTGTACTTAAGACTATATTATTGTGTTTGTCAGAATCTCAATTAAACACTATATTATTGTGTTTGTCAGAATCAATAATTACCACTCTATGGTTGCCTTTTGTCAGAATTTCTAGCAAACACTCTATGGATGTCTTTGCCAGAATCTCTATTAAACAATATATGATTGTCTGTGTCAGAATCTCCATTGCAACACTCTATGGCTTCTTACATCATAACCTCCACTAAACATTATGTGATTTCTGACGTCATGATTTCCACTAAACATTCCAGACTTTTGCTATGTTTGTGATACTTTTATTGAAATCTGTTAGTGGCAGTTGCTTCCTTGACATCACATTCATTTAACAGAGATGCTTCATTAACTATCTATCTATCTATTCCCTAAACCCCTTGTTTAAACGCCTTTTTTCGCTGTCAGGGGTAAAATAGTTTTTTGGAGATGGCCCTTGTGTGTGCTGAGTATATTGTGTAATTTGTCGCCTCTTTTATTTCGGTCCATCGTTATCGTGGTCGGCATTAGGTCTGCCTTCACTGTATCTGTGTAGCATAGCTTGCTGTGGTATGCTGTCTGATGGTAGTCTGCTGATGTGTGCAAACCATTTGATCTGTTGTCTCTTAATATATTATTAAATATAAGTAGGAAGCCAGAGGACAATTTTAAAAATTCTTGAGACTAACAAAGAATTTGATCGCATCTTTTTTGGAGATGCGGTTAGTCAAGTACGGAAGAACGCGTGTTCAATAGTTGCTAGGCGATTTGGTGCCGTTGAACGGACTTGTTCAATTCCCGTTAGTCTCAAGAATCTCTTAATATATTACAAAAATTGGGTTGCTGCGGTTCTTTGTCTAATGTCCTCATTCTTCACTCTGTCTCTTAGCGATATTCCTAACATTCTGCGTTGCATAAGCATGCTATTTCAGCTGTCACAAGTTTACGTTTGTCTTGTTTGTCGTTGTCTATGTTTGGCTTTGGTAGCGCAGCGTTGGCTTAATAATCGTTTTGAATAGTGTTATTTTGGGTGTTTAAATCTACATTATGGTTTCTGAGATTTGTGTCATTTGCCCTAGGGCTTGGTATGCTTTACTACATCTATTGTGTATTTCTTTGTTGCTATAGCAGTCTGTTGTTATATTGCTTCCCATTAAGTATGTTTTTTCCTATATATATATATATATATATATATATATATATATATTGGTGTTTCTTTCTATTCTTCCTATCTTCATTACTTCGGTCTTTTCTCTATTTATCTTCATGTTAAAGGCTTGGCATGTTTGATGTAATCTGTCTATTTGTCTTTGTAGTTGTTCTTCTGATAATGCTACTAGTGCTTGGACGATTGTTCTTCTGATTATGCTACTAGTGCTTGGACGGTTGTTCTTCTGATGATGCTACTAGTGCTTGGACGGTTGTTCTTCTGATGATGCTACTAGTGCTTGGACGGTTGTTCTTCTGATTATGCTACTAGTGCTTGGACGGTTGTTCTTCTGATGATGCTACTAGTGCTTGGACGGTTGTTCTGATGATGCTACTAGTGCTGGGACGGTTGTTCTTCTGATGATGCTACTAGTGTTTGGACGTCTGCAAATAGCAGTTTAAGTTATCCTTCAGATTGTGCTACATTAACAAAGAGATAACATTCATTTAGTGGAGTTGTTTCATAAACATCATTATTTGACATCTCACTTGTATATAACCCACTCTTGGAGATACGTCAGCAATCGAACATGGCCATCTATCGGCATGAACCAGATAATTACTCATACATGTAATTTTTTTTCCCATAATATTCATCAAGTATCAGATGTACTGGAAAGAATATGGACACAAGTTTCTGTTGGACAATAATGAGATTTCATGTTTGTGATGTCTTTAATATGTACATATGTTGGAGCCGAGCAGCATAATTATGATCTTTTATACTATTGAAGCTATTGTGTATTTTTGTACTTTTGTAGACATTTATTGTCAGTACATGTATATTTGATAACATTCACAGCACACTCAACCTCCATATTTGCCGATAATATGTTTTATTCTTATTTACCAACAATGGATCTCTGTGCAAAGTATGTCTGTTAACAATGAACCTTCTATGCACACTGGATGTTTGTTAAAAATGAACCTCTGCGTACACTGATTATTTGTTAACATTGAACCTCAATGTGCACTGAATGTTTGTTAATATGAACCTCTTTGTGCACTGATAATGTGATAAAACTGTAAACTGAATCTGCTAAAAATGGAAGTCAGTGTACTGGATTCATGTTGGTACTGTCACTACGCAGTGTACTTGATCCATGTTGGTACTTCACAGGTCAGTGTACTGGAACCATGTTGGTACTGTCACTAGTCAGTGTACTGGAACCATGTTGGTACTGTCACTAGTCAGTGTACTGGATCCATGTTGGTACTATCACTAGTCAGTGTACTGGATCCATGTTGGTACTGTCACTAGTCAGTGTACTGGATCCATGTTGGTACTATCACTAGTCAGTGTACTGGATCCATGTTGGTACTGTGACTAGTCAGTGTACTGGATCCATGTTGGTACTGTCACTAGTCAGTGTACTGGATCCATGTTGGTACTATCACTAGTCAGTGTACTGGATCCATGCTGGTACTGTCACTAGTCAGTGTACTGGATCCATGTTGGTACTGTCACTAGTCAGTGTACTGGATCCATGTTGGTACTATCACTAGTCCGTGTACTGGATCCATGTTGGTACTGTCACTAGTCAGTGTACTGGATTCATGTTGGTACTGTCACTAGTCAGTGTACTGGATCCATGTTGGTACTATCACTAGTCCGTGTACTGGATCCATGTTGGTACTGTCACTAGTCAGTGTACTGGATCCATGTTGGTACTGTCACTAGTCAGTGTACTGGATCCATGTTGGTACTGTGACTAGTCAGTGTACTGGATCCATGTTGGTACTGTCACTAGTCAGTGTACTGGATCCATGTTGGTACTATCACTAGTCAGTGTACTGGATCCATGCTGGTACTGTCACTAGTCAGTGTACTGGATCCATGTTGGTACTGTCACTAGTCAGTGTACTGGATCCATGTTGGTACTATCACTAGTCCGTGTACTGGATCCATGTTGGTACTGTCACTAGTCAGTGTACTGGATTCATGTTGGTACTGTCACTAGTCAGTGTACTGGATCCATGTTGGTACTATCACTAGTCCGTGTACTGGATCCATGTTGGTACTGTCACTAGTCAGTGTACTGGATCCATGTTGGTACTGTCACTAGTCAGTGTACTGGATCCATGTTGGTACTGTGACTAGTCAGTGTACTGGATCCATGTTGGTACTGTCACTAGTCAGTGTACTTGATCCATGTTGGTACCTTACAAGTAAGTAAACTGAATCCATATTGCTATTGTCACAAGTCAGTGTACTTGATCCATATTGCTATTGTCACAAGTCAGTGTTCTCAGGACTATGCAGTAGATTTTCTCAGTATGATGCAAGTCTTCGAATTGCCGCCGCCCCCCCCCTTAAATGGTTTTTCTTTCAAATGCATGTACACATGCGGTTGTGTCTGTGGATCTCACCAATGGCTCACTAGACAAACAAACCATGCAACAGAAAACCTTAGTAGATGACATGCCTTTATATTGAGGTTATCTTCTTATAGAAGCTTCATGGCACGTCAACAGTTACCATGTTGTTCCGACAGGTCGACGTTGTGCTTGAACTAGTTACGGGCATGGCGTGGGTGGGCGGAAGAACAAAGAAACCTGTCGCAAGGGCCAGAGTTGTGCCCTGATGTCGACGTCTGTTTCAGCGGCATTAGACTCGAAACACCATCGAGTCGAATGGCTACTGGAACAGAGGGCGGAGCACTTATGAGAATGCACCACGTGCTGTGAAGTCAGTTTTCTAATCAAGAATCGAGAAGAATCTTTGAAATGCCACCCCTAAATGTATTTTTATTAGGGCCTCCCATCTGCATCATTGCACGGCTCGGCCCGTGAGTGTTCTGGATCAATGATGGTACTGTCACAAGTAAGTGTACTTGATGCAGGTTGGTATTGTTCACAAGTCAGTGTACTGGATCTAGGCTGATGCTGTTCATATGAATCTCGCTAATGTTAACATTGATTTCATTTCTCTCTCTTGTCACTGGATGTCTCTTCATAATGGTTTATCTATTTTGATATTTATCTATTTTGACACTTGCAAATCTTGATTTTGGTATTTGTATTTTACACTGTTCAATGTGGTCAAATTTTTATCGATATTGCTAATGCATTCGATCAATTATGGCATGAAGGTTTATGGAAGATTATGATAAATTTTAACTTTGACAGATAGAAAGTATTGAATTACTATACAAAGTAGCAACTAGAACTGTTTTAATGAATTGTGATATTGGAATGTTTTTCAAAACAAACTGCAAGGATGCATAAACCGTCAAGAATGCATATTATCAATAGTGTTTTTTAATATATTCTTGGAATACATCTTGCCAGAGACAGAACCATCAAAAAACACTTTCATTGGTGACATCAGCTAAATCCAGGAATAGTGTAATGCAGTTTTGCTAATGACTAAAGACACATAATAACACGCACAAATTGACGTTTCGACCAAAAGGTCTCTATTAAGAAAAAAAATATATGTGGCAGCCATCTGTGAAATTTGAACATTACCAATCTTAGACACATAAGCGCAACTAATGGCAGATGTGAATTGATGTTAAAAGGAGAAAAGGGGTGACTAAAAATACTTTCAATGACATAAGAAAAACATTAACATCTAAACAAATTATAAACAAGCTAAAACTTTGAATTATAAAATGCTACAACTATCCTATATTATTGTATGGCTCTGAAACATGGACAATGAACAAATAATAAGAAGATAGAGTTGATGCCCTTGACATGTAGTTATATAGAATAATAATGCAAGCATCATGGAAAGAGAAGAAAACAAATAAAGAGGTTCTAATAACACTTAATATGAACACAGAATTATTAAAGGAAATACAAAACACCCAAATACAATAGTATGGACATTTTGAAAGACCTTGTTGAAGACCTTATTTGAGGGTAAAGTCGAGGGGAGGCAAGCAAGTGGCAGACAGAGATGCAAGTGGGAGAGTAACATCACAACACAGCAATGATACACTAACGAAACACTACCGACATACTAGCAACACATTAACGACACACTACGAATACACTAACGACACACTACCAACACACTAACGACACACTAGCAACACACTAAGAACATTGCTATAGTTTAACATTGAACTCTTTTCATAATGAATATCTTCACCGTTGTTATTTTTCTTATCCCATCTGCTTTCTACGTTTCGTAGTGGTTTAAAAAAGGGCAGATATATCTGCTGCTTTTGGCCTGACACACATAACTTCTGCATGGTTTTACTTCAGTCACCAACCATAGACATCCTTAGTCGCTTCGCACTACGTTCATGGAAAGTGATAGTGTTGCTATTCTCTGCTCCCATTTTGGGCACAGACAAGACTCGGGCGAACACTGACCAATCTTGACACTGTTATACCATGTCTCTTCAATTACAGTTCTTTGGACTCCTTGGATTTATTTGACTTTTCCTATAACTTTCATTGTCTGTCGATACACAATGTGACAAATGACAATCATGGGACATCAAGAAGCATCACTTTAGAAGTAAGATTTCCAATGAGTCTTATGTACTGTGTAATTGGCAACAGCCACGGTTCTATCTAGAAAATGTACGGTTTACATGTAGATCTTTCTCGACCTCCTAGCCTTGTTTATCTGACACAGTGCCCATGACGGACAAGGTACCAGGTTTAAACTCTGCCGAAGGAGACTGCATCCAGTCTCAAAAAACAGTGGCAGTATTTAAGTTTCCTAGAAAATCACTACAGCAAAACAATACTGAGTTGATTGTTACGTCGATAATAGTATATGATAACGACTTGACAATATTAGCAGCGGCATATCAAAGCTGGTTTCTCATAACACTGGAGCACTTCGTTATAACAACACTGGTTTATCATGACACTGGTTTATGATAACATAGTTTTATCAGAATACTGATGTAACATAAGGCTGGTTTATCATGACACTGTTTTATCAATCATTACAATGATTTATTATAACACTGGTTTATTATGTCACAAATTTATCATATTACCGATTTATCATGACACTGGTTTATCATACAACGGGTTTATCATCACAAGGCTTTTGTCATGATTATATTCTGATACCGTTCTATTTTGACACTGGTGTATCTTGACACTGGGTTATCTGTCTTGACATTGTCCAAATTCTCTGCTGATCTATCGTGACAGTGGTCTATTTTAACAATGTTATATCCTGACACTGGTGTATTTTAATGCTGGTTAATTCTGACAATTGTCTAACATGACACCTCTCTCTCTCTCTCTCTCTCTCTCTCTCTTAATATTTGATTGTCTTTTAGTGCATATTTGTGTTATAATACTGGCTATTCTCGACACTGGTTGGTTATGATACTTACTTTTATTGGTATATTTAGGTTTTCTTTATCTCGACACTGGTTGGTTATGATGTTCTATTTGTTGCTTGTTTATGATAGCTGTCAGTCCATAATTTTCCTGATGCTGGTCTAATCCTAGTCACAATAGGTACTATTCTTTAAAGATGGTTTAGTCATATCAGGTACATTTTCTTATGATTTTGATTTAGTCACACCAGGTTATATTCTGTTGGTTTAGTCACACCAGCTACTATTCTCTTTGATTTCGGTTTACTCACAGATGGCACTATTATCTCTTGGTGTTGTTTTAGTCACACATGGTACTATTATATCTTGATGTTGGTTTAGTCACACCTGGTACTATTATCTCTTGATGTTGGCTTAGTCACGTCAGAAACTATGCCCTCTTGCTGATGGTCAATTCATGCAGGTATGATTCTTATTCTCTCTTGATGTTGGCTTAGTCATACCGGATGTTATTCTCTCTTGATGTTGTCTTAGTCATTCCGGATGTTATTCTCTCTTGATGTTGTCTTAGTCATACAGGTTGTTATTCTCTCTTGATGTTGGCGTAGTCATACCGGATGTTTCTCTCTCATGATGTTGTCTTAGTCATTCCGGATGTTATTCTGTCTTGATGTTGTCTTAGTCATTCTGGATGTTATTCTGTCTTGATGTTGGCTTAGTCATACCGGATGTTTCTCTCTCATGATGTTGTCTTAGTCATTCCTGATGTTATTCTGTCTTGATGTTGTCTTAGTCATTCCTGATGTTATTCTGTCTTGATGTTAGCTTAGTCATACCGGATGTTATTCTCTCTTGATGTTGTCTTAGTCATACCGGATGTTATTCTCTCTTGATGTTAGCTTAGTCACACCGGATGTTATTCTCTCTTGATATTGTCTAGACAGTCAAGGTAATATTCTCTCTGGTTTTGATCTAGTCATCACAAGTACTATTCTCTCTTGATGTTGGTCACGTCCCATCAGGTACTACTCTCTAAATTGATGTTGGTCACGTCACATCAGGTACTATTCTCTCTTGATGTTGGCCCCCTCACGTCAGGTACTATTTTCTCTTGATATTGGTCACGTCACATCAGGTAATATTCTCTCTTGATGTTGGTCACGTCACATCAGGTACTATTCCCTGGTGTACATTCACATTAGTTTATGGTGACATTGGTGCATTGAGGCATAAGGTATTGCGCATATTTTATTTGTTGACACAACTTCTTGTTGACACTTTTCTTGTTGCCACTATTTTTGAAGACACTAATTTTTCTGACAGTCACTCCTACTGACAACTGTACTAGTCATCCCTGGCACTTGTCATTGACGATGTATACGACTGTTTCTGCAATGGTTGCATGAAACATACAACCCACCCATGACAACAAGGTAGCCTCAAGTACATGTAGTTATATTTGGTGTTAATAACTCATCCATACGAAACTAGTGTGTATCAAGGGCTTTGTTTGACCTAAACTTGTTTTTCGCTAATATAGGATTACAATTCAGTTTGGCAGATGCAAGTTTCTAACTTTACCTAATCATATTCCGCAAGGCCAAACATTGTATTATATGTTATAATTTAGCATATGTTTATTCTAAAATAAAATGCTATATTTTTTATTGTACTGTATTAATTATTTGTTGAAAGACATACACACTTCATTTAGTGTGATGGTATTTTTCTGTTCTTGTAATTACACTGAAGTTCTAGCGGTACTTCCATTATAATGTTTGTATGATATTCGCCATGATTGCATGTAATATTTGTATTGAAACCAGCTATTAATATTTACCATAGGTCTAGATACTTGTATTGTTAGTGTAAGTTGGGAATATCTTGTCTCATCATTCAGGGTATGTTCATTTTAACGACCCCTGAATTCTTTGCGGTGATCAAGAAGCAGCAATCATCTTAACATTTAAACTGTCCCATATCGTCACTCTTCCCTACTTCCATATTTTATAACAACCATACAGCTACACATTCCATATCACACTAACTAGTATAAGACTATAATCATTGTAACTGCCAAACTTTATAACTAAAGTTATATTCCTCCCAACTTGCAAACTTTATAACTAACGTACAGTTATATTCTTCCCAACTTCCCAACTTTATAACTAACGTAAAGTTATATTCCTCCCACTTCCAAAATGTATAACTAACGTAAAGTTATATTCCTCCCAACTTCCAAACTTTATAAGTAACGTTTGTTTGTTTGTTTTTCGTTCGCTCCATTCGTGCGATTTCCGCCGGGAGCGTGATTACGTTGTGCCATCGTTATGCGCCTTGTAGGCCTAGCACACCCGATTTCGGCATGCCTTGACAATTCGGGTGGGCTACCCTTAGCCTGTGACAGCCTCTATATCTGTCTCCAGGCACGCGTAGTGGCGACTCTTCGCCCAGACGATATTTGCTCTCGTCTGACTCGCACGAGGTGTTCCACTGTCTATGAACTTGCCTCGTGTAATTGGACGTGCTGTGCCTGTGCCCATTGGGTACTGAACCGTTTCTCATCCGTGAGCCTGGTTCCTTAAGGGGAAGAACTCAACAGAGGAGTTGGACCCTGGCTCTTTCGCCCTCTTAGCCGAGGTGTCATTCACCGACATCGTGTACCCCTTGTCCAAGTTCGAGTCTCACACCACGCGTTTGAGAGCAAGGCGTTCTCGAGCTGAGCGTCCTTGTCCCAATAGCGCCTGAGCCGATCAGGTACTGAACCCTTTCTCTCTTCAAGTGTATTTCCGGTGTAGGAAAACCTGACAGTAGAGTTGGGCCAGGGCTAAATCGTTGTCCCTTTTGTGCCTGAGCGCATCGGGTACGGAACCCTTTCTCTCTGCAAGTGTACTTCCGGTATAGGAAACCTTGACATTAGAGTTGGGCCAGGACTACCATCGTTGTCCCTTTCTTGCCTAAGCCCATCGGGTACAGAACCCTTTCTCTTCGCAAGCATATTTCCGGTTTAGGAAGGCTCGACATTAGAGTTGGATTAGGTCTTCTTGCTTTACCAAACGCCAATGAATGGGTCTGGGTCTCTGCCTGTAAGGAACACGGGTAACTAGAAGCTCGTCTCAGGCAGTGTGTTGGATGGGGTCTGATAGATAGCCAGTGTGTGGGGCCTGATAGATAGGCAGTTGGTGGAGTCTGATAGATAGGCAGTGTGTTGGATGGGGTCTGATGCATCACCAGTGTGTGGTGTGGATGAGGACCTGAAAAAGAAACAAAGAATACTAACACCATGACGCCATGAATGCGTGAAAGACGACTTAGGACGTTTGTGTTAAAGTTGGGCACCACAACCTACAAGTGAAAATACCATGCCGAAGTCGAATGTTTTAGGGCCAAAGCTGCAGATACTGTATTTAAGATTTAAACAACGATACAACGTGTTCCGTCTCATTACTGGATGCTGCTAACTAACAGGAGTTCTAGAACGAAAGAAGAAACAGTGAGACTTTGAACGACATGGATTCCCCATCGTGTTGATCATTGATTGCCAAATATAAACAAGCACAGATGGAACAATAAAATGTATCCAGTCAGGTATGTGATAAAATACTTTAAAAAGACACGGATTTTGTGCATTACTTGACAAGCCTGGCCCGCTGCCACAATTACTAGCAAAGATAAGATACATAACTTCATATAGTAACTGTGAAGTAATGTGATAGTTAGGATTAACTGTGATGATTGCCAAAACCAAGGTGCTAAAATGTAACTCTATATATTAATAGACAACGACTTGACCGAAGGACATCGACTCTTTATTTACCTGGGCAACAAGGACAACTCATGTACACGCTATTTTAACCAAAGTTAGAACCACGTATGTGTTATGTAAAGTTAGAGCTACATCTGTGCTACGTAAAAACATATTATGAGCGAAATATAGAATATTATTCAACTCAAGATTACCATTACAAACGAATTTTAAATACATTACCGCTTTATGGCTCACAGACATGAAGAAATACACATTTGTGCCAACAAGTACATACATTTGAGAACAGTTGCATAAGAATGATCATAAATATTAAGTCGGAAATGGCTGGAAATATAACAAACTTGGAGCGAACAGATCTTGGAGGGGTTCTCACCAAGGATCAAAAGATTCAAAAGTCGCAGAGGATTTACTTCACTGGTTTCCCTTATGTACACCGTCATTCTTAGCAAAGCGGTACACACCCTGCTGAGAGTACCACCCATGCACGTAACTCCGTAATTTCAAACGATAATCCACAGGGATCTCCGAAAACATCCACATTGTAAGCAAGACGACATGAGCCGGATTCCAGGCCATGACCTCTTTAGCGCAAGGTGAACAGCTTCACCATTACACTAAAGATAGTTCACCAAGGAAAAACAATGGAGATGAATGTGCATACACTAAGGAGACAAGAAGACTAACTACCGATAGATTATTGCAACCCCTGTCAATAACGTTGACTCAACAAAGAGAAATGAAGAAACGTAGACAATATATATAATACTAGGTAGAGATGACGTTTACATAGGTAGATGTTGAAAAGTCAATGGATTCTCGTGGAACATGTTCCTTATGTTTAAGAAGATATAGAATATATTCAAGTGACAGAAATACTTGGTTGATTGGATATTTTTTATTGGTTAAGAATTAGAATCAGTATGAGACACAGTTTTACACTATCCCAGTTTTCCTGCATTTGTGAGACATGCAGTCATCTGCCCGTTCTGTTCTCGGATTACAGATACCAGGGAAATCACTGCAACCAAAAATTGTTGGTATGATCATAATGTCCTGAAAAGGACATGCTACCAACTTAATCATCATACGAGAGGTAGTTCACGTATACTATACCACACGATCTTGCAACAAAATGGCTACATGACGTCTAGGGTTGTGGGAAGACACAACCAGTCGCTGGAGTCACTGTATAAGAGTTCTCTGGTGTCTGCATGTTCAGCAATGAACTGGTGAATTGAACAGGCGTGATTGCAGTTAAAATTGCTAGTACATATACAAGCTTGTTGGTACATGTATCATCGCGATGTACTGATATATCAGTTTGCAGGTATCTTAGTGATGTACTGATGTACAACCCTGCAGATATTATAGTAGTGTATTGATTACGATTATTCATCAAGTGAAACTCTATCCACCCAGCTCGTGTCGGCGTTGATCCAATTCCTGAAATAACTCAGATGACAGACATATCAACCTTATCTATCGTGTATGTAACTACCTCATTTATTTGGATTGTTCGTTGATGCAGTGTAAATACAAGTCTACTAAATGATTTGTTTTCTTGTTTTATATTTGTGTACTAGTATTAATATTTGTGTGCTGTTTTATTTCCTTATCAGCTTCGGCATTTGTCTGTAATTAGATTAATTCCACAAAGATTGCATTGCCATCGCAATGTTACATTTCCTAATTACTTATCATCATCAAAACCATTATCCTTCATGGCCGTAGGAGTGCTACTCTAGAAACATCAACACTCGCATTTCGTCATTTTTCGTTCTTCATTTCGTTTTATCCCCATTTATGCGTTGCAGCGTCAGGGGTAGATGAGTTCTATTGAGATTTTTTTATGTGTGTGTGCGTCTTATATGTTTGTTTTCGTTGAGTCTTTTATTTCTGTAATCAATCGTTTAAGGTCTGCCCCTGGATTTATACCCATCGTATCTGCTTCTGATGTTTTTGTTTCTGATTTTGTTTCGTATTGTTACTTCTACGTAGACAAAGGATTTCTGTTTTAACAAGTTTTCTTTTGGATTCTGTTGTTAATGTCAATAAGGTGTAAAAACAGGTACTCTCCATACATAGAAATAAGAAGAGGGGTAATACAAGGATGCATTTTATCACCATACCTATTTAATATCTACACAGAGAATATCTTTAAAAATATAGAAGAAATGTCAGGACTCAAGATTAATGGGAAAATAATAAATAACCTTAGATATGCAGATGACACTGTTCTTTTGACGGAAAGTGAACATGAACTACATAGAATAATAGATCAAGTCAGTAAATCAAGTAATTAATATGGACTGGATATAAATATTCAAAAAACAAAAACCATGATAATCAGCAAAGACACAGAAGAACAGAAGGTACACATAAACATACAGGGAGAGAAACTACAACAAGTAAA
Source organism: Meghimatium bilineatum (assembly GCA_034231615.1). Classification (NCBI taxonomy): domain Eukaryota; kingdom Metazoa; phylum Mollusca; class Gastropoda; order Stylommatophora; family Philomycidae; genus Meghimatium; species Meghimatium bilineatum. Next base: position 32,887,822 of record CM067316.1, on the reverse strand, counting down.
ACATTATCAATATCTTGGACACACAGTCACAAATGATGGAAGATGTGAAACAGAAGTTAAAAGGAGAATAGGAATGGCTAAAAGTACCTTCAATGACATGAGGAAATTATTAATATCCAAACAAATTACAAACAAGTTAAAAATGAGAATTATAAAATACTACATCTATTCTATATTAATGTATGGCTCAGAAACATGGACACTAAATAAACAATTAGAAGACAAAATTGATGCCTTTGAGATGTGGGTATATAGAAGAATAGGGAGAACATCGTGAAAGGAGAAGAAAACAAATAAAGAGGTGCTAAAAACAATATGTAGAAAGAACTACTGAGAAAAAATATCAGACAAATAAAATATTTTGGACACATTAAAAGACATGACACCTTATTGAAGACCTTACTTGAGGGTAAAGTCAAAGGGAAGCGAGCAAGAGGTAGGCAGAGATACAAGTGGGAGAGTAACATCACACGATGGACAGGTTACAGTCTAGCAGAGTGCACCACGAAGACATGAGACAGGGGATGGAGATACGTTGCAGCCAACCTTCGTTGCGGAGATTGTACTTGATGATGATGATGATGTTAATGTCAACTCTTGACATTGGTAGCATAATGATGGTATGATGATTGCTTTACATAGTACAGTTTTGTTGTACATACTCATATATTTTGTTTTTGAAATTATGAGACATCTGCCTCCAAGATCCGGTATGCTATATATACCAATATATACAATATATTGCATCTATATTGGATGTCTTTAGTGTTTTTGTTATTCGATGATATGATGCTTCCAAGATAAGTGAATTCTTCCACTTTTTTAGGTGTTTGGTCATCGATTAAAATAGTTGTTTTTATTTCTGTTTTTGCGATTGACATTACCTTGGATTTCTTTTTCTGTGTTTATCTTAATGTTAAAGTCTCTGCATGTTGTGTGAAGTCTATTTATATGTTGTTGTAGGTTTTCTTCTTCATTAGTGTTGACAATTTTACATATGCGATCTATATATGTGATGAATAACAAGGGAGATAGAACACAATTGCCTGTGTAACTGCTTCTAGACAAGTTGTTTAAATGTTGTGGAACCCCATATTTTGATAATGTTTTCCAAAGTTTGTCTGTTTACTCTGTCGAAGGATTTTCGTGGTTACACAATAGTCATATTAGAATTAGCATGTAGTCCAGAGAATTTAAATGAGCTGTGCCACCGTTTTATTTGCCCAAATGGCCCGACATATCCGTCTTCGGCGGCGTTATTTGATATAAACCGCTGATAATTTACTTTGACGTAATCACACGATTAGAAAGCGGACGTCACAAAGATGTCCCGACGTAGTCACCAGTTTCGAAAGTTGAAGTTGTCACATTGATGTGCTGAAGTAAATCACTGGACTATAAGTCTGAAATTGTTACATTGATGGCCTGACTTAATCACGATGTTAGAAAGCTAGTTATCATACAGCCTGCCCGACTACCACAGGGTTAGAAAGCTAAAGTTATCGCTCACATGTAGTTAGTTGGTCGAAGTGATAGAAATGAGGTCAAAGGTGACACAAACAGGAAATGAACAGAAATAGGAATTATACACAACAAAACTGAATACATGTTAAAACAAGACCGAGAGGTGACGGAACAACTCGATATTATACATATGTCAAGCGCTCATTCATACCTAAGGGTTCCAGAGTGCCGAATTCATATATATAGCGGTTCTCAAGCGCCTGTCGGGTTCGGTCATTGGAGAAGCATGCTTTGATGGCCGTCACCTGAATATCCTGGGCGCCCCGATGGCCTGTGCTGTTGAAATGAACATCCACAGGATATCTCGAATAGTGTCTGATACCGTGTAGGTGCTCGTAGAAACGGTCAGCAAGCCTCCTACCAGTTTTACTTATGTATAGGGTTGCCATCCGTCCCGCTTTTTCCGGATTGTCCCACTTTTTCATCAAAAATTAATTGTCCCGCCTAAGGGTCTGGGGGACAGCAATTTGTCCCGCTTTTTAATCCAGCCAAATTTTTCACCTACAAATTTTAATATTTTCTTAAATTATTTATTATTGGTTTGAGTTTTGTTACAAATGAAGCTTCTTAGTCCGAAACGTCTATTTGTAGAGTCCTGCGCTATCGCTGTTTAATAATAAAGTTTGAAGATGCAACTCATAAATTTGAGAATATCCAGCACAAAATTGTTAGTGCGGAAGGCGGTATTATTTAAAAATTTACAAAAGATGACGTCTTCGGCTTCGCGAGGCGCCGAGCCTTACTCTACCCATCTCACCGCCGCTCACGTGATCTGTGCCTACGTGACAATCTGCATGCTTTTGTCCTTGTCGTATTCCTGTAGGCGCTAATAATTCATTCAACAACATCGCGCCATCCTCACCAGCAGCAAGAAGAAATTTTGGCTTCATTCTTTCTTTATGTGTTGGAGGCTGGAGGTTGCTTCCAGGAATCCAGTCTGTTGTTACCGGTGGTTGTGAAATATTAAATTTGTTCATTTTTAATTGAGCATTCTAATTTTGTGAATTCTTTTTTTGGATTTATTTTTATTTGGAAATGCCGAAGAGAAAGTGTTTTTTCCAAGAAAACTATTCGGAAGAATGGTCTTTCATAAAACAAGGTAGAAGTGAGAATGAAGCAGAATGCAAAATATGTCAATGTTACATTTCTATCGCGCATGGTGGGAGAACTGACATAACAAAACATATAGGAAGTGTAAAACACAAATCTAGAATGTATTCTGCAAACACTTCACGTACTATGGACAATTATTTTTTGACTAAATCGTCAGAGCAAGGTAAATTAGTGGCAGCGACAGAACTGACAATGTGTTATCATATTGTAAAACATCATATGTCTTTCAAGTCAATGGACTGCATAACTAAGCTAAACTCAAAACTGTTTAAAGATTCTCAAACTGCACAAAATGTGGAGCTCGGAAGAACTAAAACAACAGCAATAGTAAAGTCAGTATTAGCACCTGACACTACGAGGCAATTGTGTAATGAACTTGCTGGTGTACACTACTTTGGTATTGCTACCGACGCAAGTAATCACAATGCTGAAAAAATATTCCCATTAATTGTTCAGTATTTCACTCCAGCGAATGGTATGACTGTAAAATTACTTAAACTGGGTTCTTTACCAAATGAAACATCCTCTGAAATAAGCAAGTATTGTATCGAGGCTTTAGAAGAAAACAACATTGATAAGAACAAGTGTATTGCGTTTTGTGGCGATAATGCAAACTGTAATTTTGGTGGAATACGGCGTGCTGGCACCAACAATGTGTTCGCGAGATTGAAAAGTGAACTTAATGAAAATCTTCTTGGAATTGGATGCCCTGCTCATATCATTCATAATTCTGTAAAGACAGCCGCCGATGTTTTGAGTGTTGATGTGGAAACAACAATAATTAAATTATTCAATTACTTCTCTATATATACTGTACGAACGGAACGATTAAAAGAATTTTGTGAGTTCGTGGAATTAGAGTATCATGCATTATTGTCACACACAAAAACAAGGTGGTTATCACTTTTAGCTGCAGTAGACAGAGTATTACAATTGTGACGCCCTGCAATCATTCTTCTTATCTGAAGAAAAAGCACCTAAAGTTTTGCTAACATTATTTCAAAATCCGTTAAGCGTGCCATATCTATGGTTTGTCCATAGTCAGATGAGCGTGTTTGAAAGACAAATACTTAAGTTGGAAAAGACTGATATCAGTGTAATAGAGGTAGCAGTAATTTTGAAGGATACCCTCAGGTTAATAAATGAACGTAAAGAAGAAAGATTTATCCCTATAAAGGTGAAGTCTATTCTTAAAAGAATAGAAAATGAAGTGTCTACAGATGATATTGAGAAACTTTATGCTGAGGTGGATGAATTTTATGAAACAGCGGCCGCTTATTTGCAAAAGTGGATGACGCATTTGAATGAATTTTCCACCATCTTTACTTGGATGCTACTAGACTCTAAACCAGAATGGACTGCAGTTCAGGGAACATTAATGTTTCTACAAGACAAAGGTGTGTCAATAGATGATTCATTGTTGTTTGATCAGTTCACATATTTGAAAGAGTTTATTGAATTAGAACTTTGTAAAAATGGAGATAGATGGAATAGTAAATCATGTCAGGAGAAATGGACGTTTTTCTTAAGACAATGTAAATGTGCGGATCAGTATTCCCAGTTATTACATTTATGTGAATTCATCTTCAGCGTTCCAGGACACAATGCTAATGTGGAAAGAATATTTTCTTTAATGAATGTGCAGTGGACAGATGAACGAAATCGGTTGCACGTAGCAACTGTTGAAGCAATAATGAAATGTGTGTTTAATTATAAACTTAGCTGCACCGAGTTTTATGACTACGTAATCCAGCGACAAGATCTTCTCACTCAGAGTCTGAAGTCAGACAAATATGAGATGCAGCCGACACCGACTTAAGAAGCTGCAAATCAAGGTAAACATGTTTTTTTATTAATTAAAAAAATTACTGGTACAGGTATTAGAATTATAATGTAATAATAATTAGTCTATGTGTGTGCTATCTCTGACTTTTCCTATGGCTATTATGCTTTACATGATGTGTCCCGCTTTCGCGTCTAAAAAAGTACCATTTGTCCCGCTTTCTGCTTCGAAGGTTCTGGCAACCCTACCTATGTATGTTATGGTGCAGCGCTTGCAGATAATGGCATAGATGACATTCCGGGACACAAAAGAGAAACTTTCCTCAATGGAGAAAGTGGCCTTGGGGAATGTGACGGACCGGGTCTGGGTAACATACGGACTGGAGTAGCATCTAGGGCGATTGCAGCTGATAGTACCAGAATGAAGGAGGACGTCAGGCCTAAGATGACTCCGAACAAGTAAATCCATGAGGTTCTTGTCCCGTCTGTACGCAACCAGGAAGGGGGGGGGGACACAGAACACTTCCCGTTTCTCAGGATCAGACTGGAGAAGGGGAAGGTGTCGGAAAAGAACATGGCGAACAGCAGCGCTTTGCGGGTGGAAAGTCAGGACAAGTTTGACCCTGTCAGAGGGAGAAGACCTCCAAGTGTTAGAGAGGGTGTCCTGGCGGGAGAGGCTGCACACCCGAGACAGGGCAGACTGACGAACCCTGTCGGGGTATGAGCGGCAACGGAAGAAGTCCATCATCTCGTGGGCTTTCTCGAGAAAGTCATCCTCGGCACTGCACATACGCCGGACACGGAGAAGTTGAGAGAATAGAAGTGAATCCCTGCAGGCAGAAGGATGAGAAGAGGTATATAGAAGAAAACTGTGGGCATCAGTCAGTTTGTAGTTTACAGATGTGCTAAGACAGGTAGGTTGAATAGCGATAGATATGTCCAGGAAGTTCACATGGGAGGTGGAGATCATTCTGGTACTATCAGCTGCAATCGCCCTAGATGCTACACCAGTCCGTATGTTACCCAGACCCGGTCCGTCACATTCCCCAAGGCCACTTTCTCCATTGAGGAAAGTTTCCCTTATGTGTCCCGAAATGTCATCTATGCCATCATCTGCAAGCGCTGCACCATGACATACATAGGTGATACTGGTAGGAGACTTGCTGACCGTTTCTGGTAGCACCTACACAGTATCAAACACCTTTCGAGCTATCTTGTGGATGTTCATTTCAACAGCACAGGCCATCTGGGCGCCCAGGATATTCAGGTGACGGCCATCAAAGCATGCTTCTCCAACGACCGAACCCGTCAGGCGCTTGAGAACCGCTATATATATGAATTCGACACTCTGAAACCCTTGGGTATGAATGAGCGCTTGATATATGTATAATATCGAGTTGTTCCGTCATCTCTCGGTCATGTTTTAACATGTATTCAGCTTTGTTTGTGTATACTTCCTATTTCTGTTCATTTCCTGTTTGTGTCACCTTTGGCCTCATTTCTATCACTTCGACCAACTAACTACATGTGAACGTAAGTTGTGTCATTCCTACTTGTTGTTTTTGATTTATATGTGATTGTGATCCTTGATAAAGGCCTTTCGGTCGAAACGTCGATTTGTGTGTGTGACTATGTGTGTTTCGCTAATTTAGCATTACTTTATTATCTTGTTTCGAGCTTTACCTATTGGACTCGGTTCTGAGCAGTGAGTACATATTTTCGATTAAAGTTGTCGCACAGCTTGCCTGAATCAATCACAGGGTTAGAAAGCTAAAGTTATCGCACAGCTTGCCTGATTCTACCACAGAGTTAGAAAGTTAAAGTTATCATTCAGCTTGCCAGACTCTACCACAGGGTTAGAAAGCTAAAGTTATCATACAACTTGCCAGTCTCTATCACAGAGTTAGAAAGCTAAATTTATCATACAGCTTGCCTGACTCTACCACAGGGTTAGAACGCTAAAGTTATCACACATCTTTCTTTAATAACAGGGTTAGAAAGCCAAAGTTATCGCATTGATATCCTGACTAAACACGGGGTTCGAAAACTGAAGTTACAATCAGTGTAAAGTAGCAATGCAGTCGATATCTTCGCAACCGAAGATCACCTGGCTAAGGTGGGGTTGGTGGTAATCATTCAGATTAGCCAATATAGTAACATCGAAAGAAACCGATTATCAAGGCAATTGGAAAGCCAACTCCAACACAAGTTGAATATCAAATTACGAGTATTAGCAGACCAGAACAAGTTGTCATTCTGTAACACCAGAACAGGACGCAACCTAACCTGTAACCACATGTATACACAATTTAAAATTCGTAACGATGCCATGGGTACATGTGGACAAGCACCTTAGACAGCAGAGCACAGTCTTCAGGAATTCCCGGAATTTGAAATGCGAGGCTATTACACTGACCAAGAGAAACAACACGACTTATATCTGTAAGAGTTATAAAACAGTCAAGTTTATAGAAGAGAAAAACCTTCAGCAATCAGATATAAACACGTTCTAGGCGAACGAAAGAAGAAGAAGAAGAAAAAGGGATGGACATCCACCCATACAAACAGTCACTTGAAGAAGGGATGGACATCCACCCATACAAACAGTCACTTGAAGAAGGGATGGACATCCACCCATACAAACAGTCACTTTGAAGTTATTACAAAAGCAGTTCTTGCCAGTAAACAGAGTCCGATCAGTTCTTGCCAGTAAACAGAGTAGGATCAGTTCTTGTCAGTAAACAGAGTCGGATCAGTTCTTGTCAGTAAACAGTGTCGGATCAAATATTGCCAGTAAACAGAGGCGGATCCGTTCTTGTCAGTGAACAGAGTTGGATCCTTTCTTGCCAGTAAACAGAGTCCGATTGGATACGGCAATTAACATAGCTCTTATCATTTATGAGAATTGCAGACCAAATTCATGAGATCATATTTAAACATTTTCTAGAGAAATTCATCATGCAACGATAAAAGCAGCAGATGAATTAATGTCGATATCAAGGCCCACCTCTGACCCTTGCGAAAGGTTTCTTTATTGTTCCAGCCACTCACGTTGAGACTGTCCGAAAAATGTGAGGCCTGCGGCTCGAATGTTGTTTCTATGTCTTAGAGAGATTGCTGAATATATTGCACTAAAATTTGGCGTTGAGCTCTTCGGGAATTCCCGCTCGACAGCGCACAGTTGTTTGTATGTGTACCAGGTGGAAACGTCTTGATAATCCTTGTAATATATTTAATAAATCGTAGGCTATACTGTCCTCCCGAGTTTGTACACACAAAACGCTAATCATTCTTGTCAAAGAAGAGTCTACGATACACAGAACAACCGCAATTTTAATCCAAACATGCACCTCTTCCCAACAACTGTTACATTGCTGACAAGATGAACCTGCGATCCGCTATTTTGACTGCATACGGACAATGTCGCAGTCGTATTCTTGACTAAATTCGCCTTGCGTTTTTGGGATATCGCATCAGTTTTTTTAGTTCAGACTGTCGAAACAACATGGTAACTGCTAAAGAAGGTTATGACTAAGGGGATCCTCAGAAAAACGAACTCACAAACAAAACAAAATAAATTGTGGCTAGGCATGTCATCTTAATCTGAAGCCCTTGGTGTCATGTCATGGAGTGACAGATACTAGATGGACGGCTCTTAAATACTATGGAACGACCATCTGCCATTCGCCATAAGTTTCTCGAAAGGGAAAAAGGTCAGAGTGATCGACATTCACCATCCCTTTAGATACGTGCGCACTAAGGAATCAGTGCTGAACTGTTTTAAGGAAAAAGGCTTGGGAACGCAAGCTGGTGAGACCAAATATTCAACATACCTCATGGTGGACCAAAGGGACAGAGGCAGTATGGACAATGAAAAAAAGTAGCTATCAAGAATTATCAAAGTAAGAGAAAACAGGCGCATCTGACACTCAATGATAGATGGGAGTTAAAGAGTATAAAAAGAACAGAAGATAATAAAAAGAACTAAAAAGAACATTTAACTTTTGAAAAAAGTTACCAAAGTAGCAAAGAATATATGGAAAAATTCACTGATGGTGTCACAGCGGATAAAACGTTACTCAAGTCCTGGAAACTGCATAGGTCAATGAAGCGTAGAACAGAAACGAAACACAGTACACGCTTGAGGATGACACAGGACATAAACTAATATCGAATGAGATCAGGGCCGGATTTAGACTTGATAGGGCCCTAAGCTATTTGAGTTATGAGGCCCTAAGCTATTTGAGATATGAGGACTTAAGCTATTTGAGATATGAGGCCCTAAGCTATTTGAGATATGAGGCCCCATGCTATGTGAGATATGAGGCCCTAAACTATTTGAGATATGAGGCCCTTTAACGATTAAGAATATATAGATAGTGAAATAAAAAAAAATGGGTGAACGCCAAATCAGTGGGGCCCAAAGCTAGAGCTTGTTTAGCTTATAGGTAAATCCGGCACTGGATGAGATGAAAGGTAGAGCCTTTTAAAAAAAATAAATATCTTCATCCAACTAATCAGGGGAACTTGAATCAACACAAAGCAATCCTGCAGACCCTAACTTTCGCTACGGATATAATGGAAATGAATACCAGCTGACAGATGACTAAAAATTGCAAATTAGTATTAAAAATATTTCTGATGGCACCCCAGGTCCCGACGGAATAAGTAACTTCTTAAGTAAGCTTACTTAAGGACATTGATGATAAGGTGTTATCTAAGATGACAAGGAGATTATAGTTTGAGTTTGAAAACTGGAACGATATCAGAGAAGTGGCTACATAGCTACCTCATACCTGTGTCAAAACCAAGCAAAGATGCTGCTGCCATAAAGGGTTAACGCATCATCACACTGCAGAATGTGTATGGCAAGATTCTGGGGAGAATTGTTGCTAGACGCATACCCAGGGAGCTATAGATCACAGGTAATCTCCCAAATAATCTAGGTGCATGAAGACGCGGAAGAGATACAGTCACAAACGCAGCAGTTCTTGCATATGAAGGTTATGAAGGTTTTCAGAATAAAAAGGAAACTGTAGTCGCAGTGATACATCTAGAAGATGCGTACAATAGAGATAGTTACACCCATCTTGTTGACATGTTACGGGATCCAAATGTCCACCCATGGATCATACGCTGGATAGCGAATGTGGTAATCTGTAGCAAATCGCTCTAATATACGTATCCTGGACATCTGAGATCAGAACAATACCACCATTATCTCTTTTGTCGCCTGTGCTGTTTAATGTGCGCACCTTAAAAATCACTCAATTACAAACCTCAGGATCTTTTAGAGTTCTAGAATATGCTGATGATACCCAACTATACAACAAGGGTAGGGGCAGAACAGATATTGCTGACATTTTACAAGGTGGACTAGATCAGTTGTCGATATAGTGCATTTTACGAAACGCTGTGATTAAACCCGCGAAATCAAATGATGTCTGGCACTTCTATAATGATAATCTAGACAATAACACACTGATAGCTTCCGGTTGCATATGTTCAATAATTGAAAGAGAACAAGACCTTAAATATCTGGGAATAACCTTTGATAGATGTATCTAATTCAACAAGCATATCACAAATGTGATTCATAAGGTAAAGAGAGGGATCAGTGCCATTGCGGTTATGGTGACCAAGGACATGCAGCAATGGGTTTTTGTTTTTGTTTCTACAAATGGTGGTGCTATCTGTCATAGATTATGGTCTCGACAAACTGACACTGTCACAGACATAAGTAGATTGATTGGAAAAATCAAGAGAGATGCAATGAGAGCGGTACTGGGGGTGTACTAGGGATATACTCAACAGAACAATGGGATTTGTGCTCGATCGCCCCAGTATTAGAGTGCGACATCAAGTAACGCAAATGAAGTCATATCTAAAAGTAACAGAATATACTTACCACCCATTACACCAACATCTGGATGAGACAAATGGAAAACGACTCAAGCGGGGTAGGTCATGGATGGCAGAAGCTGATGACACGTTGCGAAGAGTATGTCACAGAAAAGAAAGTGCAGTGAACGGGAGGAGGAAGATAGTGAAAAAAAAATCACTCAGTAACGTTATAATTTAGCTAGATAAATCGTGTCGGAAACAGACTGGTATCATGGCAGAAGTTACAGTACAAGAGCTCGCCTCGAAACCACAAGACATAATTATGGCTCACAGATGGCTCAGCCAACAGAAACGCAAATAAATGCAGTTGGGGTTTTGTTACCTACAGAAACGGATTGAAGTTGGTTGAGAGATCATCTGCATACTCTACTATCACATCGAGCATGAGGATGGAGATAGAGGGAGTTACGGCAGCATATCCCACTGTCACATCGAGCATGAGGATGGAGATAGAGGGAGTTACGGCAGC